>JANPWX010000067.1:904550-1031071 GCA_024734555.1 Trochalopteron elliotii | reverse complement strand
CGGGTGTAGCGATTCTCAAGGGGTGGGGGCTGGCGGCGGCGGAGCGCGGCTAATGGTGCCTGTCTGTGCCTGCCCGCAGCGCTCGTGGTGCGGTTCCTCACCCGGCGGTTCATCGGCGACTATGAGCGGAACGCAGGTAGGCGGGCGGCGGCGCGGCTTTGTTCCCGCCGGGATGGAGGTCGGGCAGGGGGTACCGCAGGGCGGGGGGAGCGCTTTGCCGCCAGCAGGTGCCTCCCCTGGAGGTGCCTGGGCTGGGGGGCGCGGGCTGCAAGCCCTGAGAGAGGGAGCGTGCAAACCCCAGCGCTGAGCCGAGGGACAGGTAGGAAGGGAAGGGCTCGCTTCCCCCGGGACTGCGGGGCGCTCGGCAGGTGCTGCCAGCGGCCCGAATACTCAGGGTTCCGCGGCTGCTGGCTCCCTGAGAGCCGCTTCCCTGCCCGGTCTGCTCGCAGCCCTCGGAAAGGGGCACGCCAGACACAGCCACATGCGGTTTGTGGTCGCAGCAGCTCTAGAGATGGGTTGTACTGCAGGTCCCTGAGAGAATTTGCTTTTTTTGTGGTGAAAGTACCCCTTTTCTAAAGGAGCCCTTTAGCAAAAACAAGAAAACATTCTGTAAACCTACTGTTGTATTGTTCTTTGCAAACTGAGTGCAAGCTGGTCCATGGGCTAGGCAGGGGCAGTTTAAAGGGGAAAATGGAGAGGTGATGTTACGTACCTTATTCAGTGAGTACAGTGTGGAGTCTGAACTAGTGCCGGTGTAAAATATACAGCCCTCTGTTGAGGAAATTACTTGAAAAAGACAAACATATGAAAAAAAACCCAAAAAACAAACCAACCCAGAAAGTCTTACAGGCCAGCCAACGGGGAGCTTTACTAGGTTGTGGAAATATTACATGGCAAGAAAACTGCTTTTCTATATAATGAAAGCTGATTATTTTGCATTCTTACGTTTATCATTCAAGATAAGACAGTCTTTAAGAGTGATTATATCCTAAGTTGCCTACCATTTAATCCCCAGCTTCAATACAAGTCAATTTGTTATTTAACCCCAGATTTCTAGTATTATCATAAGTATTGTTAACACCCAAAAAGCTTGTAACACTGGTTTCTTGCTTCATGAGTGGCAATACGACTTTCCCTACACAACTAATGGGCAGCAGAAGTAACATTTGTCTGTAGAATGGTGACTGTACTTGTGAACCTGTTGGTGTTCTTGTCAGGTAATCTCTACAGCAGGCACATCCAGGTAGATGGAGAGATGTTGGCCATCCAAGTGCAAGATACTCCAGGAGTTCAGGTGAGCTAGATGCAACCATGCTACCAGAGTAGCTCTAATTGTTTGTGTGCTTGCTTCCCTCTGTGCAGTATCTTGCTGTGGTCTTTCTGTTGAATATTTTAGTGTTCATTTCAGAGTTTGGTGTTCTGTGTGGGAGAGGTGGCAACTTGTGTTTTAACCAGCCAAGCCAGCTATGTTGAGAGACTGTTTCAATGAATCATTTGTTCATTGGAGGCCCGTTATTTTTGAGTGGCTGAACTACTGAAGTGCCTCATTCCTGTATATTTGGAACATTAGGCACAAACCCAGAAACAATTCAAAGTGGTATATGTGAAATATGGTATATGAGAAAATAAATGTCATGACCACTGCCCAACAAGCTTCATAAATGTGTATGACAAAGTGAAGTCTGCTACATTGTGGCTGTGCTCATTAGTGTGTCGAAAGTTAAAGTTTTAGATGTATAGACCTGAGTAATGTTGGATTGTTGCCTTTTTGAACTGGGCAACACTCCAGGTCTAAATGCTTCCAGCTCATATCTTTGCTTCCCCAGACTTGCTGTCTAGCCAGTTAATTTCCCATTCTGTGGAACTACAAAGTCTTTCTCTGCATGCAGAACTACTCAGGTCAATTTTCCATTTGAGTATAGCAAACTCCAGTGTTGAATTCCAGCTTTTTGCAGCTGAATCAACATCTGCATTTATTCGCTGTGCTCAGATTAAGTTCATACTTACTATGTGAAATCCAAATATATGTCTGAAGCTGTAAAATGCTCTTTGGCTTTACAGACTCTTGCAGACAGGTTCCTTTAATCTTTTATGACTTCAGCTATCTAATTTGAGACTATTCATTTTTCAGATCCATGAACACAGTCTGGATTGTAATGAGCAGCTGAACAGATGCATTCGCTGGGCAGATGCCCTGGTGATTGTCTTCTCCATCACTGACTATAAGAGCTTTGAACTACTCAGTCACCTTTACCATCATGTTCGACAGCTGCATCCAGGGAACATGGTCCCTGTTGTCATTGTGGCAAACAAAGCTGATCTCTTGCATATCAAAGAGGTGGAGCCTCAGCAGGGACTTCAGCTGGCCAATATGCTGGGCTGTACTTTCTATGAAGTATCTGTCAGTGAAAACTATAACAACGTCTTCAATGCCTTCCATCTCCTCTGTAAAGAAGTCAATAAACAGCAAATAACCAGCACCCCTGAGAGGAGGAGAACCTCTCTTATTCCACGGCCAAAATCACCCAACATGCAGGATCTGAAGAGAAGGTTTAAGCAAGCTTTGTCTGCCAAAGTGAGGACTGTCACTTCTGTTTGACAGTACAGACCTTGGTCAACCCAATGTTTAGCTTGAGACCGAAACCTGGGGTGTTTAACACTGGCACATGTAGAATCCAAGGCATTGTGAAAGAAGGATGGGTTAAGTAGGCTTTTGCATGGTAGAAGTCCTTAAGCAGTTGCTTAAAAAAAAAGGAACAGTATCAGATTAGAAAGGAGAAAAAAAAACACCCCACCCCAAAACCTCCTAAAAAAGTTCCAGGATGTGACTTGCTGAACAGGTATTTTCCTTTGGAAAGGGAACATTTCAGTAATGAAACAATTTGCCTTTTCCCCATTTGGACAGAATTGGCTTTCATTTGTGTTGAAACAACCTTTTTGCTGTAACTCAACTTGAGCAGGGAAATGCCCTGAACTGCAGGTCCCTGTTCAGAAGTAACCACTTGAGTTTTGTTCTCACATGGATGAAGGACAGCATGATGCAACTGTTTCATTTTATTGCACAGTAGAATTGTTTTTTCTGTGTATTTCAAAACAAATAAGCAAACATCAAATGGTTCTGTAAAAATAAGTGTAAAATAAGTGGACAGGACTGAGCATCAGGACTGTAAACAATGGTCCTTTATTTTTTACTAGCCATGTTATTGCCAACAACTTGACCATACTCTTTGTATGCAAAGCTATTGTCCACAGGGTGTAAACATATCTAATTACAAACAACTCTTTTACTGTCTTAAAGTACTTTCCAGACTAAATGATCCAACATGGAGCTTCTGAGGAATGTGTGGAGTGATAATTTATTACAGATGCCATTCTAAGACATCCTTTTTCCTCTCCCTCCTGTGGGCAGTAGGCACAAAAATAACAAAAGGTGTGAAGCATGGCTGGCTCCAGGCAATGAAGCTGATGGCTTGTTCTGAGCTGAGCCAGACCCTCTTGTTCTTAAACACGTGGCAGATTTATATAAATACTTAGTTTTGGTTTTTTTAATATTGAGCCAATGGAGTTCAGAGCCTAAGGGCCTTATACACATGCACTTTAAAAAGCCAGTCGTGCTTTTGTTTAAACTGTAACTTATTTATTTTGTGTACAGTTACTCCTCCTAGGGAGTGGACTTTTCATTCTTACTGCCTGGTATAATATTAAATTTTTGAATTGCATATTTCCTTGTGTGTTCTTCGGGGGTGAGAAACAAGGAATAGCAACCAGTGAAGGGTTGAAACAAAGTAATAGCCTTCTTAAGGTAGTTAACATACATTGCAGAAACAGCAAGATGTCTTTTCCTGCCTATGCTGTTGCTTTATTAACATAAACCACAGGGGGTTTGCTCTCACAAGTGCTTTACAACTTCCTTTTAAGAAATTCTTTAAGGAGAGGAACTGAATAAGGTGAAGACCTTTCAAATTAAAGTGGGATTCTTCATTTCCACTTGTCAAAAGTACTTTGGTCTTTAGTCAGAAAGGAATGGTGTGAGGTAGGCCAAAACCTGGAAGAACATGAATTCTAAGTGACTCCCACTTTCTTTAAAAAAAAAGATGTTTTTGTTTTGAGCTATATCACCATGAAGAACTTGATCAAATTGCAAGTCTTCAACTACCTTCTTCATGTTTAAAGTAGCTTTACTAAAAGCCTTCCTGCGGAGGATGTTTGTGCTGGTACTAGGTTGATGGACATACAAGCTCAGCTTGTTAGCACACAACTGCAGGGAAACTCTGACAGGGTTCTGCTGATGATAATCTTTTGGACCATGAGTTACTAGCCAAGTGATTTAGGACTGGAGTTGCAAACAAAACTAAGCTTGCCCTTCCACTCTGGACTTATACTAAATAGTGCTTAGCTTATTAATAGAGAAGTAAATCAATTTCCCAAGGGTAGCTTTATGTTTTCTCTTCTTCTTGCCCTTTGAGTATTGCTTGGTGTTGCAGGCGGAGGACTCAGACAGTCTTTGATGTTGTCTTGCACCTGCCTGTGCAGCTTTCTTCTGTGCTGTTTCTACTCACATGGAACTGGCAGGAGATCCCTCATCCCTCGACCTTTTCCCCAAGCACAGGGTCCATGTAGCTGCTACAGCTCTTTCCTACAACTAAGCTTACTGTTACACTAGGACCACTGGAAAGGCTCCACTGTACTTTTGATTTATAAGTATTTAAGTATGAGATGGTGGCTGAGTTCCAGCATCAGTTACCACAGCTGTGGCCCCACGGGCTGAGAAGATCCCCCCAAAGTGTGTGTGGGCCTGGAAAGCTAGTCTCTGTCTCAGTCAAAGGAGCTACTTGACCCAGAGGAAGTGCAAGATCACTCACTGATGTCTGCTTAGACTCAGCCCCTACCTTCTCAAAACAGTAGATCTTTAGATGGCCAAGTCTGAGACCTGAGGGCATTTGAAGAAAGAGAGGTGAGGGAGTGAAGACCACAACCAGTGGCCTCCATCAGCTCAGGAAGGCAGCAGCATCTCAAAGGTGTGAGTACCTCAGTTCAGCAACATAGGGAAGCCTTTTTGCTACAAGCAGAGTGTAGGAAATGTTCTCCGACCAAGACAGAAGGTCAAGATTCCTAGGGGCAATCAAATAATGCAAAAGTAAAAGGGGTTGCAGGAATATGCAGTTCTGGTATGTATGGCTCTGCATAGTAGCAGAAAAGGAGAAGACGGATCAGCTTTGGCATTGTGAGAGCATTGCTTTATTGATTACAGAATTTATGAAACAATCATATTCTAAGAAAGATTGAACAGTACAGAATGACAGAAAAACCAAGAGACCAGCTAGCTACTTGCTTTCCAGTTGCTTTAGTCAAACAATTTCTTGAGCTTTTAATATTGCAATCTCATAGCATTTCTCATAGCACAAAGTTCCATTCTATAGTCATCCTTATAAATTTCTCTTCCATAGAGGCAACATTGTTCATGCTTTATAATCAGTCCATTGTTTCCTTCCAGCCACTCAAAACTGAACTTAAACCAAAATGCACTCTTTTCTGAAGACCATTATAAATATTTAGGAGAACTAATGCTAGCTAGTGAACAACATTTTAAAAACTACTTCCCATTTAATCTACTCCTTTGGCATAATAAAGAATGCTATGATAAAGTGAATGTCACTTGATTTGACATTCTCATCTCAGTGAAAGCTGTAGTCGTAGCATTACTTGGATTAAGCCAGAGGATGCAGCTTTAGAGCTCTACCATTTTATGTTGCAATTCAGAAATCTCGGTGCTATATGCAATTAAAATCTCTATTGGCTGCTCCTCTTTCATCACAGATTGTAGCAAAGTTTTATAAAGAAAAATTGCATAACTGAATTTGACTGCAGCTCTTTCATGATCATAAATTAAAAATAAAAGCTGTTTTCTAATCATGCTGTTCAGAAATCTAGCTCAAGAAAGAATATGTGCTGTGGCCTCTTGAAAATGAGATCATGCCCTTTTTTTGTTGTTGTTGTTCTTTCTTTTTCTTTTTTAAATGCATGTGAGGGGAGGATTCTTCTGGGGTTATCATCAAACCATCACAGCCCATATGGCCTCCTGCGTAAATCTACAGAGAAGTGTACCATCAGAAACTGTCTTTTCTTCTGGGACTGTGGGTGTAGAAACTAGAGCAGGAAATGGAAAGCTGAGAGAGAAGCAGCCATGTAACCCAGCCAGCCCTTGAGTCTGGCTCTCTGCTTCCCTGCCTCTAACAGTTCTGCTAAAAGAGCATCACCAGGCTGGGAGCTGCTGTGCCAGCTAAATCAGGGCTGTGTTCCATGATTTCTCTGGAGTGAGGGACAGTGTAAGAGTAGAGGCTGTTAACATTGTATAAGGCACACTTTTTGCAAGGTAGCATGACAGAGGGTGGATTTTGCTGGCCTCTCACTCCCTCAGCAGCATTTCCCACCAGCCTCAAGCCCAGCAAAACCATCAGGAAGAATGGTACTGCTTGGGGAGTGCAAATTGTACATCACCTGGTTCTCAGCTGCTCGTTGTCTAGGGAATTATTACAATCACCCTCACCATGCTGAGTGAGGCTGGGAGTGATTCAGCACTGCACAGTGCTGTCATCAAAGGGAGATTTGTTGTTGGACGACTGGACCATTTTGAAGAGCTGCCCATGAGCTGCAGATGTTCCCTTGAAGACAGATGCCTAGCTGTTTCACCTGGAGCTGTAATTGCAGCAGTTGACACATCAGTTTTTGGAGGGCTATTGAGAAGAGTGACAGAGCAGGGAATCTGATGTTTCCAGGCAAGGCACTCACTCATCTCCACAGCCTTTCCCGTCAGATATGAGCGTCAAGCTGGAGACGGTCTGGGGCAAACAACAACTCAACAGCACTGTGTGGTGTCAGGAGTACAGAGGAGAGCACAATTACCTGAAAGAAGGGGGACAAGAAGCAACAAGTCAAACTGAAAGGGATTGAGACAGTACTAATGAGCCATAGATAGTAACTGTTTGCTTTACCCAGCTCAAGGCAGGCTGTCTGCTTCTGGTATTTACTGACAGGGCAATACGACTTGTCCAGCAAAAGTGTCTGCTCGCTAATAACTGTGGTTAAATCACTTTAAGGAGTATAATGACTGGTAGCATTGTATGCTTAATGAATGTGTGCTTTGACACATTTCTACCCACATCTTACCTGGTGATTTATTGTGACTGCCAGTGCATTTACTGTGAGGCACCAGCTGATGAAGCCGTGGTTTCCTCTCCTATAGCACAGATTTGAGTGGTGCCTGTTTCCTCTTGGTTGAAGGTAAGGTGACCACCACAGAAGTGCCTGCTGCAGGGAGCCAGAATCCCTGTTCCAAAACATCTTTTCAGACCAGGCACAGGCTGTCCTGCACATCAGGCTCAACCTTGAGCACTGTCAGATGTTATCACTTTGGTTTCTTCCAGTTTTTAATCCCAGATGGGTCTGATGAATGAAACCATCGCTCACTACAACTATGACACACATCCTGCTAGGTGCAGGTATCTGTTTTCCCTAAGTGAAAACCAGAATATATGTGGTGTGAAGGCTTCTCTGCAGAGCAAAGCTATCATCTAGGAGTGAGTGTGTACACTCTTGCTGTGAGGAGCTAACCCAGGGTTGAAATCATAGGACACTGGTCTTACTGAGCCCCAAGTTCAGCAGTGTCTATAGGGTCAGGATTGCTGGCAGGGACCTGGGGGAAGATTTAATCATACTAGCTCACTTGAAAATGAATTTGCTTCTTCAGCACAAAACCAAGGAGAGGAAGCACAAACATCAACAACAGAGTATGTCTGCGTGTCCATCTACTGCAGCAGCTATCAAATGTCTTGTGTTGTCCATCATGTGGCTTAAGTATGTGGTAATGCTGCATTTCACCTTTTTTTGTTGTTCTTTCTTTCATCTTTTCACTTCAGATACTGAAAAGATCCCTTCTGTATTGGTGATAGCCTCCCCCTCACTCCTCCTCTTCCCTTGTCCTCCCACACAATCTGCAGCAAACTGACACTGATTCTCTCTTCCTTCATAAGCCTGAAAAACTCTCTGTAACTTGCAGATGCCAAAAGCTGACACTGTCTTACTTATGTTACACGAGAATTAGACTATAGCACAGTATGTGCTCATCTTGTTATCATGCAGCTTAACTCTGAAAAACACGAAGGGACACGTTACCAAAGTTTTTTGAGTGTACAAGCCAAACATCAACAATAGCCACTGACAGATAAAGGCAATTTCTTCTTGGAGTCCTACCACTAAACCCTCAGGGGATCTGTGCAACAAATAGCAAGCCCAGAGAGAAAAATGAGATCTGCAACTTTAATGCCTCAGAAAAGATGCTTGAATACAGCAGGATTTCTTTCCCTCCAGTATCTCCAAGGGCTTGTTGAGGGGGATGAATGTGAATGTTTGTTCTTTAATTTTTACAGAGAAGAGGATAATTGCTCAGATAAGTAATGTCCATCTCTTCTGCAGACAGCTCTCTTCAGGACAGTCCTTTGTATTCCTTCTCCTTGTTCCATACTGCGTGCCTGTCTTGCACCATGCCTGTCTTTCACACTTCACCTGGAGGGCTATCCCTTCCTAGTGGCAGCCAAGGTGGAAGAGCCAGGAGCTCCCATCCTGACCTACTGAACTCCAATGGGAAGTTTCCCCCCAGCACAGAAGAAGGCAGGAAAGGATGCAGCTAACATCTAAAGGTGCATCTGAAAGAGTTTATCAGTCTGCCTGCCTCAGCCACAGCCACATAGATGGTTGTGCGTGTTGGGAGAATGGAGGAGGAAACATCCTCTCGTTCTCTTACCCCTTTATTACTCTCCTGATTAAAGCAGAAAAAGAAAAGTAATTTCTTCCTTCAAAAATAGGATACTTCACACTAGTTATGGGGAGATATTTACCACCATCCAAAACCAAATGGTGCATAGGAAACACTGTATTCCTTTGTGCTTCTCCATGAGAAATAAAATTGTCATTCACATTCAGATGCAGAGCAGTTCTGTGGATGGAAACACGTGTCTCTTATTCCACATTTAAATGTCATTTACCTCAACTCCAAACAGTTGCTGAAATAATCAGTTCACCCTGTCAGTTTTTCTTCAATTACTTTATTCAATTTTTGTACTTACACATTTCTCCGTTTTTCCAAGAGCCAGTAGTTAGTATAAATGTTAGTGCTTTGTTTGACTGGAATGGACTTGGAAGACCAGTGTTTCCCCAAAGCCAGAACCTGACTGTCTGAACAGCACAAAAAGACTCTGTTAAACCCTGGCTTGAGTTAGATAAATGCCTGGCTTTTTGAAAAGAGAATAATCCTAAACAGGTGGTGCATATTCACAGCTATAGTGCAGACATCCAGGTAAAGCCAACAAACTTACAAACTTTTTTTTTTGTGAAAGACTTGCACAACTGGTTAATTTCTTCTTTCTCTTCCTCCTCCTGCCTCTCCCCCAGAGTTCTTTCACCCTAACACAGCACATTTGGATAAAGGGCAAGATGCAGTAAAAGCTTAAAATGCTTTAGGAATCTGCCTCAGAGGGTGACCTGCTGCCAGGGTTAAGCCAAAGCAAAGCAACACCAGATCCCATGTCACCACTGTCAAGCCTTAAGTCCCTCTAGAAAGACAGTTGAAAATCTCCCTGCATAGTTCTCAACCAACTCAGATGTTAACCCTCTGTTTATCTTTCAAGGTGTCTTAATACATTTTGTGTGTGGATTAACTTGTCCATCAGTGTGTCACAATTCCCCTCCAAGAGGGAAAATTTAATTTGTTATTTTGAGGAGATTAGGAGTAGACTAATGGGGAAGGAACGTGTTATCAGATAAAAAAAAAAAAACCTGCTAAAATGGTACTCCATCTTACAAAATATTGTGTTTTGCCTTGCAAAGACAACTGGAAAAAAGAAAGAAACATGGAAAACACATGTCAAACTGAGGGGCTTGCTCTGCCTTTGGTTGGCTCCATTTTGCTAATGATTTCTCACTAATCAAAACTGCCTTCCATAGGAATTGAAAACCAGATGTTTACAAGCCACCCTGGAAACCAGAGTTATGTTTATGATGCAGCTGGTTACACAGCACTTTGGAGTTTTTGTATTACCCTGAGTATCTGCAGTACTCAACAGGCACCTGATTGGTCCTCCACAATTAATGATGATTTTTAACATCCCAGATGCTACCAGAGCTCACTCATCATCTTCCTCTCCCTCCTCCCTTCTGATGACAGTTACTGCAGTCAAGTTCTGCTGCCAGAGAGCGGATCAGCCACATGGACATTACTGAAGCTTCAGTGTGGGAACCATGCTCCTTCCAGGAGTCCATTCAAGGAATGCAGAGACTTGGGGCTTTTTCCACATAACCAGCTTCAGGCTACTTAAGGTCTAGTGGTCAGATATCTATCAGAGACACCTGGCCAGACACAGGAACAGTACAGCTGTATCCAGGTTAAATTATTTTGCTCCTCACCATTGCTAATTGGCGTGCCTGCAGGATTACCACTGGTAAGTCACTAGGTGGTATCCAGATTGCTGAGTATCCCTGCACTATGTCCTGTAGACAGACTGCCAGGAACCCTGTCGCTTTTTGGACAGCAAATGTTTCTGTTTATAAAGAATACAAAGAAACTAATCTTTTGAGACATGATGGAAGCTACTTCAAATTAATGCTAGTTTGTTCTGAACTCTCCAACCTGCGTTTGAACTTTTGTTGTCAGCTATAGCATGAAAAAACAGACCCTTGGTGCCTAAATACTTGTTGCCTACAGATGTTTCACAGTAGAATCCTGACACCATTCCTGCCCATCTGGCTGTGGCTTTCTGTAGGTTTGGTACCAGTGCTATAGAGAACACTACTGAATTTTCTTAGTTTTTGTTTGGATAGGAGCTATATGCTTAGAGCTGTTTTTACCTGGGTACCAGGTTTGCGTGTTGCTACCAAATCCTTCACCATTTTGACCTCAGAGACTGACACTCCTCCAACCATAAAGATGATCAGAAGAGGATGATCACCAGGGTGAGGGCGATTCACCTGTAAAATGAAGAAAAGCATTATTTGTACTTGCTTCATCCAGGTCCGAACACATGGCTTACCAGTGATCAGCTGCCTAAGTGGCTAGAGGAAGACCAAAGAGGAAGCTCAGAAAGAAATACTCATGGAATGCTGTAGCAGCTGAGAGGGAAATCAGTGGGGATGATGCCCAGTTAGAACTAATTAACTGTTTCCAGGGAAATAAAGTCTCCATGGATTCCACTGAAACCTATGGGAGTTTCTCCTGAAGTCTCAGGGTTTCTCCCTGAGAGAATGGGTTTCTCCCATTCCTTCTTCATTACTTTCCTCCCTTTCCCAGAGTGGGAGGAGAGTACTTGGGTGGATGTTTACTTTGGATACACATACACAGAAGACTTTAGGGAAGGAGGGGTAAATTACTACCCAGTAGAAGCAAGGAGTCCAGCCTAAACATGCTAGAATCCCTGCCTGAGGTCAACATGGAAAAGAATTTTATGCAATGTGTTTTCACCAGAGCAGTGAATAATCTTTTACAATTCATCCAATAAAAATAAATCAGGTCCATTATAATATAAAATCAGTTAATAGCTTGTTTCAATTCAGACTTTTCAATGCTTCTATGACTACCTTGCAACTAATATAGAGAGCCTTTAGCTCCACGAAAATACTTGTTTCATTTTTCCTCAATTATTTTTAAAATGGCACAAACATCCCACTTCAGTTAAGACTTTATAAAACTGCATTTTAATTTTAAACGTGAAGGTGATGCTTTACATCAGTTTCCTCTTAGCCACTTCTAGAAGTCTGGTGACTTTGCTGTTTCCTAGCAAATGGTTTCCTTCTTGAGAAAACACACTCCTCTGACACTACCTTGATCCAGTCTTTGGGAGGGATGTCAACAGAGCCCATGCAATTGCTCTCGTCACATCACCCTGGAGCATGAAACACTCCAAATGTTTGGCTCTGAAAAGTGACAAAACAGTTTAATTCCTTTTTAGACTCTCTGCCTCCTTTCTTTGCATGAGCGTAGGCTTTTAACAGCATTCACTCAACAGAATGAAAGTGGTGTCAACCCATGTTTGGGCAGAGCAGGGTTCTTTTGCTTTCCCCACCACAGCAGCTTGCTTTGATCCTTGTGGCTCCTGGGGGTACAGCTCTTCTTTTCCTTATTGTGGCTTTCCTCTATTTAGTCTTTCGGCACTTTTGCATGCTGCAGGTCTGTCAGGCTTTCTGCCTGGTAACCTTCACCAAGGACTCTTCCCTTTGAAGCCAGCACAGAGAGATGCCATGTTCTGTCTCCAGGCTAGCTGGCTTTGATTACATGGGGCTCCCTCTTCAGTGCTGCTCCCCAGGCAAGGAGCTCTTGAATTCTTGAGTGTTTGAAACTAGTACAAAAGCCTTAGACAGATGTATTAGTGAGCTGAGTATGTGCATACTGGGTATTTATTCTCTTACTCACCCTGGCTTTGCTGGCCATCTTCATTGAGCTGATGGCACAGATAGCATATATACTACAATTCCAGGGCACTGGAACAGGCTTGCCAGGAAAGTGGTCACAACACCACACCTGCCTGGATAATGTCCTTGAGTACATGGTGTGATACTTGGGAATGGAGTGGTGCAGGCCCAGGGGCTGGACTTAATAATCCTTGTGGGTTCCTTCCAACTCATATTCTGTGATTCTGGGATTCTATGATTCTTAGTATCTTTCCTAGCAAAAACAAACTCATAATAAACATGCATGCAGAACATTGGGCACACTGAAAGGACACCCAGTACAAGAATCAGAAAACTTGAGATTTCAGGGTAATGCTAAAGAGAAAATGCCTTGACAAATCATTTCCTTCAGTCAAAATAAACCTAGATCCAAACACATGGTGCCTATATAAAACTTACTCTTTTTCAGAAGACTAAAGTTCAAACCACAAATTCCAGAAATGCATATTAAAAATACTATTAGGCATGCAAACTCTAAATTAAATTAAAACAGAAATGAAAAGGGTCTTGGAATCTGTAATTTTGTTATGCTTTGTGTAAGTGTTTTGAAGGAGGACAATACTTTGGGTACAAAATATTTGGCTGTGTTAAGAATGCAAGTTTCTGCCAATATTTTTTTTTTGTTTGATAATACAACCACCCAAGACTCTCTCTTTTGAAGAAACTGGCTGCGTGTAGCTAAACACAACTCAGTTCAGTGGTACAGAAGAAGAACTGAAATGGATTGCAACAAAAGCAATGTGTATCTTCTGGGACCCTTCTACAGCTTGGTTGATTTAGGACATTTGCACTGCCTCTGAATTTACTGTGAGATCTGAATTTTGCCAAGATCCCCGAGTGAAATTCACTTTCAATTCAAAATGCCATACATTAAAAAAAATTCAGAAAGTTGTCTCAAGCACTTCAAAATATTAACCAAAAATGCCTCAAAACCATTATGTTGACATGAAAGAGCCCAAAGGAAGGGGGCGATGGTGCCCTGAGACACCAGAGTGTCCCATTAGGGCATCACGGCCTTCTCCCCAGCTCTGAGCTCACCACACAGGGCATGCTCAGGATGCTGGTAGTCAGAGGGCCCTTTGCTGGTGCACGTGTCTGTGTGGAGCAGAGAGAGAGAGAGGAGGTGGTAAAACAGGGTGGCAGTGGTCAATAAAACTCTAAAACTGAAACAGGGTCAATAAAACCCTAAAACTGAAACAGGAAGGCATTAGAGGACTGGTTTGTTCTCATGGCTCATGGCAGCTCACAAAACACAGCTTTTTCTGGGGAAAGTCAGCAAAAACAATAATTTATTGTTCTGTAACTCACCCAACAAAAACAGCAACACTGATGATTCTGGTACTTGTGACTAAGCAGAAACCAATCAATTTAGCTCAATAAGTGGAAAAAGGAAAACATGTCAATTGCTTGAAACTAGGCTGCTGTGTAGGACGCTTAATATCAATGATAGCAAGCTCAGTTCATCATAAAACACATGTGGTCTAGAGCAGCAGTCAGAACAGGAGTCCTTGAGGCAGAGGGACTTTTTCCCTTCACCATCCCTTAGCTTCAAAACAAACATTCTGCCAGAAAAACAACTTCAGGATGAGAGGAATCTTTTAAAAGTCTGTCCTGAACTAACACACCTGAGGCAATCATCAACGTATTTTTATGTGAGTTGAGAAAGAAACAAAAATAAGGAAGCTCTCAAAATAATTACTGTGCTGATGGTGTGACTGTGTCAGAAACACAGGCTGGTCAGACACTCATTCATGCAACAATTGAGTACATGCCAGCAAGCCAGGCTACAGACTAAGGGAGCAAGCATGGACACATATTTGTGAAGTATGTGATGATGCCTATGTAATGTTTATCTTACACAAAGTTCACTTGCTCGTCTCTTAAATATTCCTTATAGTAGGATATTTGTCTTACCAGGAAAGATGCACTTACAGGTACATAATGCCATAACTACTTATGTCTCTCTTTCAAGCACACACTCACCCACATACCCACCTTCTAAAAGGATAGATTAGTCCTCAAACTAGTTAAAGGTGCCAGTGCCTCCATCTAACCATTTAGACCTTCTGAAGTCCTTAAATTATTTTTTTTTCTTTTTAAGAATAAACTATATTTCTGCTTAAAAATTCTGCAATAAACAAATACAATGAAATCAATAGAATTGTGAGAATTACTGGTAAATGAAACCAATAATAAAAAAATTCTTTGGGTGTACCAGCCTGGTTACTTTGTTTGATAGTGGAATGTGTTTTTGTTCTAATTCTACTATTTTTGGATTGTTGTCATAAATTTTTTACTTCTGACACAAGAATGGAGATATATTCGGTCACTTTTTCTATACGTATCCTCTGTTTAATGATAAATCCTTTGGGCTTTATCATTAGCTGTGAAGAGCTGAGAATTTCAATTTAGGAACCTAACAATGTATTTTGGAAATCCATTTCAACTGTGGAAACATATTCCTGAAAACAAGCTCTGGGTTTTAGGCTTACTTGATTATGTGCTCAATACTAGCTTTCTTTGAAAAAACAGAAAAATTTGTTATACTGATACTGGGTTCTAGAATAGTACCAACACAACAGTCAAAACTATTTTTGTCACCTGACTTTAAATGCAGATCTAGCAGGAATTTTCACAAAAGAGAAAAAACCCTTTTTTTCTTTTCTATTACCATAGACTCACAGAATCAAGTTGGAAGGAGTCCTTGTAGCTCATCTAGTTCACTTCCCTGCCCAGTGCAGGGTCAACTTCAAAATTATATCAGGTTGCTCAGGGCTTTGTTTGGCCAACATTTGAATATCTCAGAGAGGGAGAATTCTCTGGACTTAACCACTCTTACAGTTAGAAATTTTTTTGTTTATTCAGCTGGAATTTCTCTTGCTGCAACTTGTGTCCACTGCCTCACACAGTTTGTTAATGTCCCTTCCAAGCGGAGGGGTGGTGGTGGTAAAACTGAAAGAAAAACACTGGGCACAGTACTGAAATATACTGTACTCATAACCATAGTATGGATGTGGTTTGATGTGATTTTAGGGCTGTTTTCAATGGAGAATTCAGGATATGCAGTAAGACAAGGCTGAATGTACAGCATGCTGGCTACTCCACATTTCAACTCTGTAAATATTTAGGGGACACTTAGCATGGGCTAATTTGTAAAGCAGAGTAAATTCTTGGAGAATGACTGTCTTAAAACATGCTAAGAGGATCTACAAAGACATTTCTAACTTATGGGTTTTCATCCTTCCCCTATGGTACCAGTTGAACTATATCAAATTATAGAAAAGGTATTGAATACAGAGTTCCTCCTTCATCCCCTGTGAGACCAGATTGTTCATACTTACTTCTCTCCTATCTCAAAGTTGTTGAGTGTCCTTAAAGTCCTTTGATGAGGTGCCATGTGAAATGCCTTTTGGAACACCACGTAGGTAATATGAACTGACACTCGCTTACCAATTTGTTTGTTGGGTGTCTCTGAAGAGCTCTAAAAGCTACGTGAGTTAGGATTTCCCTTTAGCAAAGCCACATTGCCTCTTCCCAGGGATATCATCCTTAATTTGGTGCTCACCATCACCATTATTTAGATGTTCAGTCTGCTCCATTCCTCTGGCTTTGCTCAGCAGGTGCTACCTGTCTGCAGTGTACCTGCAATGTGGTGCCTCAAGCTATTCCCAGCCCCCCTTCAAGGATTTAACTCTCCTAACCTCCCCTTAAGTTCTGCTGAACAGTATAATAAAATCAGCTACTGATGATTTGCATGATGCATGATTTGATGATACTGCATGATGCTCTGACTTCAGGAAAATCTTACAGATAAGCTTGAGAAGGCTGGTTTACCTTCATGAACATGCTGAATCCAGTTTTAAGGAGGTCAGTGAGGCCTGATGAAATATGCTCAATATCAACAGGATCAGGCCGATCAGGATTACAGATCTCTTCCACTACCTGTTTCAGCAGAGGTTTGTAAGAAGCCTGCACAAAGAGAACAACACATTGTGAGTAAACCTGTTTAGACTCAGTGCAACCACAATTCTAAATATTTTATTTCTCCTAAAGGTTACAGAAATAATTATGCCAGAAATGAAAGCATTCAGAGAGGTTGTGATCTTGACTGCACACGGTGTCCACCAGCACAGCATTGGACTGAAAAGACTGGAAGAGAGCCACACATTTACTCTGCCCCATGTTATTGTATCAGTAAAGAGAGACAAGGTAGAAAGGGGAGACTTTTCGTTTCTCTGGAATCTTTTTGGAGGCAATACAGAAATGGATAATGGTACAGATGAGACTCTGTTGCCCATTGTGCATCCAACTCTCATTCCCTTCTTAATGATTTTACAAACACCTAAACAGGGATTTTTTTTATTTTTTTTTAAATGACCACTCCTGCCTTATTCCAAGTGTCATGTCCCCACTGAAGTCTGGATACATTTGTCCCTCATGGGAGAGCAGAGCTAAGGAGTCCCTGTTAGTTCTGTAGCTTCCATGGCCATGGCACTCCAAATAACACTTCCACCTGTGGAAGACTTTTGAATAACAGGTGAAACAACTCCACCATTACCATGAATGTCAGAACTTCAGAGAAGTTAGGGATCAGGAAAAGTAGAAAATGTAAAGGTACAAATGATCAACCTGCTGGAAAGTCTACTCCCAAAGGATCAACCTTGTATCCTCTTCAGGATCCACAACCCAGGCTGAATATGAAGTAGAAGCCTAATAATCTCCACATTTCAATACCATGCCAATTCCAATACTCTCTGATATGCTGAAAAAAATTTTAAGATAAAACTTTTAGGAACCAATGAAAAGATTTTTAATGAAAATTCAAGCTTACTTGGTTTACAGATGGAATTTTGTTTTACTGCTTTTAACTTTGCCTAAACTGCAAAAGAACCACGATCATTTCAGAAAGTGCAACTGTTTTAGAAAATGAGCAGCTTTAAAATTAGCACACTTATTTGGCTTTGGGACTACCACAGGTATATATGATCCCTTAGATTACTTAGGGGAATCAAGTGTAACATCATTAATTTTGCAAAGAAGATATCTATAAGAGACATCTTGCAAGATAATAGTAAAAATGGATGGAAAACAGAACACAAACCACTTAGCTTGAAACTAAAATATTCTGGAGTCATTAAAGAAATGTTTTTCATCCAACACTTTAGAGTGAGAAACAAAACTTACAGTTTTTTAATACAATCCTGTCAACAAAGATTTATAACTCATCCAGTTCTTCTCACAACATGTGCATAATTTTTAGTTGAGCCAACAAAGCAAATTACAGCAGACATGAGCTGCAGGATCTTCTAGAACATGTCAAGATTTCTGTCAAATCTAGTCACGCAATAAACAACTGTTTGAAAATACACATGCAGGCATGAAGTCCTATTTATAAAAATCTGTTTAATATCTTCATAGATGAGGAACAGAAAAACATTAAGAATGAAACATTTTTGGAGAGATCAAATCACAGTTTAACAGAGAGGCTTACCCCACAAAATTAAAGGAAAAAAGATCATCTGACTGAAATGAAAAATATAATTCAGACGAAACTATGTACAAAGGATGTCAAAAATGTGCTATAATTTTGCATGTCTGAATTTTCAGCACCAAAACTCAGGGCCATGCAAAACAACCGTCAGACTATACTGATACTAAAATACAGATAGCATGATCTCCTTTTTTAAGTATAACGGTTTCAAATATTTTTTAAAATTGTTTATGACTTGAAATTAATCTGCTATATTTTTAGGGTTTGGATTTGTTGGTTTTTTTTTTACAACCTCTAACAGCTGCATTGGTTTCTATCTCATATAGTGAAACTTCTATCAACTTTAAATTTTGGCAGGCACAAATTTTTAAAATAGCAAATGTTTAAAATAGCTGTTAAAAACCTCAATAGCTATGGGACACATCCCATACAAGATTATAAAGGGGAGAAGAGAGAGAAACAGAGAGAGAGAGAATGAGAAAAGGAGACTGAGGGATGGAAGAAAGGAAGCAGAAAGGGAAGGAGGAAGGCAGAAATATACCTATATCAAGATGAAAATAATTTCAATAACAGGCAGAATTCTGTTCTTGCATGGTCGCTACATGAAGTAGTTTGATAACCTGATGAAAACATTTATCATTTTATGTAAGATACAAAAACTACAATGCTATGAAAAGTCCTTCTAAGAGGCTATCCAATTCCCAGTCACTTATCCATAGAAACATTTTTATGAGTCTTAAGAAGAAATGGAAGCTTCCCAGCTTTCAAGAGAGAAAATGAAAAAGTATGTGGAGGCTAAACCCATTCCCAAAGCACTAAGCAGGTTTGGGGATGAGTGTGGTCACAGGACAGGCACTGCTTCTGAGGAGCTAAACTGATCACACACAACACCTGCCAGTCAAAAGAGTGGCCCATTTCTAGAGAGCTGTAAGCATCATGGACAACCACATACTGCCTGCTTATTTCCACTATCATAAATCTCCTGGACTTTCCTCAGCAGAAGGTTTGTCCTACTCAAGCAACTAGATCCCTTGCATGACTAGATTAAGGGGCTGCAAGGTGTTAATATATCCCTTGCTGTGTTCCAGCATTTATCCTTAAGCAAGCAAAGTGGATTACATCCAAAGGACATACTGATGCTAATTACACTTCCAGGAAGCTTTATCTATCATCTCACTGCCCCTGCACTGAACTGTACTAAATATTTAACAATTTTCCCCATTTTGGACACCAGACTGGTCCAAACCGCCAGAAGACTTCAGGAACAGGTTTCCTTTACCTTATATTTCCAGTGACATATTGCAACACTCATGTTCTTACAAAGCAATGCTTAATTTGAACTACATCCCTTTGCTGGTCTACAGCACTGTTAGGAGTTTGGAAGGGTTTTTTTCTGGCTCAAGGCTAGAATCATGTTTTATGATCTCTCTCTACATCACTGCTTTCTGCTGTAAAACTATTTTGAACTAGAAAAGGTCTTCAGGGGAGACAGAGAGAAGGAAAACCACCGTCTATTAGTCCTGATGACTTAAAGCAGTATCGTAGATCACACGTTCCTATTTCAGAAAGAAAAGTTGCATTTGTCACCTATTTACAAACAGGTTTGTCTGTCATGCTTACAGGGACAGGAGAGAAAATACAACAAGAATATATTTGCCGTATAGATGCAGACATCCTGCTTCACTCTGCCTTGAGCGGCCTAAGTCCAGAGCCATCTTGACCTAGCCCTGCCTTTCACAGGCATTCATGTCGTTCCACAGTACTGCAGAGCAAAGCCTAAATTTCTTCCTCACAGCTGACACTGATATACATATGCCTGAGTCTGGACAAAGGACTCGAGGAAGTTTTTGATGACTAGGTCAATTATAAAAATCTATGCTTAAGTATCTTCTGCATTGGCAGAATGTGTATAGGATTAGCACATCCACAGAATTAGTGCTGTAATTTTGACAGCATGCTAGAGAAATAACAAACACAGGGAAAAGAAAGCTACACTTGCCTGGTGGGTGTTGCTGCCTGGATTATGTATGGAATGAAACTGTTTCATGTGCATTCGGACTCTGGCAATATCCCTGAGGGACCGAAAGATACCGTCCACTGCATCTGTGGCTTTCTGAGATGTCAGGTTCAGTGACGAGTCACAGCCTAAAGAAATAAAGAAACACACAGCTGAGTGAGTGAAAAATGCTCATGTGTTTTATAATAAACAGTAGGAAAAGGCTAACTGGGAGGAGGTTTAAAATTATTTTCATATTCTAGAATTCATATTCATATTTCGTATTATATTCTAAAAACTCAGGGGCTTGTAAGACAGCACATCCTCAGCATGGCACAAGTCTCTGCATATAAGCAAGAAGGCAAAAATTCTGGACAGCAGGCAAAGTGAAGGGGGTCTCTCTTTGTAACCTCAATCACACAGCATTGCTATCAGCACAGAGTATATTTTGCTCTACACAGCAAACAGAAGGTTCCATGCTAGCAGCCCCCAAAGAAGAGCCCCATTAATGTGGAAAGGAGCCAGCTGGTTTGCTGGTCTGCTTGGGTAAACAGCCATGAAGAAGGGAACTGCTCCTCCCTGGCTGGCATCCTTGCTGATCTAAATACATTTCCTACCTTTATGACAAGAAAAATGAAAGAGTCTGTGCTAAATACAGCAGAAATGTCAGCCAGGCATTGGAAAGAGCTGCATTATCCAAAAAAAAATTTCTTATCCCTCGAAGTGGCTGAGTTATTACTTCTAATGTATTTTTCCAATGCACTTCTGCTAAGGTATGATGCTTATCTTCCACTAAGGCTGAATTCCAAATACAGGACCACCTAAAATGTCCCTCTGGGTGGCCAGACAGTGCCTTGGAGAACCATTGAAAGAAATGCTTTCTCAGCTCCACTGCTGACAAGAATTAGCCAAATGAGAGGTAAGTGGGTCACCTGGTATTTTTATTGTCTTGTCAACACAGTTCTACTCCTCTTGACATCTCTGCCTACCTCTCTTCTTGCTTGACTCTTCATTCCTGTGGCAGCAAATCCATCACAAAATGGAGCTTTCTCAGCTCCACTGCTGACAAGAATTAGCCAAATGAGAGGTAAGTGGGTCACCTGGTATTTTTATTGCCTTGTCAACACAGTTCTACTCCTCTTGACATCTCTGCCTACCTCTCTTCTTGCTTGACTCTTCATCCCTGTGGCAGCAAATCCATCACAAAATAACCCTTCTTGCCACACGCTCACTACCAACACACTCACTCCTGTTTATTGCTATTGTCTTCTCCAGGGATGCTGCTGTAGTGGCTTCTGTGTCCATCCTCCAGTTCAGAAACCAAGCCTGCACCAGCAAACCTCTATGTCTATGCAGACTCCTGCTGAGAGGGCAAGGTGTCCCTGCACGTCCAGCTTACACTGTGATGCACTCATGGAGCCTGGCACTGAAAACAGGCATCCAGACTGTCAACCTGGAGTTTTGGGTAGGAGATCCCTGAACAAACTTTCCTCTGCAACTGACAAGGGACAGAATCCTTATGTACTAAAAAAAAAATCAATAAAAAAGTGGTAAGTTCAAAATATACAGGGAATATTTGACAGTGAATCTGAATTACTTTCATGCCTTTGTGTTCCACACAGTAAAAAATATATACAATATAAATGTATACACACACATACACTTACAGAGTTCTGAAACTATTCCTACAAGATGGTCATTAGACACTGAGCTTTCATTTGTCTGAATATTGTTTGTTGAGGAGAGGTGTGGGAGCATTGGTGCACTGGGCTGCATTCAGCTGTGCCTTCTGGCAAAACCAAAAGCATATCTCGAGGAGCACTGGAGCAGGGAGGGGCCAATGTCCATTTCCAATCTCCATGTCAGAATGCTGTGCTGGACCCAGTTTGGGACCCTGAGATGGCTCTGGGAGTTGCAGATCCAGTCTGGCTGTTTATGGCTGGCCCAACAGAGGGCAAAGAGGTGCACTTTCAAAGTTTCTCTAACATGTGACTTTGTGGGTTTGCAAGATTTCCATGTTTTAGAAAAGGTTTTGTTATAAGTTAGTATAGCTCTAGTTACCCCATAAGGGCCCCTTGTTTTGGAGTTTTCTCTTATCATAAGTTGATAAGAGTTTCTGTGCCTCTCTGGTCTTTGCCCAGAGACTGTTTCCTATTGGTCCTTTCCCCATGATGCTCCCTGCCCATCCTCTCCTTCTTCCCCTGTCCATCATTGAGTCCCTATCTCCAAGGTCCAGAACTTTCGAAGAGATTCGAACTGCAGTTGGCAGATTCCCCCAAGACCCCTCCCCAAATTACCTTGATTTGTTAGTAGTTAGGTAATTCAGTTGGCATTTGGTACTTTGCTTTGTTTTATTGGTTTGTAGTTTGTACCCACCCCTTGAACCTGTCCTGGACAAAACCCCCCTGTAGCCTTTGTCCGGGTCTCTCCTGAGGCATGGGGCAGGAGGTAAGGGGTTCCCCTGTGACCCCTCAATAAACCTCTGTCCCCCCTGAACCTCCGAGAGTCCCCTCTTTCATTTACACCACGGCTGTGACAGCCAAAGTCCAGGGGCTGCTGAGCCAAGACTCACAAATCCGTCCTGTTGTGGCGTGTCGGAGCTGCTGGGAGGTCTAGCCGAACACCGGGCTGACCAAAGAGACAACACTCCAACATGACTTCTTTGGGGCTTTCCATCAAGAAATATCATGTCTGAGGAAACCAGGGATATCTATTTCCAGCTTGACACCCAGTACTTCTTTTTTAAATGTAAATGAAAAAATAAGTTTTCTTTGCAATCCCTTATTGTTGAAATTAAAATCTCTGAAGGCTGCTGTCTACCTGTTGCACTGCACTAGGGTTATAGAGGGGAGACAGGTTTCTTTCCAGCCTGGAGAACAACAGAAGCTTGTTCTTTACAAGTTGGCAGGCAGCTACAAATCACCTCCCGTTCACACCTTCGCTGTGAATAGGGCTCTGCAGCATATGGAGAGCAGAACACAATCCTTCTCTGCTTGCTTCACACTACCAAGAAATCTGCTCCTTTTACAACAGTGAAGAGGCGGAATACATTAGCTGCTGCACAGCTCATGTACTAATTAAAACAACTTCCTGTTACTGTTTTTTCTTGGGAAGTTAAATGCCATTTGGAGAGCATGCTGAATGAATTCTTTTGAATCCCAAGACCTATTATATGTGGGAAAAGGCATTTAAATAAAATTCGGGGATTTCCTGTTGGATTTGAAGAAGCCCAGTTGTGGAGAAAAAGAAAATCACTACTAACCTGCAGAGGACTCAGGATTTTAAAGAACACAGCTCAGTTCTGCAGTAAGTGGTGCCCATTTTCACCAATACTGCTTCTGCTCTTCTCCTATCCACTTGTGCCAAATTTGAGGAAAATGAGTCTGCTGGGAGCTGCATTCAGTGCCTACCAGGATGAGACTTTTGAACTTTTTCATAAGATGAAGTACATTTTCTCTTAAGCAACACATCTGCATAACCATTAGTACCACAATTAATCCATTTTCACAAGAAGTTGTAAAAAAGGAGAATGAATGCGGGTGCTGTTTTCTGCAGTACTGCGTGACCCAGGAACCAAACAGGATCAGCTTTTCTACTGATTTCTGATACTGGAAGGAAAATGCTTTAAGAAAAGGACATGGGCACTGTGAACCCATGAGATTATAATTATAGAGCAGCATGTGATTGATTATCCTCCCGCTACCTCCAAAAATGTAATAAATGAGAATTTCAGACCTGAGTTTCAGGAAACCTTTCACTGTGCTTAGTCTCTTTTGGTACACATAAAGGCATTATAAAAAAACATGTTCTTTCACTAAAGCAGTATGATAATTATCAACATTTTGTGAAGGACTTTCATAATTCGGAGACATCACTAGGCCCATAATTCTTACAAAGTCAAAAAGTTTAGAAAAACTGAAAGTTTACCACTCTACTCTGTTTTATTGGTATTAACTTCAGCTTCCTCCACCTTAGGCTCTCTCTACACCCCTTTTACAGAAATAAACCAATGTAAGTCCTGCAAACCCTGGAACAGAGCCAGCAGAGTAACCAAGCCATTTCAGAGGCACACATTGAATCATGGGCTAAACCAGAAAACTTGCACTTTGAGGGAAAGAAAACACAGCATCAGTATTTCATTATGCAGGATTTCATTATTTTCTAGATAGGCAGAGTTAATATGCTTGTCAGCAGAAGACAGATGAACAAGAGAGATAAAGGGTTCCTTGAAGGTCAGAACTCAAAATACAGCACTGTGATATTACATTAATTAAAATCTTCTATTTTTTATAGTTTAGGTGATAGCATAGCAATGGGGGCCTTTCTTTTTCTAGCAGATAAATCTAAGGACCTACATATGCATAGCCAGAGCCATATGTTTTACAAAAGTTTTGGTATATTTGTACATTAAAATTTTTTATGCAAAAGTAGGTACAAATGTGTACAGAGACACAGATCGTTGCTGTTTTTTCCAGGGTAAAAAAAAGTTTTGTAAAATCCCAAACTAGGATGTAATTTGTATAATTCTCCTGTCACTTTTCTTCCCAATGGATTCTGCCATGCATTTGAATCTTTATTCTTCAATTCTGATATGTACTGAATTGTCTGATGGTCTCTGATGCGTCTAAAAAGTGAAGCTGCTAAGCAAGGGTGACACTGTGGGACAAAGGAGGACAGGCCAGAACACACGAAATCTGCCATTTCCCTACAGTCACATCAGCAGAAGGTGAAAAATTGTAATTGATTCCATTTTAGTTTGGAGATTTCAGAAGAAAGGTATGTTCTACAGCCCTTGAGAAGAGAGTATCCAGAAGGGACAGACACAGTGGTGCCCATGACAGCTTCCCTGCAGCACATCCGTCCCTGGGGCTTGGAGAGGGTCCTGCTCTGTGCTCACTCTGTCCTCTGCATCCCCAGCCAGAGCATGTGCGGTTCTGGATGGACAGCCAGGTCTGTGCTGCTGGCAGCTTGCATCATAAAAAAATAACATGACCACTTTGCTGAAGCCCTGGCAAAGAAGTGTGTTGGTGCTGCCAGCAGAGAGGGGAAGGAGCTGGGGAAGGGCAGGCACAGACCTACACAGATAACCTGTCCCTACCCACAGCCTTGGGATACTCTTTTCCCATCTCCTACCAGCAACCATAGCAGATTTCTAAGGTATCATCCTAATTCAATCCCTTTTCTCACCCTTACTCTTCCCTCTGTCTTCTGGGATGGCTCCTTGCCCCAGCCATGTGTCAGCCCTTTGTGGCTTGGGGAGGCTGAACTCAGTTTGGACCACACTGCAAAACCACTTCAAAACCACTCCAACCCCATGAAGGGCAAGTCATTTTTTGCCCCAGAAGTGAACTCTGGGGTGTTCAGAAGTTTAGCATCACTGTCAGACTAGGAATTTGGGATTTCCTAGTCCTGGACTTGACCCTTCTGCCAGTCCACACAGCACTGAATCACAGAATCATATAACGTTAAGGGGCTGAAATGGATGTTAAAGATCATCTAATTCCAACTGCCCTGCCATGGGCAAGGACACCTTTCACTAGACCAGGTACAAGAACTTACCCAACCTGTCCTTATCCAACCTGTCAGGGGTGGGGCACCCACAGGCTCCATGGCCAACCTGTTCCAGTGTCTAACCACACTCACAGTAAAAAATTTCTTCTTAATATCTAACTTGAATTTCCCCTCTTTCAGTTTGTACCTGCTACTTTTTGTGCTATCACTACAGTTCCTGATGAAGAGTTCTCTGGCTTCCTTGTAGGCCCTCTTCAGATCCTGGAAGGTTGCTATGAGGTCTCCACACAACCTCTTCTCCAGACTGAACAGTTCCAGCTTTGCCAGCCTGTCTTCACAGACAGGGGAGGTGTCCCAGTCCCCTTATCAACTTTGAGGCCCTCCAATGGACTTGTTTCAACAGTTCCATATCCTTCTTATGTTGGGGATCCCAGAGCTGGATGTACCCTCCAGGAGGGGTCCCACAACGGCTGAGCAGAAGGAGAGAATCACCTTCTTCAACCTGATGGCCACGCTCCTTTTGATGCAACACAGAATTTGGACAAATGCTAGCAGGCAGAAAAGATAGAGAGCAGGAGAAAAGCATAGAATACCAGCATATGGGAAAAACATTAGAAAAGGGAGGAAAAATGCACATAGTATCAAAAATCAAAGCTCTGTGTTTCTATAAATTTAATTTATGATCTGATTGGCACACGGAGGATGAAAACAGTGATGTATTTTGGGGCAGTCACCAGCACCATGCAGTGCAAGTGATGGTGTGGATCTGGTGTCTGTGACAGGAGGAGAGTGCGTCTGATCCACTTCCAAGGAAACAATGGAAGCCAGCATTGTGACTGACAAAGATGCAATTTGTAGTTTTATTCTCATGACAACAAACATCTCCCATTTAAAAGGAAAGCCCAGAATGTTTTTTTAAAGAGTTAACTAAATTTAGAATCCTATCTCTCTGCTTCAGCTTTTAAATATGCATCCACACTTTAGCAGCGCTGAGCATCCAGGGATTGCGCATCTATGTCTCCAAGGGCATTTTAGCACATTATCTGATCTTTATTACACGGGGACACATCCTGCAAGCTCTGGAGTTCCCTGAGGAACACTCTGCTTGGAAAAGTTGTTTTTGGCATCAAGTCTTTGAACCCTCTTCTGGAAACTGCTCTTTGGTATACAAGGGACACACAGCCCATGTGGATAAATACTTTGCTGGATCTCAAGCTCTAAAGCTGCACATGTAAAAATCTGGCCATTTACCTGCATGATTAAATATGGATTTAAGAGCTACCTTAGGAGAGAAATATTTTTTTTCTTTTTAAATTTTGGCCTTAATATCTGTCATTTGGATGTTTCTATTCTACGAGAATATTTTATTGCCTTCTTCTTGCCAAAATCCAACAGCACAACATGTAATATCAATTTTTATGACGCACTGCAAGCTTAGTACTGCTGGTTCTCATGTTACATGAAATTAAACCTGTCAATTCAGTGAACAATTGCAGGGAAAAACTACAGAACTTACTACAATAAATTACATGAATTAATTGCGTGAGGAATTTAAGTTAGGCTCAGATGTCCTTTCTGAAGGAAATTAATGCAACAAATTCATTAGGGAACCATTCAGTTGCTCCCTCAAGCTGCCCGCATCTTAATTAAAAAAACACAGATGGTAATAAAGCTATGGTAAATGCTCTGTAAGTCCAATAAGGCGCCCCAATAATGTCCTTGCAAGAACTCAGTAAAACTCCAGGTTTTACTGAACAATATAGAGCATTATGAACATACCACCCCAGGACCCATATGATCAAAAGTCCTTGCTCAGTCTTTTGCAAATTATTCTCAGATACCTTCTTTTTGTCTTCAGGCTGGTGGCTGCACTGTGGCCAGGATCGATTTTTACTCCTATCAAGGACGTCCTTTGCATTCAGGTGGGGCATTAGCCAGTAATTTCCAGTGACACTATAAAGTTTCACCCTCAGATCTGCTGCCTCCCACCTTGTCCACAAGATACTCCAAGAGATACCATGTATGTAAAGGACAAAGGATGAGGGATGAGGTTTGTGTCCAGGGAGCAGCAGGGGGGGTCACTCTACTACCAGGACTGGCTCTGCACAGCTGCCTTGACCAGAAGTCCATGCACACATGGGAGTCAAGCTTTACCCACTTGTATTCAGAAGGGAACATCTGGAAATCATGGCAAGATCTGTAAATGTGCTTATTTTTTAATTAATTTTTCTTCTTTATGTTGATTTAAATGAATCCTACTTTTAAAACAATAACAAAGTAAAATAAGTATTTCAGTATTTTTATTTGATTTTTCAGGGTTTTTTTTCTTGGACAATGAAAATGAACACCATCAATGTTTTTTTGCATTCACAGTCCAATATGTTTGTGTATTCTTCAAACTGCCAAATTAGGCTAGTAGATTGGACATAATTGGAAAATGCTTCTTTCTGAAAACAATGGCCATACCTAGAATTTGTAAAAATGCAGGAAACTGTTTCAACTCATGGATCTAAGAATGATGATAATGGAGAAATGTCCTAGAGATATTTTCCTTCCTAGTTTAAGTTCTGAGCCAAACTCACAGGACTCACAGTATCCACAAACTTGTGTAGGCAACTTTATACAATAATGTAAATGTATAAAAACATAAGACCACAATTAAAACTAATTATTGTAATCTATTTATCAGCTGCTAAAACAAAACAGTGTTTTTAACAAAAAGACAATAATCACATTCTAATGCTATGTATAATTATCTTTTCTAAAAGGCCTCCTCACCCAGTATATTATAGCACAGGTGAAAAGTCATCAGAAAACTGACAAAGACAATGGGCACCTAGGTTGCATTCAGTGGGCAATATTTAATGACAGAAAAAAAATGGTATATTAGAATAACTGCAGTTTAGACTTAGCTACATCAGATACTGCTACTGCCTAAATAAAAACCTAACTCCAGGCTCAGTTCAGAGCAGGTTTGCTGAGGGAGTTAAGACTTAGTGTGGCCTGCTGAGCACAAGCTGATGAGAAGAGAAAGTCAAGTGGCACGTCTCCCAGGGGCTACAGGCGTTAGGAGGAGGAAGGAAGGCTTCCCTTTTTTCTATACTATCAAGACCCAGCCAAGTCATTAGAGAGAACAATTTTCTACCTGGCAGATTGCACAAGACCTTCTCTTGTCCTTCCATCAGTAGTGTGAGAACCATGACATGCTGTGCCTCCGCAGATGTAGCTCAAAGCTGACTGGGGTGCGTGAAACCATTTATGATGCTGAAAAGCAGAGAAATGTGGCTTGTGATGCACTGCTGGAGACCTGGAGATCAGGGCTTGTACTGGGCAAGGACCTGATTCTGCTTTTCCTGAAAATGGACATTAACACTTTGGACACTGAGACAGAATATGGGGATAAAACAGGGTAAGGACAGAACAACTGTTCCTTCATCCTGCAAGTGAGGATAATTGAAGTATATCCACTTCCAGAGAAAAGCCAGAAATATTTATGGTAAAGGGCTTAACTCCATAACATAACACGCCCCCCCACCCCGCTTTTTTTAGCACATAATATTGAAAGCAACAGCCACAATTCTCCATACTGAAATCAGAAATTCTACTTTAATGGCAACCTGCCACATCGCAAGTCATACGTGACCAAGGACAAGAGGACTAAGAACTGGAACACTGAAAATTTCTGCATTCACACTGCAACAACACTTGTCCCTCACTGGGGCTGTTTTGTCCTGCCACTGTCAGTGGTACCATGCACACAAAGAATGGGCTACATTCTCTGGTGTCCCAGCCTTGCTGGGGTGTGCCTCCAACAAGGAGCTGAGGCTGTAGGAGAGCTGCAAAGAAGCCATGAATGAGCCGTTCAGCTGGTCACATGGGCCAGGGGTGAACATAGGGCACAGATGTCCCTGTTCTGCAGACAGATGAGAAGTTATGCTGAAGCACAGCCCTCTCAATCCCTTCCATCACAACGAGCAGAGATCATGGCAAGGAGCTTGTGTGGTTTAATCCATGAATAGCATCTACTCTCTGTTACCAGCTCAACCACATTGCATGCTGTGCATAGAACAGACTCTCTGTAGACAAACCCCTGTCTCTGGTACTGTACTTGATCTACTGAATAAATGACCCAATTAATATGAAGTTACTGTGTTTCAGATCTTTCTCTAAAGAATACACAGAGAAAAACTGCCACTGTTGGTACAGATATTCATCTATCTGTAAAGCAGAACATTGTACATGTGAGCTTGGGATGCATGAGTTAATTTTTGAAGCTATGAATCATGAACAATTTAATTTTAGTATAAAAGCCATGTGTATTATGTATTATCTACCACAGTTTGATACTAAAATGCTTTGCATTTAGGTGAAAAGGTAAATGATAACTTAGTCTACAGTATAGGTGATAACGTTACGTGGAATAAGCATTATGTCTCTGATAAGATTAGGAAAACCATATTTTGCAGAGGCATTTGCTCTTCATGAACCTCATGGAAATATTTAAGCAAAACCCATATTGCATTTGGAGTCAGAAAAAAAACCAGGAGAGGTCTTCGCCTATTTCTGTCTCCAGCTTTGGTTTAAATGGTTGTTTGCATTTTTCATCACCTGCTGTAAAATTATTACATTTGAAATCATTGGTGCAGCACTGTCTCAAAAGATAACTCTTCTTGTTTTGGGAATGTGTCACATCTGATTAAGGATAAGATCCTATAAAAAGTACCTTCACAGAAGAGTTTTTTAGCTTTATGGAAGTATAAATTATTTAAAAGTCCTCCTATGTTCATCGATGCTCATAACCTATTGAAACTGCACTGCCCTTTGCAGAGATCATAAATGCAGAGCCCAGTCCAAACGTTTTATAGTCTGTGGATGAACAAGAAAAGGCAAGCAAGTAAAAAGCCTGGTAAGCACAAGAATAAAACAATAAAAAATGCAAGTTAGAAAGAAAGAATTGCATGAATTATCCTACTTTCTGTTAATTTTTAACTTGAAACTACTTTATACAAGAGACAAGACAGGCAGAATGAAGCATACTTTGGATGAAAAGCAAAATAAAAGAAGTGAGACTGTGGAAAAGATCTGAAGAGAAGAGAAGGAACCCTACTATGGGAGGACGGACCAATGCACTGCTATTTTTTCCCAAAGAATGAACAACACAACCATGTGCCAGGCCACCCCTTCCTCTGAGTACATGAGGGTTGCAGCTGCCCTAAGGCACAGCAGATCCCCAACTATGAATAAAACAAAATTATACAATCAATGCTCATTTTAATTCTTCTTCTTCTTGTCTGTTAATTACAAACCACACTGTAGTGCAGATGGCAAGTATCAGTCAGTGAAGAAAATGATCAGCAGTACAAGCTTCAAGTGCATGTAGGAGTATCCTGGAGTCTTAAGTGGAATGAACTCATATTCATAAAACAGACAATAATTCATAATATGTGCAATAGATTAAAAAAAGATGCTGGCAGAGGTCTCAGTTTAACAGAAAATGTAAACACACATTCAACTTAGAAGGTGTGAGAGGATGGAGTTAGGGCAGTGGTTAAATGCCTTGTTGAATTACTCTCTGGTTGAAATTCAGAATTTATTCAGAATTTAATTTTTATTTTAATTAACAAACTATTTTGTTATTTTAATTAACAAACAATTGAATAGCTTGTGGAGTTGGCCTAAAATGTTTCTTAAGCACACAAAAAGTAGCATTTTTTTGTCTTTAAAACCAATTGAAAACATTGGGTGCTTTAGCTTTTAACAGAGGTTTGAAGAAACAAGTAACTGACAGAAAATGCCTGAGATCTGTAGTAATTTCTATTTAGTATAAATTTTTAATGTTTTCAGGAAAAAGAAATAATGAAAAACACTAGTCATCTTGTAGTCAAGCTTCAACACCTGCTTATTTATTGTGGCCAAAAGAATAAGGATAACTTGATTTATGTTCCAAGTGTGTGGCAGAAGAACAGGGATTTTTTGCTTTGAAATGTGCCTGCCTAAAAATAAAAGAAGACATACAATTTCAGAATTAACTGGGTTTTTTTTGGTTGTTGATGTTGTTTAGGAGACAAAGACATTACTAAGTGCTGATGGGCTGACAGCAGAAGTTTAATCATGAGGCCAGTATGTGGCAGCTGAATGCTGTTTTTTACCCTGGGACTGGGCAGGTGTAGGATGCTGACACAATGAAAATTGTGTAGCTACAATAGAAATATCAATATATAATAAATCTAAGCCAATAGATACTCAAATGATCAGTAGACATAGATTCACTTCCATGGATATGTAAGGAAGCCTGTGGAGGAGATGGACTCCTTAGATTCCTGCCATAACCATGTTGCATTTCAGATAGCTGAGTTTACATGGAAGCATGCTTCTGAACAACATGTGTAGGCAACTTTATACAATAATGTAAATGTATAAAAACATAAGACATTGAGTTTACATGGAAGCATGCTTCTGAACAACAGAAGGCTGCTATCAAAACCTTTCCCTGTGCCATTGCTGCTTGATGGACATCCTTCAGTCATTCCTTCTTCTTCCTCCTGCTATAAGGAGACCCCCCCACACATAGAGGGAGATACAGAGGACATGCACAGTAGAGCAGCTCAGTCCTATGAGTGTTGCCACCAGAGCTGCCTCCATGTGCACCATTTCCCCCCACCCGACAGCAATGTGCAGCCAGCCATGGGGCTTGGCAGCAGTAAATGTCACCTTGGAAGTGAATCACCCTGGAGTAAGAAAGTGTTTATATTTTCAAACAATAAAAAATATTAAATGAGAAAGCTTCTCCATACACTTTTTACTATGGGGTTTTTTTGTCAGATAAACAGGGCTGCTTACTGCAGATTCTGTGCAACCTTAGAGTCTTGGCCAATGTCATGGTGATGTTCTAGATCATTTTAGTTAAGTTTTTACCAACCTCAGATGTAAAATTATGGCAGCCTCCATTATCTGTGATGTAATAATATCTTATTTTCCTCATATTTGCAACCTACCTTTATTTTTTTTTAACAGATTTTTACAAATCCTTTTACACCAAAGAATTAGAAATTAGCTTTTCTATATGGCATCTGAAAAATACACTGTTTTCTTGCACAGGTATTTTGTCTCTTCACTGGGGCAGAACAGCCCCAATAACTGAATAAAACCTGAGAGTAGAGCCTGGAAATCATTACACAGTGATCTTCATGCTAGAGGGAGATGGCAGAAGACAGCACCATGCTCAAGCTCCTGGGTAGAGCTCAGTCTCTGCTGCAGTGCAGCAACACCATTTTCAGCTCCCAGGAAAAACACTGACTCACAAGGATAATACCTCATCCAAACCTACCAGGTTTGCCCATTGCAAGACCAGAATGCTGCATTTTCTGGGCACAGCGGTTCTGTGTCCAGTTCCTGAGCTGCAGGGACTCACCCCAGATGCCACCAAGCAGAGCACACAGCAAGCAAAGATTGCTCTGCATTAGGTGTAATATCATGTTTAAGCTTGTACTGCAATGTCCCAGTCTTGAATTGTCCTATCACAGCTTACTGTAACTCTCTGCACTTCCAGAAATTCAATTAGGCGATTTGTTGCTCTTGCAGAACAGCACTAGCACTTGGTTTATGTTCATTATTTGCCATTAAAAAAATATTCTAAAGTGGGATTAATCTCTAACAATTAGCCATCTTAAAAACAGAAACCTAGTCCATACCCATTATCCCATCCTACAAAATCTCCTGGAAAGGTCAATCTGTCTGCACTGACTAGAGGCAGACTTTCTAAAGTTTCACCTGCTAACATCGAACTCTGTAAAGTAATTCCCACTTTCAACTAAAGGGCCAAATCATTAAACTAAAGCAATACAAATCTGAGATAAGAAAAAAGTATTAATCTGTAGACCAAAAGAACTATGACAAGCATAAAGAGGCATGTGTTGTTCATCTAAAAACAGCTATGAATAGATGCTACCATCAGCCCCCAGCGCATTCGAAGTCAGAAGCACTTACTCTGCAGATATAAATAAACTGTCCTACTTTCTGCTTCCACCAACAGTACAGAAAGGAAAAAGGACAGAGATATTAGTGAGACTATACCTTGTCCTGTGAATGATAAATGGAATGCGATCCATTCGTGAGAAGTCTTTAATATGTATAATGCTTGCTTAACTTATTTGAGTTTTTTCACATGGTCTTTTTCATAGCTTCTCCAGAGTGCTGACCACAAAATTCAGGGTCTGGCCTTCACAAAGATTACCTTGACCAACTCTTGTAGACAAAAGGAAACAAGTGACAACAGAATGAAGCAGAAAAGCAGTATGATACAAAGCTCCAATGCATGGAGCCAAAACCGACATAGGTTGGCTTAAAAATCTGAGCACGTCTTTGCAGAGATAGCAGCTAGAAAAACATATTTGCAGCTGTAAGTTGAGCAAATTTGGTATCAGTCACAGTGGCTGTAAACATGCAACCCCCACAGAGCTGTTTGCAAATCGTTTCTCTCCATGTATCCACTTGGTTCAATTGAAGACCGAATAACTGAGTAACTGCAGAACACCAAATACAGCACATAAATGTAAGGGAAGAGGAAAAATCATAAAGGGACCAACAGTCGAGTCACTAGCCTTTCAAACAGGCACAAAGTTCAATCAGATTTTGAAAAGAAAAACTAAGTGTGAAAAATTAATGAAGAAGGAGGACAAAAGCTGACAAATGCAGGTGATAACCTAGCTTGCTGTACCCATATTTCTGGGTGAGATAACTGAGTGTTCAGACAGAACTAGTAGATGATTATTCTGGTAGATGATTATTCAGTTAAACATTTGATACAACACCACCTGGAGAATTAGTTTGGAGTGAAGAGATGGGACTTCATAAAAGACTTGTAAGGAACAGGCAGAAGGAGAGATGACAATGGCCTGGGTTACACAGAGTCTTAGCGATGTTCCTTGAGGGTTGGTCTTACTATGTTCATTGATGACTTTTGCACAAAAACTAGGGGTGTTGATGACAAAGCTCTGAGGTGTTGCTAAAGGTAGCAGAAGCCAAAATGTTATACAAGTTATAAGTTCTGAAGAACCAGAAATGAGACAAAAGAGACCAATAGAGCAATACAAAATGAGATAAACCTCACCTGGGCCATCAACTTAGTGGGCAATAATAGAAAATCCCTCCATCTGGGACTATGTCATCAGAAACAACAGGAAGAGAAGAATCTGGGTGGCATTAGTTGATTCAGGGACGACTCTGATCTACCAGCACTGCATGAGACGTAAGCTAAAAAGTTGAATGAAGTATCCAACCACTAAAGGAGCCTTTGTGTGAAGGTAGCTGGATACATCTGGAAACAAAAGCAGTTTCAAGATGGATTTTGATACGTTTATAAGTGAACTTACACAATATATTTGCTTTGGAAGGACCAGGGTGCTTGATTTGGTGGTGAGAGAAGCACCCCCTCGCCCTTCTTTCCACATACACCCCTGATCATTCTAAATAATTTATGTATTTCAGAGATTTAATATTACATCAAGGAGAAAAACCATGCAATTGCTCATACTCTCTATAAATGTTCTTTTAAATGCTAATGTAGGATTTTGACTATTAAAAGTGCAGCAAGGTCTGGCAGCCTTTTTGAAAGCCTGCTTAGTCTAGCTGCAGCCTGCCAGTGACCAATTTCAGCAGGCACATTTTTCTGCCCTGACAAACGGCTCAGTGGATAGCTATGGGACAGCCTGTCTGAGAGGTTTACAGCCTGCTAATGACAAAGTGCTCAAAGCTGGGAATCAGTCTCTAATAGAAATGAAAATATCTCTCCCCATAGAAAGTTACTACAGTTCTCCTTCCTTCTCTCATTCATAAATGTTGAGTAAGTTGCATAGCCATTGGAAAAGCCTAGCAGAAACAGTAAAGCCATCAGAAAACACAGATGTGTAGCTCTTTAACTTTCCTAATAAACCAAGCTGCATCTGCACTGAAATGTGGAAAGGTAATCGGAGAGGCAAAGCAACAAAATAGTCAAGGCTGAAAGGAAAACAAGTGGAGGAAAACACTTCAAACTAGTGTTATATGATAGGTTTCTAAAAGGCAGAAGAAGCAAGAGGTTTTGTGGTATACATGAGATTCTATAGAATGTGCAATTTATTCTTGCAGGGAAGGACTTGCATCACGTATTTCTGGGTAGCACGGCAACGCAGACTTCACTTCCTCGCTATTTAGAAAGCTTAGCTGAGAAGAGAAGGATGAAGCAGGGGATATAACTCTTAAAAAAGTATATTTTAAACACCTCCTGCTGCCCATACTCCAGAGAACAGGGAGGTGGCATTCAGCAGCTGCCTGGTTCTACAGCCAGAGACATGTATTTCCTTGCTCCTCTGAAAGTCTGGGCAAGCTGTAAACTTCTGAAAGATCATCACTCACACATGCTCAGCTAAGCCTTACTGGATTTTCACCATTAAGATGTCTAAGGATGCTCTTGCCAAACATACTCCAGTCTTTTGCAGGACATAGTGCTAACAGAACAGTCCATTCATCACTCCTAAAGTGCAGCAAGCTGTGATCTGTTACTTCCCAGCTCCTAACTGTGATCAGACAGCTTAAAATGTGTCATTCTCAAAAAACACTGTGAGCCTGGTGCATTTCCTGGGCTTTACCCAGACCAGAGCTGCTCACCCACTGCACTGGTGCCATGGGGTTATACCCACTGCTTCAGAAAGGAGCAGGCTGCTAATGACAGAAAGTCTATATAGGAAATGAGTTATAGAAAGATAGTCTTTTGAAAAAAACTTTTGAAGTGTTTAGTAAGCTGTTAAACTAGAGATGAATTTAACAAAAAAAAATATACTTACCAATAAGTCTATTTATTTTATTAAACCTATTCCTTGCCAGGTTAGCTCCACAAAATTCAGCATCTTATTTTTATAGAAGACTCAGGAAAAAGACACTCATACTTGAGATGCCTAAAGGGCTCCAGTCATGCTCTTTATATTTACTAAGAATGTAAACAAAATGACATGACCTCAGTAGGAATAATTTACTCCATACTTTTCACAAAGGACACTAAACATATGGAAGGAATTACAGAAAAGGAGTCAGTAAAAAATACTAGTTCATCAGAGAAATTGTTTGTATTATAAAAAAGTGACAAAAAATAGGTAAGCACAGAAAAATGGGTAAAGCATGAGGAAGAGTACTCTTTTCTTTGGGAAAATGTTTCTTGATGTTCTTGATGAAGTTTCAAGAGCAGCTGCTGCAAGAATGTAAAATCAGATGTCAGGAAGCAACAGTATGTGTGTCATATGCAAGGAAGGAATTTCATCAGGTTTGTTTTAAAGAAACCTTAAAATGCTATAATAGGAAAAAAATACAAAAAGCATTTAGAAGTAATGTGATTATAAATGTAGAAATTACTAGAAATGCAGGACCTATACAGCTGAAGTTTATTATGAAGCACTCTAGAGGAATTGGAGACTGTGCATCTAAGAATACTTGGCAGTAAGCACTGAGGAGGAGATCAGGATGGACTGGGCATTTTCTGCTGCTTGGAGATCCTGCTCAACGTGAAAAGTTCCCCAGTGACAGGACCTGAACTGCTGCCCTCAAGATGGAGGAAGCAGGAATGATCAGAATCAAAAATACTGTGTTAGCTACAAGCAATACAGTGTGGAAGGTCCAAATCCTCATGGTTCTGTGCACCTTTCAGCTCTTTGGATTTTGCAGAAGACTCAGTGACATAAAGCTAGACTTCCAGCTCAAAAGGAATACACTTAGGGAATGAACACTACCAGATGGCACCTCAGAAGACTGAGCAGTTGAGGGACATCATAAACTTGGTTTCTCATTGGAGAAACTAATTAGGATTAGCAGAAAATCTTTTTATTAGCTTGTATCTAAGTGTTGCTTTTACATCTTCATGAGGAAAAAAATCCACACAAAGTTACTGAAAAAGCAGTATTTGAAAGTGACATCATCAGAGCTACATTAAAAGGAGATTAGCAGTAGACTTGGGAAGAAGTTTAAAGAACCAAAGGCTCCAGGTCTTGTCACTGTTTAAACCAGGTCTTCTGGTTCTTGTCACTGTTTAAACACAAATTAATTAGTCTCAAAATATTGCATTTATCTGTTCAGCAAATATGGCTTAAAAATTGTTTTAGAAAGGCTCCTTTGGCTAATGGAGAGGTGGGAGACAAGGACCTTGACTTCTAGAGAAGAGCTCTGGAGATCTCTGTGTGGCTCAAGTGTCTTTCTTCAGGCAACCACTGATCTTAACAGGAGCTTATTCACAAAAGAACTGTGATTCAAGTGACCTGAGTCGATACACCCTTTTTAATTTTATAGACACCTGCAAATTAGAATACCAAAGCCAGCTTGGTCAAAATAAAAGCCAAAGACTGAACTGGCACACTGAATAGCCTGGATCCTCCTGGGATGCTGGGAATCATAATGAAACTTGTGATGTTGCTGCTGCTTTAGGTTTCTCTGCTTTTAAAATGTGAAATGTGTTAAAATCAGAGTTTATTGTTCCCCTGACTGTCAGTGTGTAGCTTCCACAGCCACTGCATTTACTTCACAAGCTGAGAAGACCATCTTCAAACACCACATATTTGTTGCAACAGGAATTTCACTGCTAAAACCTCTATGAACTATTGAAATATTTTAAGAAATGAACTGTATGGGCTGCACTCTGCTTTCAGTGAAAATGCATTTCATCCCTTGCTTCACCAGCAGAAACACTGAAGCAAAACTGAGCTTCCATGAAAACTGCATTATAGCTGTATTAGTAAAAGTCAGAGATGCTGGAAGTGTATTTTACACTATGCATATTTTCAGCTAGGAATCAAAAATGTTAGATGGCAGCATGATAGGTGGCCAGATAAATTAAATCTTTCCATGTCTAGGCACTAAATTTAACTTGTTTTTCTTAAGAGAACTACTGGCAAGTGAGCCTAGTGTATGGGTGGAGAACCTGAATGTACAGGGCATGCCCAGAACTGGTCACTTGGTCCTGCACTCTGAATAGCTGATGAAGCTTTTTTGCATCAGTGGCTTCAGCCTGGCCTACTTCAACAGCTAGACAGATGTATTTAACCAATGGATCATACATCTAATATCAGAACAGAGTGATAAACATACACTAAAATAGGCAGTGGGTCAAATTCTTCTGAGGAGTACACCTGCATCTGTCTGCATCATTAAGGAGAGATAGTCCAATGATAATACATAGAAGCTATAGTTATAATAAACTCTGGTGTTTATTTTAAAGGTGAGATTTCTCCCTTTCACTTTAAATCCTTCCATTAGAAGATAATTGGGGAATTATTTCTGCTTTGGTTAGTCCATTATCATGTAATCAAGAGAAAGAAAAGACAGGCCAATGATACATTAGTGTTAAAGCTCTCTACAGTGTATAAGGTATGTAAAATCACTGTTTTAATAATTTCAGTTCATAGTTCTATACATAAGAAACTGTAGACAACACTGAAACAGACTGAAGTCTAATCTGCCAACAAACTTACGTTCAAGTGGGAGACTCACACTTTCTTCACAGTTGGAACCACTTCTCAGCGCAGTGACAGCCTTTTGATCTTCACCTGCAGTTGCATCTTAGCCCTCCAGTGACTGCAACAACTGTTCAGCTGTCCAGTGACTTAAAAAAACCTCACTGAATACATTTTAATCATATTTTCAGGGCAGTTTGCAGCTACAGGTAGAGAAAAGGGTACTTGTGTGGTGTGATCAGACAGGTCTTGGTAAAGTACAAGTGAAGGCTATTTGGTCACTGCTTCAGTATAGGCAGCCCAGGCTTTCCTCAAGTCTCCTTCTCTCCTTCCTCTTCTTTCTTTAGTGAAATCCCTTTGGTAATTCAATACTGCAATATCCTTCAAATCAAAGGAGTTAAGCCAATTGCTCTGACAGACATCTAAGAGATTCCCCACCCTAAGGACGAAAGAATGAATTTTAGCACAAGTCAGTGTGAAAAAGCGACTTCAAAGAAACAGCAATATAACCTACAATTCTATAAACTACTTGAAATGATCCCTCTACACATTCATTAGATTGAAAAGGGGCATGCCATTGTATACAACCACTCCCAGCCTTAATGCTGCCTTCTGGCCTCTGATGTTCAAGGCATGGCCTCAGGGAAAACAGAAAAATTTAGAAAGAAGCAGAAGACTTTTTAAAGGTAGCTGTCTATCCTGTCATCCTCCCTTGGGTAATAGCATGAGTCTCATCAGCTTCTATTTGTTATTCAAAAAGAGCTCTTGCAACTGAGAGGCTAACTGAAAAAAAAATTAGAAAGAATGAAGAATTGTGCGTTTAGTAATGTACAAAAGTGCTAGAAGAGATCCATTGTAGAAAGCTAGTGAACACATAGGTGCAGGAAATTATCTATTATTTGGTAGTATCTCAGCACATATCCATTTGTGCTTTTAACAAATTAAAGGGCTTTCTCAAGTCAAGAACTTAAATTTGTCAAATTGTGTTGCATCACTTCCATAGAGCTTTTTTTCCTCCCCTTGAGGTGAGGTCTACTGACACAGTATATCTAGCAGTAAATCTATGTGGGCTGGCACGTGGATTTTTATGTTTATAAATCTACCTGGTGAGAGCTTGGAATCAGATTGTTGATTCCCAATGCTTGAGCCTGAATGTTTTAGAAATCAGATTAAGATAAGGCTTTTGTCATGTTCCTGTAGAACTCACCCCACAACAATATTTATTTTTAATATATTTACCAGCTCTACTATCTTTAAAAGAAAATACTTTATCCAAAACATGTTTACACCAAAAACTTATCCTACTCAAACTCCAGGTCTAAGAATATCTAACAGATCTAAAGATTACATATAAAATAAAAATCACACAACCAACTAGCTAATCTAGGACAGACATTTGATGGTGGTGTCACTCCAGTTATCCATGCATGACTGTGCTTAAAGTGCTTAAAGTCATGTGTTCCCTTAAAAAGTGCATGTAGACAAGCTGAAAAGTAATTCTGATTTGCTTTCAAAAGTACCTTTATGGTATAGGCACTAAATCCCATCACTTGCATCTACATTAGATTTTAGTTTGGATTAGGAATTTTGATCTTCTAATTCCCATTTGCTGTGCTTTGATTTGCATTAAAGAGTAACCTTGGAGTGCATGAACACAATTCCTTCTCACTGAAAGTAAACCAAAAATGCCCTCCAATGACTAATTCATATCAAAGGCCCAGACAAGAATGAGTCTCCAGCTCATCATGTTGGATTCACAGCATGAGCTGTGGCAGTCTGTATGAAGAATAAGCAGAAGGGAAAGAGAAAACTCAAACAGAAAATGCTATGATATACACACTGAACTAAGTGATTTAATGAAAGAAAAGTAACATTAGCAGGCAGCAAAGATATGCAAAACTGCAATGAAACCTTCTGCTGTTTGAAAAGCTCTAAAAATAACAAATGACCATGCTGCTAAGTTCCATAAAAGATAATGGTGTTGAAGTAAACATTTCAGAATGGTCAGGATAAAAAATGGAGGAGATTGTTAGGAGATGTCTCTGAAAAAAAAAAAAAAGAATGCAAGGAAAAAATCTGAGTGAGTCTAGGTCACCCTTTTTCTAAAATGATGTACAAAGCAAAGCAGACTTGTACTCAAGGACTTATGTACAAGCACTAATGTCATTAAGGTCAGTCTTTAAACAGATCCTATTTTTTGTTGTTTTGATTCGGTTCCTCTCTATATCTCTTAGAAAAAAAAACCCGAAAAACCCAAACAACAACAACAACAACAAATCCTCAAGGCAAAATCTTTTGCCTTCTTTTTATTTCCATTCACTTACTGTGTTTCATATTTTAATTTAGCTATGTGAATAGAAAAGACCCACCATCAGCTCACGATACCGAAGCTCACAAAATAAACCAAGCAGCAAATGTATACTGGTTCAGTACAGCCCTTCTCTGTCCTGTATCTGTAGTTTGGGTCTTCAGAACTGGTTCAACTGGGTTAAGACATGCAAAATTAAGATGAACCCTCATGCTGACTTCTGTATCAGTGTTTGGCACATGGATGTTAGGAGAAGAAGCAGAGGTTTCAGAGAAGAAACAGACGTTTCCCTCTTCCTTGTACTGACAACTGCTTGTACAGCATCAGGTGGCATAGTGACCCCTAATAGGTCTGTGTTACCACAAATGATGATCAGGTCTTTTCTAACAGGTTCTTCAAACCAGGTAGTCGGAGATAATTGCATCCTTTTTTGTTATGCTAATATAATGCTTCTCTATTTCAAGAAATAAAGGGATCTTTAGGAAGACTGTGACACCTGAGACAATCTCTGAAAACTAAAAAAAGGCTGTAGCTCAGCTGACCTATTTGTCTTATACCAGTCCCGTATGTCTTCTGTGTCAAAAGACCAGACTGCCAAACTCCTGCTTCCACTGATGAGCTGGCCTTGTGCTCTTAAAGCTGTGTGTCCATGCTTTTGTAGAGAGGAGGGAGAGATTTCCTCCCGTCTAGAGGATCACCTTCTTCCTTTGCCTACAATCATCCAAGTCACCCTGTAAGACAAAGATTGTTTTGGGGGAGTGGGGAGTCAGAGAAAGGCAAAGCTCAGCCGGTTAGCCTCCTTCCAGGAGAGGTGGGGGAATTAGGATGGAAAGATGCACAGCAACAGTGGATGTTTATTCACGTGCTTGTTGAGCTGTGCATCATTGTGGAGACATTAGTACCTCACTGTTCTGTGAAAGAATTGCACTAAAAGGCTCAACTGCTGTCTTGTGTCAGAGGGCAAAGCTGTCTCTCCTCACTTCATTGCACATGCTTGGAGTGCCTCTGGATTAAGTGGTGCCTCAGCACATTCTCCCTGCTCAGCCACACCACAAATCCCAACACATACATCTGGATGCAGGGATGCAGTCCCATGAAACTGGTTTAATGCAGCTCAGGAAAGATACCTGAATACATGTGTCCAATATTCCAGATTATCCTTAGCTGAGATAGAAATTGCTGTCTTGCTTTTTTCTGCCCCCAGAAGAAATGGTCCTCTGTTATCACAAGAAATAAACCCAATGTGTCAACATAAATAATAATCATTCTCTGGTTTTAGCCACCAAACAATTCTGAATTTGATTTATAGTGTGTCTATGATACAAAAACATTTATTTGAAAAAAGGAAATGGAGTTTTAAGAGCTTCTCTCTTGTCACCAATGAGAACAAAATATGCTTCCTAAATGCCCATATTCCTGCTCACCCTATTTTGCTCTGACAGCCTGGGTGCTCAGACACTCCTGTACTGCCCTCTCCTGTTCCAGCTTCAGCCTGCTGAGTTTGGACAAAAAATAGGCAGCTGGACAACCAAGCAAAGAACAGATTATTTTCTTTTCCTGTGAGGCAGGAAAAAATTAAGTTTTAATGCCAGCTGTCAAAACAAAGCTAGATTTGATTTTACAAATTTTAAGAAAGGATAGAAACTTATAATGTGGATGGTAGGTAACACAGCACAGACTGCACTGAGGATTGAAAGCGACTGCTTGACTGGATACAATTATCGCAATTTCTATTTGTTTCCCAATCTTCCACCTGTCCTGTGTCACTCCATTCTCAAGTTTAACCAGAGCCATCTGAAAGATGCAGCATGAGGGCTACGCAGGGAACCACACACCATTTCCTGATATCTCAGGGAATAGTGTCAAATTTATCACACTCAAAACTGCAGCTCTCTATTGAGAAATACACACGATAATAAACCCTCTTGGGCTGCTCCAGCAAATTATATTTGTCATTAAAAAGCTTTTTGGTATTCTAGGGCAAAGACTAAAAGCTGCCCAGGGTCTGTTGTTGCCTACCCTCCAGTCCTCCAAGTGACAGAAATAATTTGTGGAGTCTCCAACCCTATATCCTTTTTAACAACTTCTTCAGGGTAATGGCAGTGAGAATTCAGAGGATTCTTAAACGCAGATTTTGATTTACTACTGGGCAAAAGATACTGGTTTTTAAATACAGAAAAACTAATCTGAATTAGCAATTCCTTTCTGGAGGAAGAAAGACACTGTTTTTGTCAGCTGAGAATTGAAATATCCCAAGTGCCTTCCGATTTCCCCACTTCTTTCCTAATGAGCACACTGACCTCTGCTGTCTCATGGAAGAGCCTGTTTGGAAATGCAGCAAGGAGAACTTCCCCAACTTCCTCCTCGTGATCCATTCCCTGACTTACCCAGTGAACAAACTTATTGCTTTTTATTGTTCTTTATGTTAAAAGAAAGAATCCTTCTGGATGTCTGTCTGTCTCATTAGTGGAAAATCTTGGAAACACTGCTCTGGGTGGGCACCACCAGCACGTCCCAGAGGTGGTTTTGTCATCCTTTGCTTTTTTTTCAAAGAGTGAGGTGTTGATCTGAAGGCTCCCTAAGTAAAGCAATGATTCACTTACTCTCCTATAAGATACAGGGATTTTTTTTAATCAACTGCAACCATGTCAACAGCTTCTCACAGCAGCAGAAGAACTGGTATCCATTTAAATCCATTCTGGGAATCATAAACAGCTTGTTGACAGAGGTCATATCCACAGGGGAGCTCACAGTTGATTAGTTCTCCTTCACAGAGCTTTTGCAGGGAATGTGACTTGCGCTCCAGGAGAGGATTTAAGACAGGGATGTGCTGAACTAACCAGAAACAATTTCAAAAAATTGTGTTGTGTCTGCCAAGATGCCTAAATAAATGGGAAATGAAAACAATCATGAATTTTGAACTCAGCTTTGCTATTTTTGCTGTGTGCTGTATGTCTGCATTTTTGGTGTATCAGCTTTTGTTCCCTATGCTGTGTTACACTGAATTCACAGCTTCTACCTCAGTAAAAATACCTCTTAAATAATGACATGAAAATGCTTCCCATCACATTATTAGGTTTGAACTACGAAAGTACAAGTAGAAGGGAGATTTTTAGTACACTTGAGACACAAATCTTAGGAAACCATCAGTTTTGAGGCATTTATTCCTTCTCTCCGACCATTTTATTGCATAAGCTCCTTCTTAATTTCCTTTACAATTATTTCCACTGGATAGTATTGACTGAATTTCTGCTTATTTACTTACTATTGTTTTCTTATCACTGTATATTTGCAAAACTCTTGATAAATAAACAGAAAGAATGATAATGTGCAAGACATTCTAAATAAATAAAAGTCCCAGTATCGTATATTACATGAACATTCTACTGAATTAAAATTGATGAGTCAAGTATTTCAGTCACTATTTATCCAGACTGTTTACATTAGCTGGTGTCTATTAGTACTCAAAGACAATGTCCCTTCCAATTACATTTTATATCTTCACTTGTATTGCTCTAAATGATTGTCATTTCTCTGTTAAATCCAATTCTTTACGGTCTCCTCTATTGGCTCTGTCCCCAAAGTATACTTCAGAGTTTACCCTACTGGCAAACTTTGATATAATATTTAGTAGTACAACTACTTGTCTAAACCATCTCATTAAGTGGAATCAATTATCAGAACTCTGAATAAAAAATATTTTGCAACCCTTTGCCCATATATTTTTAATCGCTGTTAACATACAATCTGAAACAATATTTGTTTGCCTAGTATGTTTTATGTATATATATTTCAGTTCTATTTAGTATTTTTTCCCAAAGAGGGGATAGAAGGCACCCTCAACAAATTTGCAGACAACACCAGGCTGCATGGGGGCATTGATCTGCTGAAGGGCAGGAAGGCTCTGCAGAGGGATCTGGACAGGCTGGATTGATGGGCTGAGGCCAATTGTATGAGGTCCAACAAGGCCCAGTGTCGGGTCCTGCACTTGGGTCACAACAACCCCCTGCAGCTTTACAGGCTGGGGTAAAACTGTCTGGAAAGCTGCTCAGCAGAAAAGGACCTGGGGGTGCTGGCAATGGCAGCTGAACATGAGCCAGCTGTGCCCAGGTGGCCAAGAAGGCCAATGGTATCCTGGCCTGTGTCAGCAATAGTGTGGCCAGCAGGACCAGGGCAGTGATTGTCCCCCTGTACTGGGCACATGTGAGGCTGCACCTTTAATCCTGTGTTCCGTTCTGGGCCCCTCACTGCAATAAAGACACTGAGGTGCTGTGAGTCCAGGGAAGGGCAATGGACCTGGGGAAGGCTCTGGAGCATAAGTCTTACGAGGAGTGGCTGAGAGGGCTGAGGTTGTTTATCCTATAAAAAAAGAGGCTAATGGGAGACTTTATTGCTCTCTACCATTGCCTGAAAAGAAGTTGTAGCCAGGTGGGGGTCTCTCAATTCTCCCAGGTAACAAGGGACAGGATGAGAGAAAATGGCCTCAAGTTGTGCCAGGGGAAGTTTAGAGTGGACATCAGGAAAAAATTCTTCTCGTAAAGGATGGTCAAGCATTGAAATAGGCTGCCCAGGGAAGTAGTGGAGTCACCACCCCCGGGATTATTTAAATTATGTGTAGATGTAGCACTGAGGGACTTGGTTTAATGGTGGACTTGTCAGTGCAGGCTTAATGGTTGGACTTGGTGACTTAAGGGTCAATGGAAAATAATTCATAAAATTTATCATTTTGTGATTCTATATATATGCACACGTAAAACAGGTTTAAGAAAATGTCTGACCTTTTATTTCTTACCTTTCTAATGTCATCAAGCACATGCGTATGGATAAATTATACTGAGAAATGAAATTATTAGTGCACAAAAAGGTTATAGTGCTATAAAAGCTGATATTTCTTAATATCCACATATATCAGTGGTTTAAGATTTTAATGGCAGTACCATTAATTGCAGCAAAGGAGAAATGTTGGCATTTTGTGGACTTTCTCCACTACCAGCATAATAACAGTGAAATATCTTACTTAAACAGAATTTCCTTTCATGCTTCCACAACCGCACATAGTTTCATAAAAAGGCCAACCAGTCTAAGAAAGACCTCAACTCATGACATAGAAAGAGGTAGAGAATGCATACACATTCATACTGCCTTTAGTAAGACTCTATGCACATGAGCTACCCTGTAACCACATATCAGGTCTTAGTGCAAGTCAGTGCATCATGCTTTTAATTACAACAGGGTCTGGATTTTGCCATGTAATGAACCTTTAGCTACATGAAATGTGACCTTTCATTATCTCTGGAGCTGTCAGAGACAGTTAGCTCTGGTTGAAAGTTGCAGTCAAAAGTCCTTGAGATTCTCATAATTCTGGCAAAATGGAAAACTTTTTATCCAATTTCTCCTCAAAAAGTGTATGTGCTTAGAAGGAAGGGGTAAAAATACTCCATCTGCTTCTGGGAATAGACAAGAGAAAAGAAATTCCTTGCCATTTAAATATTTTCAGCAGCTCTCTTGCTTATCTTCGCTCTAACACCTAGAAGTAGCTGGGAAGCTTAAATCTAGGTTTGAGATTAGGTAGGTATATTTTACTGTGTCTGTTCAACATCCATTTTGATAAGGCAAAGTCTTAAAGTGTTTTTAAAGCACACAGCTGTACCTTATGAATAATGGCACCTGAAATGCTTAGGAGCAGCTCGGAAATCCCAGAACTGTGAAGCTTGAATCACTGCACCTAGCTCCCACCTGGGGGTATTTCCACTGTTTATGCACAGCCCAGGCAAACTGAGACAGGAGGCAATGACATAACCTGCCCCTCACAGAAATTCGCAGTAGCCCTCTGAGAAGATGCAGCTCTCATGCCCGTGCTGTAGGCTGATGGCTCCTCAACTTCCCATCCCTTTGGGAGCTGCCCTGCCAAGTGTTGGGATAGGACCCTCCTTGGACAAGAGAAATTTCTATTCCTGTGGCTGCCTTCTGCCAGGTCTAGCAAGGAGGAAATACAGGCAGCAAAGCTCCAGTCTTGAATGAAAAGGATTAATTTCCTACAGGTTTTGTAAAGAATGGAAGGAAGCATTTTAAATGTCAGCAAGGGAAGTGCAATTTCTTCCTGTAACAACAAAGGGTGCAGAGGAGATGAGTGACTTCTAACAAGCCCCACTTCCATTCGTGCTAAAAGCAGAGACAGAGTTGTCCTGTCTCTGCTCTTTCCAGTGGCATTGCTAGGCATAGTGTCACACAACATGCTCCAAGACCCCCTGCTCTGCTCAGAGGAAGGCTCTACTTATCCCAAAAGGCAGCTGGAAAAGAAAAAAAAAGAAAAGAAAAAGAAAAAAAAAGAAGACTGACTAATTGAGCCCAGCTCAGGAGATAGATTTGTGAATTATTACAGCTCTGACCTCCACAGCAACACAAACCCTAGGATGTGCCAAGAACAAATTAGGCTGTCTGCAGTTGCGGCTTCTCCTCAGAAAAAAAGCCTTTTTTCTAGATATAAGAAACAAGCAGCTTTGCCAGTGCTGGAGAACACACAGATAAAGAGTCCTTCCTGGAAGTGTCATTTGGAAAATTCAAGGCTTTAACAGAATGAAGATAGTGTTGTATTTGTTTTTGCTGTTGCTTGTTTTGTTTTTTGTTGGGGGGAGGTCAAATTAACTACAGAGCAAAAATAAAAAGTTGAACTTCCACTAAGTTCATGGCCTTCCATTTCCATCACTGTGTATCAAACACATGCTCCTGGGGGCTCCATAATATTTTAAAACAAGAGACGCTCCTACCTCAACTGCGCCCAGGTGCTCGTGGACTCTGGCTGAGAAAAGCAATTTTAATATCACTCTCAAGTATCCTGATAATTTTCCAGTCTCGTTTTGTCTGCCAGACACAGCTTTCCTTTCTCTTTCCAGAACAAAATGAGATATATGTAAACAAAAAATGTGGGATTTGAGTTTTGCTTCCAAAAGCAATTCTTCAGCAGAATGAATGAGAGGCAAAACATTAAATCCCAGGAGCCATTGGAGTCCCAGAACTGCTTGGACATCCCTTAGAAGGAAACTGAAGTTAAGTTCTTCAAAAATATACTTTTCTGTATACTGCTAATCAAAGCACTTATCTTCAGCATAGAATTACTTTGAGCCAAAGTAAAATTTCAGCCATAGCCAGAATTGCAACAATAAAGAAAAATAATCGTTCAAAAGTGATGGTACTTTTTAACTTGTGTGATTTGTGTCAAGCAATAATGAAAGGGCGAAATATTTAGTTTTCCCAAATTAATCACTCTGTGCTGCTATACAGGCACATTGTTGATCCCTGGATCATTTGTGGTGCTCCAGTGTAATTTTGTAGGATGCCTGTTCTCAAGTAAGCTGTGCTATGCTGGGGGAAGTTCACTTGAGCAGAGATAACTCACGTTAATTCAGCTGTCAAAATAAAGCCAAAGAAATCTGAGAGTAGTGGTGCAATTTCCTAATATTATCTTCCTCACTCATGTTTCATTCACCCCTGGGACTGTAATTGAGTTGCTACTTGGTGTAAACCCTTTGCTCTATGGTCCAAGTGGAAGAGAAGTGGCAAAGTCAACCTGTAATATCACACTTCAGCATGCCTGGAGAAATTGAAGTACACTCCTATTGAATGTCTGTGACTATTTTTGGTACCTTGCTTGTGGGTTTTTTAAAATGTCCTAATTTGTAACCAGTTAGTAATCTGTAAGTGAATTTTCCATACTGAGCTGTGGCCATTCAGTTTATGTACAAGCCTTGGGTGATGGTTGTGGATGAAATGCAAGCATATTATCCAGAGGGTCTCAGCCAAAGACAGTTGATTGCTGGCACCTTCCTTACTCTACTCACTGAGCACTAACATGTCAGAGTTAATTCTGCAATTTTTGAAAATTTTTGAAGAGAGTTTCTTTTGAGATAATAGTTTATGGAAAAAAATAGTTGTGTACTTTGGAGAAATGCTCAATTAAAGAGCAACTTCATCAAAAATGGAATACAAAAAATACAAGTTACTAAATCTGATAGTTCTGATTAACCTGAGGAACACAAAAATGATGGGATTGTTCAGCACAGTAAGAAATAAGTTTGGAGAATAGATTTTTTTTCCACTCAGTATACAAAGGATATCATTGTTTTAAGCTTTCCATTTTACCCCTGAAACAGGCAGTCTTTGACTACAGATAAATGGCATCCTTCACTAAACTATTTGTTCCTCCAAACTCTCTGCAGCTAAATAAATAACATTAGAGCTTCACTTTGCTTAATGCTGGCAGGAAGAATCATCTGCATAATTTGATTAATCTGAGTTATTCAGTTATTTCTGAACTGGAAATTCAAAAACTGGGGGGGAAAGGCTTCAAAAATCCATATGCAATTTAAATTTTGAATTCTTTCATTGGCTTTGGCACATCTCAGGTTCATGTTTTTAGCCTCTTTTCTCAGCCACAAGAGACACCAACTTATTTTTCTTCTCAGGTAGTAGCTTAAACTCAGCTGCTGGAGTTTGAAGTGGAAGACCAAAACCAGACAGATGTGGACATGGGGCAAGTGGAAGAGCTACGATTGACGGAAGAATTATAACTGACATTGACCCTGCCAGTACCACCACTGAGTGGCACCAGGCCCATTTCTTCCAACAACTTGGACCTGAGAAAGGCTGATAGAAAACAGTCTTATTTCCAGGCCCAGAATCTTCAATCATTTTTCCCACATCCCTCTTGTGTTTCTGACCCTATTTTAACAAAGCTATGGAGTGGATATCAGAGCACTGGCTGTTTCTGCTCACCAAAGATTGCTCCAGCAGCTGAATGATATTTGTGTCCACACATGCCCTTGATTCACACTTGCACTGAAGCAAAACCATCTTGCAGTTCCTGTTGTGCACTGTGCGAGGTTTCACAAGTCACAACCGAAGCGTCCTTCTCATACATTCAAGCAAAAACGCCCCCAAGACTTTTACAGTAAGTAAGATGATCTCTTTCCTCTGAGAGTGGCATGTCTGCAGATATTCAATTCCACCCAATAAATGGAAACCATATGAACACAAGGCAAAGGAAAGTGCAGCTAGTTTTCATTGCACCTTTTCCACCAAACACCTCTCCAATCTTTGCATGGGGAAAGCTTCTTCTGTAGTTGTCAGACCTGCTCATGGCCTGAGATACTGCCAGTACAGATGTGGCCCCTTTTGTAGGTCCCTGAACAGTTGTCAAATCTCTCTTTCACTCTGTCCTTTTTTTCTCTGGTTTCCGTACCTTGCATATTTATTTTCCTTCTCAGATGTTCCTAGAGGTTTAATTTTCTCTCCGTGGATTTCACCAGGTCTCCCAGTGCTGATTCCTAATCAAGTTTAAGGTATTTGAGCTCTTCTGCTTCAGGGAATGCCAGTCACAGCTGTCATTGCTCTTTAGGGAAACGATGCAATTTCAAGAGGCCTAAACCCAATCCGAAGCTAGAGTCCAACACCAGCCTTCTAATGCCTGAACTGCAAATACCCAGAAAAATTACCTACTAGCCCTGAGAGATGTGCCTCTGATCACTCACACAATAGTGAGAGCAGGAAAGAGGTAGAGAGCACTTTTTCAGTGGCTGACCCTGCAAGAAGTGCCCTACAGTACAGCTACAGAGGTATATCTACTCACTTACACAGCTGTTAACATAAATACAGTGGGAGATGCTATGCCTGGAGTTCAGACTTCAACTGTTTGCACACAGGTCCACAATGTTCTGAAATGTAAGTAATACCCAAACTGCAGTAAATTCCTGACTTATGAAAGTTGGGATGTTGTACCAAAGGAGGCACTGTGCTTTACATGACCTATGCTGCTGTTCTTTAATCCTCTACAGAAAGCAGACAGCCAGGATAGACAGCTCTTTGTTACGACCTAGCACAACTGCACTTATTAGCTAATTTTAAGCTGCTCTTACAACTTCATCTGGCAAGAAACAGAGCCATATTCCTGGAATTACTCTTATTTGTAGAGCAGGATCCTGCCTCCACCAAAAGGTGCTGCTGACTGAGATGGGCACTGCCTGGAGACTAGAAAGGAAACATGCCTCTCCTATCAAGCTCACTTACCCAGGCAGAGATGTCCTTTAAATAAGAAATCTGTAGGCAGTTGTCTTTCCCAATTTTCATGGTTGTCATCTTTCCTGTTGTGTTTTCATTCGCTTGTCCCTACCAGACAAAAGACCTGCTCTCCCTTCTCCTGAAGTCAGTGGGAATTCTGCCATCAATTCCAGTGGTAGCTGGATTGGGGCCAAAATGTTAGCCACTCCACTTCCCCTTAAGTCATTCACAAACAATACTTCTTTGATTACACACCGAGCCTGAGGGGTCTTAGTTATCTTCTAACCCTCTCCTTTATATCTCCAGTATCTATGGATTCCATAATGTAGGCAGGAACTGCTTGAATAGAAGGGCCTTAATCATCAAAAGTACTTTTCTTCCTCAGCTGTGTTTTTTCTCAAAGGGAGTTTGTTGCTAATTCCTTTGGGAATAAGATGGGGAAAAATGAAAAGGAAATGACACCACTTTAAAGAGAAGCTAAATCAAAGAAACCCAACCCCACAGAAAGATACTTTCTGACATTTGAGTACTAATGTACCTATGATCAAATTCACCAGGAGAAAAAATATCCTGGTCACATTGAAAATGGTAACTTTTAAAATTATACTGGATGCAAAGATGATACAAGCCACAAGGGTAACCTTGGCTGGATTTTCAAGGTGGTTCGCAATAGAGGGGAGTGAATAAGAAGAAAGTGGAACCCTATTTATTTAGGTAACTGCACAGTATAACAAATCCAAAATAACTTCAATTGATTCTGAGTATCTTCTTTGACTTCTAAACAGTAATTGTGTTGTCCTTTAATTAGACACTGTGATGGCTATACTCTTAAATAAAGAGAAGGAATACCTAGATATTTAGTTTCTAGCCACAGAGGGAAACACCACACTACATATGGTTATGCCTTACAGATGGAACTTGGTCAAGGATGAAGTGGCAACAGGAAACAATCAGTCTGACTCAGAAGACTAACACAGTATTCTGCTTAAACTAAATCCTGCAAAAAATATTCTTGCAACTGCAGAACTTTGGTGCTGATATTAGTATTATCTATAAAAACACAAAGGAAAATGAATTCTACTGCATAACTGAAGAGCTTTACTACGATTTGGACATACAGCAGATTTCCTATAATTCAGGTGAAATATATTCACTGTCCAAATAGGACAGATGAGAATTTGGTTTTGGTTTTGCAAGATGTGCATGCAGTGAGGATGATATGACAGCTGCACTAGGCAATATATAGATCTCCAAAAAGCTGGGTGGGCATTACAAGACAGGAAAAAGTACTATCAGAAAGAGTCACTGTATTTTACTCTTCCATCAACAGCAGGTGAATAAATGAATACATTCAATATAAAATCAATTAACAAATAAATTCAATAAAAAATAAACATGTAATATTACTGGGTTGTCTGTTTGAATTAAAAAGGCTAGATACTGCAATGCATCATATTTTACTGGTTTTCTCTGATGAGATATTCTTAGAGTGACTTCTAAGACTATGCTGATTTGGGCCCTTAATATTTTGTTTACGAATTTTGTACATGACATAATATTTGGGCTACTATAAGAAATAATGAATGAATAATGTCAAAATACTATTTCTTTATTTCATGCATGCAGGTCTTATTGAATATATGCCACACTGCTAGAATAGTGGCTTTTCACAACATACTTCAAGAAGAAGAAGGCAAAGTATGCTAGTTGGCAAAGGAAGTTCTAAATGAAGAAAGACCAGCAGGTTATATTTCTATCTGGTACACAAAGTTAGGGATTTAACTTTCATATCATAGGAATGTTTTCGGAAAACCATCAGCACATCCAACCTGACTCTTTCGTAAGACTCCACCGTGATATGCAGAATTTGAAGGGAAGGGTGTAAAGAAAAAACAGGCAATCAAGGCTATAAAAATGACTGTGAGAGAATATAACTGTCTACACAGACATGGTTGAGGCCACACGAGCACATCCAGAAGCTGGACTTCTTTTTTTCAATATTCACTTTGATACCATATAAAACCAACCATTTTTTAAGTAATTCCTCAGAAAGGTTGCGAGATCTTTCTCTTCCTGTTTGACATTCACTAAACCAGAGCCATTGAGGGGATTTTTATATATTGGTCTCCCTAGGATGGAGAGTGGTAAACATGGATGAGTGCAAGCTCACTTGTTCAACATATTTGCAAAAGTCTGTGAATGCCCCAAGAGCACAGCAAATCCTGCCTAGCTGCAGTCACCTGGTGACTGCAACACATGTCAGGTGGGGTTTCTACACTGGGCTAAAATACAGGGCAGTGCAGGAAAGGTTCTGAGATGGGCTATGTGAAGAAAACCCCATACTTCATGTTCAAATGAGCTGTGTGCCAGTACTGCAGATTTGGTGGTGTGATGGGGCTTGCTCCTGATCGCTCACAGCCAGGAAGGGTGGACTCATCCCTCAACCTCTGTATGAGCAGTTGAGCAATCCAGCTATGTTGCTGCATAGTTCGCACACAACAGCATTCACATGAAACAGCAGATTAATAGGTTGCACAAAACCAGCTCCTGAGCTCTAATCCTGGTGGTGCTGTTAACCACACCGGTGGCCTCCTGCAGGCCTATTGGCTTGTCCCTGAATTTACATATCTGGGCGAAAGAAAAGACTTTCACGGAGGCCTGTGTGCTCTACCCAATTTACATTTTAAAACACCACACACCTGATTTGCCTTCCGCCAGATCTCTTTCATGTGAGTTGAAGGAAAAAAGGCCTAAAGTTTGATCTGTGCTCATTCACAGCCGTTTTAAACTAATCAGAGAGGTGTAAAGTGACCTACCTGGGAACAAAGTATGAGAGTCACATGCAACATGTGATCCCTCCAGGCATACTTCCAAACATATCACCACCTTTTACTGCTTCTTAGACTTATGACTAATGAGGTGGTTACTAGAAACAAACTTTCTTTTCTTAGGAGTTTTAAAAAAGGTGCATCTGAATAAGGAAGTATGTAAATTTAGTTCATTTAATAATTGTGAAAGCTGAGCTGTGAATAATCCTGAATAAAGCCAGGTAGATTGCAGGCTGTAGCTGCAGGACTTTCAAAATAGCATTGGCAAGAAGAATCAGCCCCGCAGAAACTCAGCACTGCTGCACTGCTATTTATGCTGTGTAACTATTCATTTACTAAAGAGATTACAGCAATGAAACTTATCTGCTTGTTTATTCAATGCTTACCCATTTCTTTTAAAAGGTGAAAAAATTTTGTTTTCCAAACAACCCACGTAAGTTATTTATTGGATATTGCATGTTATATCCATGTTATGTTATATTATAAATGTACTACGTTACCAAGGATTTGAGACAGGCTACTGTACAGGATGCTGTTGCAGTAAATGCAAAGGCTGATTTCAGATGTCAAAATATGATCAGGCCATCTTTTCATCCAACAGGAATTGTTTTTTCCACATCCATATTTCATTTTGACTCCTAACTGCTGGCATAAGCCACATGTCAATGAGCATGCTATCTTTCACATTCCTCCACTCTTCCCTCCTTCAAACTGAATATACCAGTGTGCCAGACTTACTGCTAGGAAAAATCTCAGTGTGACTATGTGATTAATTAATCAAGGCCTGACATATGATTTGGGCCTCTGGGAATATTATTACAATCAATCCTATTAGAAGCTTGTGCATGTGGATGGTGGATTTGCATACGTCATAAATTAATTTCCTCTGCAGTCATTCAATTTAATCCTGAGGAAGCACTCTAGAGTATGTTAAAGACAATATTCTAATGGAAAGTTATCATCTAGCTCTAGAACTTTCTATGATAAACAGTATATAAATTAACTCAAGTATTTATATTGCACTTATGCAGAAGTTAACATTTCTGTCCTAAGGCCCCATTTATACTGGCTGTAGTTCAGAAGTTAAAGACCAAAACACACTCAAAACACCTTCATGAAAACAAAATTATGGTAAAAAATTACCAGCATGTTTTTAGAAGGAAAACACGTCCTTACCTTCAACAGGAAGACATTTTACTGAAGCCCCAAATGCTTGTCTGTTGTTTTAGAGTTAGAAATATTTTATGATTATTCACATATAATTTTTCCTAAGATGGACAATGGAAGACATGAGAAAGGGGCTATAATTTCACATTTTCTGCTTTGACAGTTAGGACAACTTAATTTCTATTACTGAAACACTATTACAGGCTACACTTGCTGTAAAATCTTTATACTACAGCCCTTGTGCACCTTATGAACTTCACTACAACTTCACATTTAAAAAAAAAATCTGATTCCTTTCATAATAATAGCAAATAGTTCCAGCTTTCCACAGCTGCAGAAATTTGCTGTCCCTAGAGATTTGGCATGGTACAGCTCTTGCTTCCAATCAAAACAGTGACATAGTGGCCATGATTTACAGCTTGCAGGGGCTTGATTAGGGGATAGCACACTACTGAGCAAATACTAAAGAACCTTTAATGTTCAGCAGGACTTTTAAGCTTTAAAAAGCCTAAAAAGTCAAAAAGCTTTAAAAGCCAAAAAAATTGAAGGAAAAAAAATTCCTGCCCAAAAGCAAAGGGAAATAGGAGCTGGTACTTAAGACTTCTTCTGTTGTTAGGTTTCAACAGAAATGGTCACCTATAAATGAGACTGGCTCTTTAAACAACTTTATCCTTATGATTTTAAATGATAAACATCTGCACTGTTAACAGTAACAGAACAGCAAAACTTGCATGGTAGCAGGGAAGAATAATTAAAAGGCTTAGCATCAGACTAAAAATGACTCTCAGGTAAAACTGGCAGTTTTGCTTTTAGAATTATTAAGAAATAAACAGTGAGAAGAAAAATTAAAAACATGATAATTCATTTTAAAAGAGAGTGAGTTGATATATGAGAGGAACATTTGTATTTCTGTGTTCAAGCATTTGTATTTCTGTGTTCAAGCATTTGTCTGTTAGCATCAAGAATAAAAATTACTATGTGATGCCTTTTTGTTGTTCGCATTGAATTTGTCTAAGCAGAATGGAAATGGTAACTATGCATAAAAAATTCCAGAATTTTTATTTTCTGTTAAAACAGCCCACAAAACAACATAAAATTACATTTAGCAGGCTAATGATGTTTTGAAATTTAATTAGTTGCCAAGCTGTAGTCTTTGATACTGAAGTCTAGTTTCTACTCAAATCTAGCAACTTCATTTTGAAAAAGTTAAATCTATTGCACAGGATTTGAGTAGTGATAAAGTGATCTCAGTTTTCTAAAAAAAAAAAAAAAAAATTAGATGAGTGCAAAGAATATGTATTCTAACTGCTAATTTCTATCATTTTATGATATACTTTTGACTGTGAGGTGGAATGAGATGCCAGCAGTTTAAGGTTCGTATTTCCGAAAATGCCTGGCTTCACACGCATGGTGACTTTTGGTTTTCTGTTTAAAATGTTGGCAGCTATGAAAAAAAGAAAACCACAATGATGCTGTATGGATTCACCACTTGACAAAGATCTTAAGCCACAAATACAAACGGTACATGAAAATTTTATGAGTTACAGGGTCCAACAGTGAAATATTTGCAAATGTTGCTATTCCTCTTACTGCAACTGTAGGGATATATCTAGTAGAATACAGAAAAAAAAGCCATGTCCAAACCCTTAGCTGCAATGCTAATTCTGAATATACAGCTTAAAACTATTATTATCACATACGTTACTTATTAAGTAAAAAGCCTGAAGCTATTTGTCTGTCTACATTTAATCTGATAGTCTATTTTTTCCCCCAATAAACTAGTTTTTAAGAGTCAGATTTTTCCAGTATTTTTATTATTTCTCTGATAGCAGAATTCAGGTTTGGAGAATTGTTTCATTTCCTGCAATTTGGAGTCTTCAGCGAAGAAGCTGTTTACTTCCAACATGGTTACACAGTGAGAATACATCTGCATTTATGGAGTTAATAGTCCTCTTATTAATTTTACCCTGCCTTTTTTTTTTTTTAAATAGAAACCTAATGAAAACCATGTTTATGTGCTCAAAGGCACAGAGGAAATTCATTACTCGGAGGAATAACACACTCCACAAGTGAAATGAAAGTAATCTTATTTATGACAGGAAGGGGCCTTCACTAGACCCAACTCCACCCCACTTGGACTGATACTGGCTGCATGAAAGAAGCTGCAAATTCAGAAACTGGTTTCAAATGCAAGCCTCATCTCAGCAATAAACACATTTGCAGTTTAGTCTCCCAAACATTTAAAATCTGCTGAAGGGGAAGTACCAGTTATTATATTTACTATAAATATGTGACAAAAAGAATGCAACAATTACAAGAAAAGCAGGGACATAGTCTCCTCTCATTCTGAGGGCCTTCTTCCACTTAGAAATGAGCCTCCCTCTGTTCCTTGGTCAGCATCCCCCGCAACATGCATGAGGCCAGCCTGCTTGTTTATCAGATCTGGCCCTTTGCTTTGGGTTTTAACAGTGGTGCTGCAGCAACTGAAACCCCCGAGTTTACATGCACTTGATTGTGGGGAGAAGAGAGGCTTATAAATACACTCGCCTGGAGAGTCCTTGAGGAGCGGGAGGTGGAAGACTGTGGGGAAGGAGAGGTGCTGCAGGCCTGAAGCCTCAGCTTGCTAAAGGGCTCGATGTCCAGAGGTGCTCAAGGTACCCTGCACAGCCAAGTAATTCCCTAAGCAGAAAAGGGAAATCAGAAATGCTGAAAATGATTTATTGTCCCAACCACCCAGCCCTGTACATGTGTGTGCTGAGCATCTGGCATCCACGTGCACGTATGCATATGTGTCTGAATTAGAAAGAAAGAAAAAAACCTTCCTGCAAAAAGGGAAGAGAACGTCCGACAAGTTACTGCTACATCTATTTCAGTGTGAGATTGCATCTTTTTCTTGAACAAAATCAAATCAAAAAAGAAAAATGTTCCTTAGCACTGTGAAAGTCAAACCCTATGTTCATCCCATTTCTAGAGACTTCAAAAGAGAACTTTCATTAATGGAAAGTTGTGATGTACAGCAAGCTGGATGGCTCCACATGCGTTTGCAATTTCTGTATCTAAACCCATATGTTTTACATTCCGTGGGTTTCTTCCCCGAATTGTCTTGCGGGGAAGGCGGGAGGAGGGAGTTGCCGTACCGAGGCTTCCAGGCGGCAATAAGCCCCACAGCCCACAAGAAGGCACTGTGTGTTAACAAATAGGAACATGCCGGCCTTCCTGGAGGATATTGAGCTTTTAGCTCCCGCCGACGCTAAAGACCCAGAACAAGATGTGTGGGTTTCTCCAGCGTCATGAAGGACAGCTGCCTTTGTGTGCCTGCAGATGTTTGGCCAGTTGCAGTTTGGATGCTTGACCAGTGAGTGAGACAAGCTCTTCAGCCTTGCACAAGGAATTAACTGATATTCTTGTACATCTTCCCCCAGAAAGCAACTTACAACACTAAAACAAGCTTGACGAATTTGAAGATTTAGTTAAAGAAAAACATATTTAGCTCTTCCTTTGTTATATTGCTTTAGCAATTACAGTATGTTTGCATTTGTACAGGCACATCACTTTAACCTCATGTGATCTAAATTCTCCTCTGCTTCATGCCACAACAAAGCAATTAATCCTTTGTTTGCAACATTAGTCAGTTGTCATGGAAATTAATACAGTTTCACAAATTCAAAAGTATGACCATTTTTGAATCACATATGAAGAGAATAGGGTGTCCTAGACAGACCACATCTTTTAGAAATAGCTTGGGTATGCAGTGAGTGCAACAGAAAAAGGATCTTTTGGAAGAATATAAAACTTTCAAAACACATAAAAACCCCAAAGTCCTGCCTTGGTCTAAAATATTTGAGCATTTCTCCCAACAAGCAAGTACTTTAGATCTTGAACATTCCTCCCATCAGGAAAACTGTACTTTAAATCATTTGCAGCTTTTTGTTTGCACAGAAGATTTCTCAATCTCTTTGTCTGGATTTGAATTGTCAGCTAGGAGAGCACAACTGAGACTCTCCTCTTCCCTTGACAAATGATCTATTTGCTGACAGAGATGAGCAAGGGAGTAGACAATCTCAACAGTGTTTTTCTACAGCCATATTTTATTCCCCACTTAACATGAACACAAAAAAGCAGAAGCAGCTGCATTGAAGAAATAAGTGAATCTGCTCTCTATGATGTCTGTATACCTCAAAGAGTGCCTGCCATGGGCCAAAATTCTCCATGATGACAAGGCTTAAGTCCAGCACAGAGCCATGCTACATGCAAGGTCACGGCATACTTAGATCTACTTTCAGGTAATGTATGAACCAAGGCTCCTACATGATCCTGGATAAAACAGTCTGAGCCTCTTGAACAAGATGACAGATAGTGCCAGATGCCTCCTTGGGTTGTGGGAGCTGCCAGACAAGCTCCATACAGCTGAAAGAAGTTGTACAGAGAGATCTCTTGACATTATCAGAATTGAATTAAGCTGAACTGGCAATAACAACAGACGTAGTATATTCAACTGCTTGCTTTCTAGCTGATGTGTCTTCTCCCAAATTAAATTAGCCACCCCCTGCCCCAGCAGAAAGCCACCTACCCACAGCTCACACAGACCACCTGCCTTGGACTGTCAGGCAGGAAGGGGACACAATTCCCTCCCTTTCACATGTCTCACAACTGCTGAACAGACTTGTATCAGAAAGCACAAGCCATGCCAGTAATCTGCTTAAAGATCTGGAGGTGGAGTTTATAACAAGTGTATTCACTCCCCTCAAAGAGATTTTGAAAACAATGCATGCCAACACTTGCAACAATTATGTTCTTCCTCTTATATGCATGCCACAGTGGTGTTAAGCACCTCAAAATGTTAAAAATTAAGGAAAGCTTAGGTGAAAATGTCAGCCATAGACTTCACTAAATTCCACAGCAATCCATAGCCTACTCAACATAAGAGGGAACAACGGGGCAAGTGTTCCCTTGCAGCACAGGAAGCCAGTTTCAGTGATAACCACCAACTGACCCTTTTCTGTCAGGAAAAAGAAGTCTAGATTTATTTAAAAATATTCCTCAGATATTCTAGAATATGTCCTATTACATTTTTTTCATTTTCTGGTTATATTAGAATGTTTGTGGAGCACTGGTATCTGAAAACCAATATTCCCCTGAAGCATTTGTAGTTCAATCCCTTGAGGACACTTTCAAGGAGAACTGGTTCAGCAAACAAGTTTAATTTTACCTCTTGGGCACACACCTCACATCTGGATTCAACGCTGGAGTGGGGTCATAGCTTGTAAAAATCTGTGTAGCTTTAACTCATGAAGCTACTACTCCTAAGCAAAAAGAGTACCATTTATCTTTACTTTGATGAGTTTCTTTGTTTCATCATCAAAATTAACTGCCAGGACACCTGGATTCTGCCACAGCATGGATATTAAATAAACACACCAAATTTTAAGCCCACTATGAGACACACAGACTGAATGAACTGTGTGAACACTAAACTGGATTTAAGTAAGCCAAGCTACAATAACGTAATAACACAGTAAATCAGTTATGATTAAGAAAGTCTGACACTACACAGAGAGAAATGTGAGGTTGCACTTTCATCCAGTACAGTTATCCTACAGCAAGCAATCAGAGGAAAATGCCCTAAATCTGAGGAGCTTCATTTCACCCTCCCTTAGCTGCCTAGATCCTTTGTCACAATGACAGAGTTGATCCAAGCAGCATGATTTTGAAAAGGTGGGTGCCTTGAAAGAGCTTTTTCTCAGGATATAGTCAGTTACACTTAAATAAAAATGTACCAACCAGGTTCACTGCAGTACTCCCCTGCAACAGTTCAACTGACTACAGTTCGCAAATGCTTTGGGTTCATGGGTTTCCTTCTTTGTGCCTTTCCCAACTGCACACAGAACTGAGGGTGATGCCAGCCATGAATTACTGGCACCCTTTCAGATCCCACTCAACCCCTCCATTAGCTGAAATACAATCAAGCTTACAGCCAACAATTTGCATCCCACTATTTTCTTTATGCTTATATAGGTTTTTCCGGAAAATGGATCTCTGCATTATCTGTACCCAAGATCATATGTAAACTCCTGAAGAACACTCAGAAAATACAGCACAGCTCATGCCAGTCTAACCTTGCTCATTAATGAGTACATAGAACATATGTTCATACACAGCTCTGGGACTGTACTTGTACAATCAAATTAATCTTTGGACTGCTGGTGTTTGGCCATAATTTACTGCATCTAGTTTTCAACTGCATATATAGTGCTGCTTATAGTACAAAAACACTATCCCATTAAAATCACAATCACTGATAACAAAGCTGATAATGGAGTGGAATGTTTCACTCCACTACAATAATATAATTACCATTGAACATCCATAATCAACTGTGTCTGTATCATAGACAAATGCTCTTATTTGCAGCCTTTGCTGAAACTCANTCCCTGTTCGCCTGTTTGCTTTGAGCAGCTGTCTCCACTGTTGGTGCCCAGACAAATAAACAACAAGTGGGATCTGTGCTGACCTCAGGTTTGCCCAAATCCACAGAGCAACAGACATTTCAAAACCTTTCGGCAGGACCAGCAGATAAGTGTGACAAACCTTACACAGGTCTGCTTCCATTTTGTTGGGTTCTCACGATGTGTGGATTAATCACCTGTCTCCATATTAGGTCCCATTCTCCTCTGTGACCAATGAGTCTGAATTCCAGCCTCAAAAAAAGCAAAACGCCCCTTTGTTGATGAAGAAATTATACAGGTGAAACAACAGCATTCAGAAATGCTGAGCTTGCATTCCTTCGACACATACAGTATTGGTTGGCAGGAAAAAGAAAATCTTCCATTTTACAAAATAAACCTATTATACAGTAGGTTTATTATAGTTAATATTTTTATTATACTGAATTCTGCATATAAGAATATCCCGCTAAAATGCAGATTTTACTATAATTATCTTAGAAATTATCTTAATATAAGCCCTATGATATTTTAAATATAAAACTATCTTTCATAACCAGGTTCAGCATTTAAGCTTAAAATATCAGTGCAAGGAGAGAGAAAAAAAAACACAAACCCACAGAAGAAAACCCCAAAAACTATTTCCCTTTCAAAATCACGGGTTTTAACTTTTTGACATGTGTTGGGGAATAGCATAGGAATTTCTTTCCAAAGCAATGCATCACTGCGTGAATGTTTTGATAAGGATGCTGTTTTAATTGCCTGTTTTTACATTAGGAACACATGGCAAACTGAGGTGTGTGTGCAAACACAATATTTGCAGCACAAAACTGTGAGAGTGCATCTACAGTGACCTGTTCTGAGGAGAAGAGCTGTGCTCTGAAGCTCTCAACAAAGTCAGACTATTTCAACTTGTGTTCAGCACAGCTGGAAAAAAAAGCTACATAATTTGTTTCTCATTTCTTACAGAACAACAGTAAAAGAATGCTCACTGTGTAATATTTTGCACCCTCCATAGAAAAAGCCTCAGACAATACAGTTTGTTTCCTTCCAAACTGCAGTTTCTTTCACTTTATGTAAATCATCACAATCTTTTATTGTGACCTTATTGCCAAGAGACAGAATGGATTGCCTGCTGTCCTGCAAAGGCTCTTGGCTTGAGAGAGACGTAGATAGGAACTGAGCAAACACCTCCTGAGCAGCAATGCCAAGACAGCAGCTGGAACCCATTACAGAGCAGGACAATCCTGTCCAAACAACTGAATGCCAGGATCTCAGGGTACGAAAGGCTTAGAGGACACTGCTATAAAAAACCAAGGATTTTCATGAGAGTTTGGATTTTTGAGTTTAAAAGAAGTTTTGCTGGCTACTGAAAACATTCCTGTAATTTTGTTGTTTTGATAATAATGTGAAAGGAGCCATTCCCCCAGTACTGTGGCTCTGAACAGTCAGTGGTCTTCTGTGAGAAAAATAAATGAGAAGAAAAGTAGACTGGAAATGCTTCACAATAAAAGAAGGAAAAAAAAGAAAAAAAAAAGAAAAATAGAGATAATTTTTAAGCTTAGAGCTAGTAACTATCTCCTAATACCACTTAGGAAACAGAAGTTTTACCCCAAAGTGTTGCACACTTCTGTTGTGACATGATAGGTTTGCAATCATTTTCAATAACTACAACTTGTATTTCAATGAGACTGAAGATAAGCAGAAACTTTTCTGTTCTCAGAAACTTTTTCAGGTAATCACTTTATGGTAAGGTCTCAGTCCAAACACTGGAGAAAGCTGAAAGATAGGAAATGTGTAGATAACCATCTACTGCTGGAAAGCAATTCAAAACTTACCAAATGACAGTTTGTGATACAAATATTTCAGTTAGGAAGTGGGAGGGAGTGGGGTCTCTGAAATAAGGAAAGAGCACCAATCAGCTCAAAATGCAGCAGTCTGTGCAGCCTCTCCCTTAGACAGGTCCAAGATGCTGGTTTTCATCTGCAAAGTCCTTCCTTGTGGTGGTCCCAAAGAGCTGCAGCTGATTAGCCCACATCAGGAGCAGAGGAAGACTGAGAGGAAGATGAGCAGTCAGCTGCAGCTGTAAAAGCCATGCCAGAGCAACTCAGCAGGAAAGAGAGAGATACCAGCACCCACTCACCAGCAGAATGGAATTCAAACCCTTCATTTCCACCCTACATATTCCCCCAACAAGGAAAACTCAGATTACAAACTAACCCTGATTGCCAAAACACCAGCACCTGAAATGTGCTTTACTCCTTGTTTATGCTAACTCGGTTACTGTGAGGCTCAGATACAACAGCCTGGGAATAGATTGCTATTTACTAAGGACTTACAGCACAGAATAAACAACTGCAGATAGAAACCTGCTGTTTTCAGGGTCTGCCAGACACAAGCCAATACCAATGGCAATTTCCTCAAATCACTTATGGATTCTGTTGCATTTGCCCCACTTATTTTTTATAAAATCAAACAGCAAGTCTACCTTCTCAAATGGCCATATTTAGCAAAGGCAGGGCAAGAGAAAGACTTGGGGTGTATTTTTTATTACACAATGGCAAAAGCTATGACTAGCAAAGCCAAACTCCACAAACAGCTGCAACTGAACTGTACAGGCAGTGTAAGCTCTGCAGGGCAAACACCAGAAAGCAGCAGAGAAGAAAAGGCAGGAGAGCTGAGGTGGAGGAAGGACAATCCAGAATGAGAAACAAAACTACAAATATGCTGACAGCGGGGTTTGTTAAAAATATGCTTCTGGCCTACTTAAGTGATGGAGAGAGAAGAAAAAATTGTGGCATCTCCTAGGAGATAAAGCCTGCCTGTGGTGGGGAGTGAGGGAATTGTTGTTCTGGCTGTGCCTTTGGGCTGGTTGCAAAGCCTGATTCCTGCCACTCTGGGGTCATGAAAAGACTTCTCCTGTGGGAAATGATGACAGGACAACTCTGTAGTTCAATCTTGAATTCAGGTGAGAGAAGAGATTAATATCATCACCTTCCTAATGAGCTTGTATGTGGTAGACAAAGCTTGCAGGCATGAGAGGACTTGCATGGCACAAAGGAGGCTGCCCAGGCAGGGAAGCTAAAAACAGCCTTAAGCATCTGGATCTGCTGCTTAAGTGGCCAGAAAAGACTGATAAATTGGAAAAGGAAAATGGGTCCCAGAAAACAACTGAAAATGACATTTGTCCAGCTTCAGGAAGCCGACAGATTCTCAAATTTCTGGGTGCAAAACCCAGTACAAACTCAGGAAAAATAAGCTCATACTTTGAAGAGTTAATGTCTGTGCAAAAAACAAAGCGGAGGATCACACTTTGGGACACAGGGATATTGGGGAATCAAATATAAAACTCAGGATGAGAAACAGGCAAAGAAGGAAAATGGTATCTACAATTTCTGGCTTTAATCATCGCTTAAGAGCCAAGTCTGGAGCCGCTAAGACGTGTGATGACTACTTGGATACTCCCGAGGGACAAACTAGGCTCTCAGAGAAGGAAAACCACCCCTCACATGGGATGGATGGGAGCATGAGCAGGTCCCAACTATCATATTCCACCAGCAATTCATGGTGTTTGACATGGATGCACAACAGTTTTTGCTCTTCAGATGCTGCTTTCCCTTTTTTTGTGAGGGAACTTTTATGTATGGTCCAGTCCATACAGCTTAGAGAATTCACTTTTTAAGCCTGTAATTTAAATAAAAATTCCTGAGATTATTTTAAGAACACATACATAGCCTCACTTTTCAGTTTGGTAAGGCTGACAATGTCAGAAAGTAACCAACTACTGGCCTTGTCTAATGTAGATTTAAGGTGATAAGGAGAAAGGCAGTCAAAGACTCAGCATGGTCCATGCCTTTGAAGGCTCTGCCGCTGTGCTGTTTCACTTTGAATATTTATAACAAGCCCACAGTTATAATCCCTAGCGAAGGTGGTGCTCCAACTATAGACCAAAATTAAATTAAAATGAGAAGCACTGTTTGTTTGTGTCTGGGTCAAGAACTGTTGCAATCAGACCTCACATTTCATGACCGTGATCAGAACCAGATCATTTTACACAGGGGATGTCAAATACACCCAGTAAAATTGTTTGGAGTTTTGCTTCACTTTTTATTTTCTTTTTTTCCCGAAACAAAAATATTTTATTTGATTGCACTGAACAGTTTTTGCATTTTCATGGAAAGGATTTTCCAGAATTTCCATCACTATTGTAAAATAAACCTGCAGGCTAAATCTGAAAAGACTCTCCTCTTTTCTCAAAGCCTTGTGTGCAAGCTACACTGACCACATTCTAGTCTGTTCATGCAGATTTCCTATTAAAAAAACCCATTAAAAATATCAATGAAATTAAAAAGTAACAAAACAAACAAAAAATACCATGGAAGTTATCAGTGTATCCTATATGCTTTTTATCTATTTGATTATGATAGTTAGCTCACAAATAGTTGCCTTGGAATGCAAAGAAATGGCAGAAAATTCTGAGTGCTCTGTAAATTTGTTTCTGTAAATTTGGCCATACAGCTGTAATATTTCCTTTACAAATTACAAAGACTTACCTTCCAGCCCTAGCTTTGTGCTAAAGCTGTGCACTCCCCATCTGAGATCTCATTTAATTGGTTAATAGACTTGGCAAAAGAGAACAGATCAGAAGTAGAAACCAACACAAGTATATTTAAGGTTATTTAGGTATAGGCTGTATTATAGAATTATACTTAAAAGAAATGCAGACATACCACCTAACACTTGCACAGTTAAGCACACAAACAACTGTGATCACTCTTATTCCATGATACACTTTTGATTGCATTTACAATCCCAGGTGAATGCAAACCTGTTTTTAAGGACTTTCCCCCCACATTCTTACTTCATGCTTTTAACAAAAAGGAGTTAAGATTGCTTCTGTTTGAACGTTCAGATTACTTTCAAGGATGGTTATATCTGAATGTAACGTTTACTGTAATCTTTGATTTGAGGAGAATTCCATCATTCCTGCAACCTCTTTATCCTAAAGTCCTTAATTTTTTAATAATCTGTAAACATTCCTTATTTTATACAAGACTATAAATGTCATATATGGTATTTCCATGGTTTGAAGACACACAGTAATAGACATACATATATTTTTATGTACATATATTCATTGCTGTATCAAATCAAAGATGGTGGGCATCCCCAAATAAGAAAAGTTTACAGTTAGTAAACCATCAGGGGATCTATGGAGCAGAGCAAGACAGCTGAGATCAGTGAGCAGATCTGGTCCCTGGTATGTCCGCTGGAAGTTGATTGCAGTAGCTGTGCAGCGTTGGCATTTACTGAGAGGAAAGACAGAGTTCCCTTCTCACAGTATCCCGGGGCTTTAGGGAATCTGTGATTGCCTAAGCTCCCCTAGAAATGGTGCCTTATGAGCAGTGAAGCAAAAGGCAAAGATGCTACGGGGAGCCTTTCAAGCACTGATAGATAAGCCAGTGTGCAATACCTCAGAACATCAGCAATCAAGCTGTTTAATTAATGAAAGACAACTCTTAATGTGAATTATTCCAAATTATGAGTGATTTCTCCAAAATCAGCCTTGCTGCAAGATTTAGCTGACATTTAACTGCAAGAAACTGAAATGCAGACCACGGAGCACATAACTTTTCATTACCAACACACACAGTTTTGCATTTAAAGGAATAAAGTTTTTCAGGGAAACATCTCTGTATATCTGAGGTCTTACCTCTGCAATACCAAAACTGACTGTTTAATCTATCATGAGAAATAGCTAGCAGAGAGCTTCAGAGGAAGGGCAAGTCTCATCTTAAACATTTTGAAATGCGCATACACAAAAAAAATTCCTTATTCACAGAGTAGGACTGCATGGACTACATACATCACACATAAGCTTCAGTCAAAACTTGTTTTTATTGGGAAACACCCAGGTAGTTACATCTGCACTGACTAAGCCTGTGCCAGGAATCTTTGCTAGTAACATCTTCAGTTGATTAGTTTTTCCTTTTCTTTTAGGATTTTCTGCGAATGTAGTCATGTGGCTACTAAAGTTTCCACTACAAATCCTATTCCAATTTGCTGCAGTCAGTCAAAGCTGATGACTAGCAGCATATCATACAGGCATGGAATAAAGAAATTTTAGTCCTAAGAAATTTGGTTCCCAAGAATTTGCCATCAGCTTCAACAGATTCAGGGTTTCAATTACTGCTCCTAGGCCTTCCAGAAAACAAAATAAACTCTACAACACACAAGCTCGTTGTTCTAAATCTTGAAGAGATACAAATAGTCTAGTACATATAAACTCTTTTTTCATGTTACTTAACTGCTTTTCAGTTATAAAATCAAAAAAATATGGGTCAACCTATTATAAAAAAATTAAGTAACATAATATTTTTAATTTTGGAATGAATAAAAATACTAAGACTTGCTAAGCAAGTCCATAGTATGTACAGTGTATTTTTAAGTGTTTCATAAGACTTTTTAACATGTGGGTTTAAAGAAGCACATGAACACCAGCTGTGCAGAAACAAAAATAAACTTCAGAACTCTAAGGACCCATTTTGAGGTACCTCTGCAAACTAAGAGTTTGACTCTGTATAACTTAGTAAACTAAAACCATGATTTCAGCTGCTAAGTAACATATCCTGAAAAGTCTTCAATGCATAGAAACTCAAGTACCTGAGTCAAAGATTTTTGTGCAGTCAGCAATATTTTCACTTTGATAAAGTGAAATGCTTGTCTGAAACACTCCCCACTCCTGGAATGAAGAAAGGAGGGTTGATCTTCATTGCCCCACACAATCCTCTCTTCCTACAGGTCTCAATAAAATTATGCTTGGCACAGCCTCAGTGCTGAATCTGGATATGCCTTTTGATTCCTCACTTCCCTTACTGCTATCTATGCCTGCCTGGTCAGTTATTGTACAGTTTCACACTATGATCAAAATGATACACCTCTCTTTGAATAAAGGCTGTTTCTAAGCTTAATTTCTGTAATTTAAATATCATCTTCTAACTTACTGCTTTACAAGTATTATGGAGCAGGTCAATGAAACTAAGCATTTCCAGTTCAGGTAAATGGATTAACTTCCCAACATTCATCCAGTGTGGCATTGGAAGGAAGATCACAGTGACTTGGTCCAGTCAATAGTGCTGCCAATGCACTGCTGAATACAAAATCATTTCACGCTGGGACTGCAAAGCAAATGGAAGGCCTGCCAGCTGCAGGAAATCTAGGAAAGAGAGAAATGTGTTTTAAACCACTAAGAAGTTAGGGACAAGCCAACATGATGGTGAATTGCTTTGAGAGTGAGCTGAGTCATGAGACAGGTCTGGGGCAAGTTAGGGACAGGCATCACCACAGCCCTCAGGGAATCTGCAGGTGGATGGGTTCCTACTCTTTGAAATTATTGAAGATCAACTGAAGTTAACTCTTAATTAAGGACAAGCCTAGACTTAAACGAGGGACTCAGAAGACATCTGACCATATCAACTGCTCTCATGCCCATCTGAAAATATAGTTTAATGAAATTATAAATGTACACAAAACATAAATTTAAATAGCACTAATAGCCAGGGACAAGCTGTCTTCACAAACTTTGACATCAGGTGATCTTTTCAAATATGTCAAATCTCAGCAGGAGATGTGTGACTTCGTGTCACAATACCAACCCCTGAAAAGAACTTGTGGGGCCTAAGAAGTTCCTTTTAGCCAGTCACATCCTTCAACATCATTCTCACTACTGTGGTGTGCCTCTCCATGGCTGAGTGGGTCCTGCTGTGGTATATCCAAGTAGTGCCAAGGAAGAATGATGTAGAAGGTGACGAAATTAATCTTTAAATGTCTTGTCTATGAATACAATCACAGTCTGTAGAGGAGCATTTAATCAGCATCCATTCTTTTGCAATGTTCATAATGTCTGGAAATTTTCCAAAGTATTTTGTCTTCATAATTCTCCTCTCAAAACTCCTAGTAATTCATATCTAGTACAAATAAACATATTCTCCCTTAGTCAAAAAAACAAGAAACATTTTGTTGTCAAGAAATGTCTTGAATTTCAACTTTTTTTTAATGCTATGAAAGTAAAAAACACCGACTATTCCATGTTTTGTTGAGATTTCAGATATCTGTGAGCAGGACTATACTATTTTCAAACAGATTAATTTGAACTCCTCACCCTGTTAGGCTTTAGATTTGGCACTTTCTACTGAAGCTTTAGCAAAATTCTTCTCATCCTGTCAGCTGAAAGTTCTACTTTGTTTCCTTCCATTAGTGTGTGAAATGCCATTAGTTTTATCATCTTTGCAGGACAAAAAACGTGACAAGTGGATTTTCAGAAGTACCTTCTGCTATTTCCATACAGGTTTTGCCTGCAAACTTTTTCTTTTCTTTTTTTTTTCTTTTTCACTCTTAAACTGTATTTAAGCATTTGTTTCTCACATTCAAGAAAGGTTTTTTGCACATTATACATCTTCCAAATATTGCTATAAAAATGTTGTTCTATTTACTCATACGCTCAGTTGTTAAAAATACCTAAAATTTACTGTTAAAGCTACAAAAATAAATTGACCTAAAAACTGCACAACACAAACAAATAGTAATTAAAAGGTTCAGTTATTCTCTTGCTACACTATTTTTCAGAAAGTCCTTTTGACTACATATTTTCAGAAGTAACAGACCTGAGATCCTGCTCAAGTAATTATAAAAACATACAGTTGCAGAAAGTTGTTTCCTCTATAAACCAATTTTTGGAAATCATCCTTTTCATTATATATACACATAAAAATATCTCCCCATCTCACAATGAGTTTTTATTCACTTTATATGCCTGTATTGCATCATTCCTCCTGACAGAGGACAATTCCTTCTATCATTGTAACAAACTAGCCCAATTACCAGGCTTTTGCCAAATCAGGCCCATGGCTGTATCTGTTAATCAGATGTCCAGCTGATTGAAGGTTGGTTAACCTACAAACAATCAGAACAGAAATAACTGTGGGCAGATAAAAGACAGTTTTGGCTAAATGGGGTCTGAAGAAGGCATGTTGCAGCAAGAGCTAAGCAGATAGCAGAAAAGGAGAAACTGGCAATGGGGACAAGAAAAGCTGGGACATGCTATTAGCCAAAGCAAGAATACATAATCACAGATCCCATGTCAGTGGCCAGGAGTTCAAAGCAAACCACAAATAAATGTATTATGTTCATGCACCTCTCCAAGGGTTGTTTAATGTTTTTGTTCCCTGCATTTCAGCATGTTCTACAAATAAATCATCCTGCATTTAGGAAACGTGTCTGGCCTCTCCACTTCTCTAACTCTAAAATATTTCTACTGCCAGTGCTACCATATGATCAAGAAAAAGCACCATCTGTCTCTTCCAAATGTGGTCTTACTCGTTTACCACTTCCACCTTACAGTTTACATATGCTGCTTGTCACATATTTGCTTCTTTCCTCCAACTTCTTTTCAAAGCACAGAAAAAGAAGAAAAAAAGGCCACCATGATGAAACAACACATGGTAACCACGATTTAAGTTTTTTCAGGTTAGCATACAGTGATTAAACTTTCTTTTTTTCCAATTTGCATATCATCAGTTCCAGACATGCATGCAAATATATTTCCCTCACATTGCAAGCTTTTGCTAATTAATTTCAGCATTTTCAGAATGGGAACACTCATTGAACTCAGAAGAGCATTTCCAGCACTATCATGCAACATTGGCTCTCAGCTGTAGTTTCTTCTGGTGCTCAGATGTTCAAAACTTTTACAGAAGCCACTAGCAGAAGTACCATTCTTTCTAAAACTGGATAATACCAGAATACACCCTTTTTGTGGTCAGAAAATTGCTGCTGTGTCTGGATGATGCAAAGAAGAAATAAATGTGCAGTTCTTTTTCATTTTGGAAGATGTATACCAGAGCAATTTGCAGAATTTCCCGGTTGACTTTTACTTCATGGCAAAGAAGAGAAGTGTCTGTCCCAGGCAGTAAGTATCCTAGTGCTTACATGGCAAAGACACAGTGGGAAATGGTATTTTCTTTTAGTTTAGAGAAGCTGTTTACTATGTAGTGACAAAGTTTAACTAAAAATGGCAAAATATTTTCTTTATGGATGGGGAAGGAATATTTTCATTACTGTGAATAAATAAATGTGTGTATATATATACATATAGATATAAAAGTGTGTATATATATAAAATGCATATATATTAATGTATATGTATGAAATGTGTGTATGTGTGTATATATGTGTATAATGAATATGTACGTGAACAGTACAGCACCCTGTATCCAAGACTTGCCACCAAACCATTCACAGAATGCATACCTCCAAAGAGCCAGCAACTTCAGGAGCACAAGGTGCTAAAGCACAAACATGACAAAAACCATGATGTAACACCAAAGCAGAGAGACAGATTTGTAGATCTTTCTTCTTGAAAGAAGTCTGGACCTCCAGGAATGCTGTTGAGCATCCTGGAATCGCAGTGGAGATGAGGCGGAGCTCCTGAGGTGAACAGGCTCATACATACCAATCTCCCTACCTGCACCCCCTGCATCCCTGCTGCCAGCTCCAGGACCCCCCAGCTCAGCCCTATGCTCACTCAGGGAAGGTCAATCCCAGGCTGCTTCCTGATTCCAAGTGACATTGTGGCTGTGTTTTCATTGTTTTCCAGAAAAAGAATCTGAGGCAATTTGAACTTGCCTGTAAGATGCTACAACATTGTATCCAAGGGCAATATAGCTTCCTCTGCCTTGTCAGCATCCTCTGCTGGCACGCCCCAGAGCTCCCTATCAAGCCTGTATCTACATTCAGGCTGGCCTTCATGTTTATGTACAAGTCAGCCACCCTAGCCTTATATATAGTGCAACCATATGCAAGATATTACCAATTCACAAAATGGGCAATGCATAAACTGAAATGGAGAACATCACAGAGAACAATCAGTCACAACTCACCATTTATCAGCACCATTACAAATAACACTATCACCTATCTCCCATGAAAGCAATGCAATGTAGCATAATCTTGTAGTTCAAAACAAAACCATAAATCAAACACCTTATTTTCTGTAATCTTTCATCTTGATGGTTAAAAGTCTACACAGCTTACCTAAAATACAGCATTCAAAATATTGTATCAGCCTCCATATTCTACATTTAGCATTCTCATACAGCCTATTGCAACAGGTTTCTTTACAGAACTACCGCTACTGGCTCTCTGCCACTAGTAAGTTGTTGATCACCTGTGGTTAGAAGTACACTTTCCTGTAAAGCACAGATTTACCAATGCTCACAGATCCACCAATATGCATTCCTGGCAAACATCTGTAGTTCTTTTGCATCTCAGACTGACTCAGTGCAATAGATGTCAGACCCTTGTAGGACAGTGCACAGGCACCTTGTCTGCCCAGTGTCAGCACACAGTATCACAGCAAGACATTACAAGCTATGATGCAAAGCAATTGGTCAGGTAGACCTGACTACTTCTGAGACTGTCTCATCCACCAGGCAGGATAAATTACTAAATTTGTGAAAGGGGGCTTTGCAATCTAAAGCTCTGCCCTATGCTTTCCCATCTTGTCTCAGAAAACTTGGGACACTCCTTGCAGACATAGGCAGACTTTACCCCCAACAGTTAAGATATGCTAAAGTATCTCATAATCAAATGTGCATTTGAGGTTTTGCTACAAATACAATACAAGCTTGCCCCTGGAGGTTTTGGAGTATTTTTCACTGATTGTGCAAGGCTCAAAAGTTCTTTTTCAAGTATAGATTGCAAATTTGTAATTAGCTATGTCACCTTTAGCTTCTGTACTACAATCAGTAAAGTCCTTAAATGTACAGCTGATCTTTTTTTTTCATACACGTAATAGAAAAAGTAATTAGAGGCAGGACTTTTCTAAATTTAATTTTTATGAACAACAGGAAACACTGAGATTGTAGGCAGCAATTACACTAGCAAAAAACTTGAAATTACTAAGTTCACCTGGTTCAGCATGGGAAAAGGAAGAACAGGAACACAAAAAGGATCAATATTTAAGAAAATAGGCTGAAAAAACTAAGCAACTTCGTATACAAGACTACAATCAAATCAAAACTGCAAGGTAAAAAGACTCCAGGAAAGTTACTGTTTCCCAAAAGACATGTATCAAGACACAAGCATAAATTTCCCCTGTGAGGCAGAAAACCTAGAGAAACAGAAGGAGATCCTCTTGGCTAAATCATAAGGACTTGGCTGACTTCAGAAACAAAAAGTCATGACCACTGCAGATGAAATACAGGCACTCAGGGGCAAAATCAGAATGAACAAAGGGGCTTTTAATATCCCCTGAGAGGGCAAGAAAACACTCAAAGAGGGAGAGAGGTAAACAGGAAAGGAAGGAAGAAATTTCAGAGAGATGACAACAAAAATTGAAGATACCATTATTAAATGCAAGGCAAATATATCCACAGCTATTACTGAGAAGGTTAATAGTTTTGATGCCTCTTTGCTGCAGCCTTTGCTAGGAAACATAGCATAATCAGATGATTAGAATAATCATGGATAGACTAGAGGAAAACCAGACTAGATAAGCTGAGACATTTTCATGTCAGCTGGGCCAGATGAATTGCACCTGAGAGAATTCCAAGAAGTCAGTGAACTAATCTCAGACCCATTACAGGCTTTCTTTGAGGAGGTACAGGCAATGGCTGAAGTTTCAAAAGGAGGAATTACTTACTTGCCAGAAGGAGGCAAGTATAGTGCCTGTCTTTATGAAGGGGAGCACAGGAACAATCAACTCTTGCAAACAGTGCGGCACCATGGCAGAAGAAGCAAGTCCCACACCAGGAATTACAGACAAGTAATTGTGTAATCATGGGGGAGGAACAAGAAATAATCCAGTCTTCTGCTCTGCAGACATGACCCGCTTGCAGTATTGCTCCTCATTGTGACCACTGCACTTGAGGAAACACAAGGAAAACTTGGAGACAGCCCAGAGCAAAGTGCCCAAAATCATCACACAGCTAGCAACGCTGAAAATAAGAGACCTTGGTTTGTTTAGTCTGGGGCAGAGAAGACAGGAAGGAACAGAGGAACATTTTTCAAATACTTTTCTTAGTCACACTTTACCTAACAGACTTTTCTATGGCCAGTGAGGCTGGAGTTAATTGCAGGAAGATTTAAGGTACTAGATGTTAGGAGAAACTTTTGTAGTAAAATGAGTTACGTACTTGATTCTCTGGGAAAGTTTTGGAAGTTTTAGGAGTGTTCATGGCAATTTTTAAGAACTGTGCAGAGAAACAACTAGTAAGAAGGGTTTAGAACTGGGCCTGCTCACAGTTGGCAGATGCAGTGAGGGATGTTTCAGGATCCTGTCAGACTCCATCTCCTGTAGTGCATAAGACCCACGACTTGGGAGCATGATTGCCTCTCCCTCTGGACATATACAAATACCTTTCCCAATAAACTCTAATAGATGCATCAGGATGCAAATGCTGATTCTATGCCTCCTTAATTCAGTTTACAGATGTTAACTGTGTCAGACAGAGGAGAACAATGAACTCAGGGCACCCCTTAAAGTTATGGGTGGGAAAGGACATAGGATTGCAGATAGGAATTCTCCCAATGATGACCAACCTGCCCTAAATTGAAAAGGAACATGATCTGCCAGATGTGACAATGTCGAATAGTTCCAGATGTGCTCCCAGTGAACTTGGCAGTAAAAATCTGGTAAAAATTTGCCAAAGCTGTAATCTAGCTAGGGGATTTGTTGTAACACAGAATAACATTTACAGAATGTTCTTGGTCCAACCTGACACGTTGATAAGCATGGGGTACAGCAAGAATGCTTGTCTTGCCTATTTCAATTTTAGCTGCCCACAATGACCCACTTGATTTTGAAAAATCATTTAAACTAAAATAATTTTAATTAATCTCTTAATATATTAAGAGAATGAGATTGAAATATGATCATGTAAGATGCTTCTGGAAGGGAAGAAAACAATTGTAGCTCAAAAAATTAGAGAGAGAGTCAGGAAACTTGTTTCTAACCCTGTATTTCATGGCCCTACCCTTTGTTAGCCTAAACGTTTCACAGTCTCTGTTTTCGCATCCACAATGATGGGCATGAAAGCATTAATCAGTCTTTATATGGAATTTCAAGATACAAGGCTGGAAGATATGAATAGGGTCAGCATATTAAATAAAGGCATGAAACAGAGAGTGAGATCTTCACTCTCACCATGGCACCATGCAAAGGGCTGATGTACAAAGGAAACTGACAACTCCTTATTTCTCCAAGGAAGACTTTCTGGTACAAAACTCTGACAGAACACAGCCCTCCAAAGAACCTTTTCACAACTGTTGGCATATAGAAAATGGCATCAGGAGAAGAAGCTGACACAGAAATGCTGAAAACTTTGTGCCCCTTTTAGCAGCTATTGGATGCTGCATTAAATTAGATGTGCCCCAGCTTGTTTCTCTTAAGACTCTCCCATCCCCAGAGCAGTGCATTAAGTAGGAAGATGAAAGGAGATGCAAAAAGTACCCAAATTCAACACAGTTGCTTCTCATCATGTTTTGCCTTTGTTTCTACTTCTTAAGAGCTATGGGCCAAAATTGTATTCAGAATATTTCCATTGTTCATTTGGAGAATTTTGTGATACAGACAGATGTTTTTTTCTTGTTGTACCAAAAGCTATGGTCAGGGGAAAAAAGACTCAACAAACAGATAGACACTGATTTACATATATATATATATATATGTGTGTGTGTATGTATGTATGTAAGGTAGAAACACAAAATTACAAACTTGAAGGATGGAAAATTCCTACGAAGTAGCTAGTCTTTCCTTTCTGCCAATAAATATAACATTATGGACCAGGACTAACAAAATTATGTGTGTCTGACACAGGTGGGATATCTGAAACCCTTAATTTCAAGTTGGAGATAGCCATTCTCTCCTGCTAGACCATCACTTAAGGTAGGGAATAGAGTTTTGGTTTTATCATTAGGCGGGGGAGATGATCCTCACAAGAATTCTCAATCTAAGTAATTCTTTAAAAAAAAAACGACAAAAATGGAGCCCCTAAACTGAGACTGAATGTGCTTTTTAGGTCATGGTAGATGACAGCATTCTCTAAGGATAGTTACCATAGATAGACCCACAAAGGTTATGAAAATTATGGGACAAATTCTCAGCTGGATTAAAACAACACAGATGCTCATACTTATATGGAACTACCCCAGTTCATTCCTGTTAAGAATTTGTCAGTTGTTCCAGATTGATATATCCATCTACCTGAGGGGTTAACAGCTTCAAGCCCTTCAGATACCATGATGACAGCTCCAAAGACAAATGGAAAATGTGCTCTTTACTTGAAAGCTCATCATCATTACTTACTACTTACACAGCATCAACAGCATGTACTTTGGGACTTAACAGAAACTGTCTACAAGTGAAGTCCCAAGATCAGTACCTACTGCTGTTGTCATTCTATTAGCAAGCAAAACTTTAGCCCCTCTTTTTGGTTTAATTACATCTGCAAGCATAAGAGCATAGTGTAGCATAAGACCATTTCTAATCCTAGGTTTGTGTACCAGCTTTCTACATAATGAAGTGAAAACAGTACAGAAATGTTTTGGAAATGTAAATATACTGAAGGAAAAGCAAATATTTTCAGTATCTAAAAACCTTACACTGGGACCATCCTGGAAATTTGAGAAGGCATGAAAGAGACAGTAAAGCCTGTGCGAACAAACGTACCTAGCTGCTTGGAGCACAGCTGCCAACACCATTGTTAACAAGACTTTTTAGGTGATACAAACTGTCAGAACCATTGCAGAGGCATAAAACAACCTACTGAAGATTTAACAGAGAAGGCTGAAACTAGTAAGTTCCTCAAACTAGAAACCACAGAGCTCTCCTTTGAATTGGCTCTGACCCGACTCAACCAACCTTGAAGGGCAGAGGATTTGAAATGGCTTAAGTGGGAGATGTAGAGGAATGGATTCTCAGTTCACTCTGAACCTTACAAAGATACCCCCACACTTTCCTTTTAGCAGTTTTCTGGGCAAAATGCCCTTTTCATCTTCTTGCTAAGAAATAATAGCATGCACACCAAAGCCAATAATTAGCATATACAAGCAAAATCACAGGAAACATGCATTCTTTTTATGGGTGAGCCAGACTCCAGGTGCTGTTCCCCATGTAGTCAATCAGATACAGAAAACAGAGCTGGCATTCACTTCATCAGTAGATGTTAGTATTCCAGTGCTCAAAACAACACAGTGGATTTGGTATACCTAGTTTTCAATGTTTTGAACTACACAAGACCTTCCAGACTAGTAAGTGTCTTCAGGGCAGAGGATTGGCTGCAACCTAATATCTGCCAACAAACAGGAAGGTTCTTTCTGTCTTAATTATCAGTTGTTAACCTCATGGCTGACACTGCCTTTTTCAGCAATTCAGACTGAAATATATTCATGTTTTAATATGTTCATTTTTATTTTTATTACCACAAAATATTTTCTGATAGTTGATATTTGTGTTAGTCTCAACTGTTTTCAACATACACTTTAAAGGTGAGAGGTATGACTAACTTGAATTTTGCAGGCTTTTGGGGCCCAGCATCTGGTGCTTTATTATAGTTTGGATATTCACTAATTAGAACCAAAATAGTATCTTTGGAGGTGTTGAATTTCCACAAAGCTTAAAAACTTTTCTAGCTCAGTTTTAGTTTTAGACAGTTATAGACAGTTTAGCACCTTTAATTCTCTCTGGTGACCAGTGATGGAACCCAAAGGAAGAGCATGAAGCTGTGTAAGGGGAGGTTTAGTTTGGATATGAGGAAAAGGTTTTTCACCCAGAGGGTGTTTGGGGACTGGAACAGGCTCCCCAGAGAAGTGGTCACAGCACCAACCTGACAAGAGTTCAAGAAGCATTTGGACAGTGCTGTCAGGCACAGGGTGCAACTCTAGGGAATGGTCCTGTGCAGGGCTAGGAGTTGAATTTGATGATCCTCCCTTCCAACTAAGCACATTCCGTAATTGGACATGCAGAAACTGTGGGCTCTTTTTCCCTTTTTGAAGATTACCAAAAAAGTACTGATGACATCACATCATTCCTGCCATGACTGCAAGAAAATGTACATTGGCATTTAGTGGGAAAGAGGTCCTTAGCTTCCAAGAAAGCAGATTTAAATTAACTCCCTGAAGAGCTACATTTTGGTATATGAATGCATGCATGTAATCCCACTTTCAGCAATTTGCAGCTGAGGAAGATGAGTGTGAAAAAGGGTACTTAAGTTTTCAAAATAAAGATGACATAACAGGTACTGAATTAATGAACATTGGCAATAGTCCTAAGCAAGCAGAGATAAAAATATGGGAACACTAGGGATTTAGGAAAGTAGTGACATGCAGCTCTGGTGATGTGGTAATACTTATATGTCTCAAATACCAGAGTTGCACAGAATAAAGTTTTGAAGGGGCTCTAAATGCTGAGAAAGCTGTAGAAATAAAGGTGATGGAACTCATGGTCTGAGGAAGTGAGAGACAGCAAGAGATTTCCACAATGATCCCTGATAAAAAAATAGGCATACTAGTAGAAGCAGCCATTTTCAACTTGAGAAAGGCATTCTTAATATTTTAGGTCAGATTACTCTATTATCAGAACCAGATGTTACATTACAATAACCTTCTCTTTAAGTCACAGTATCTACCCATTTTTTATAAAGAAGCCCCTGTGCTTCCATCTATTTCAAATATCCCTCAGTCTTGCAGTTTATAAATCCCAGAATACCCCTTTCCATTACACTGTTATTGTCACTAAAAGATCCACCACTAGCTCTGCAAATCTTGTAATGCTCCAATAGCTGGAGAACTCAATGGCATATCAGGGAAGGATCACTCTGAGAAGAGCAGGACTTTTTATTTCCTTGTAGTGGCCATTCCAGACACAGGCACTACCCTAAGCCACAGTGTGTTCCTGTATGCTCTTCATATTTCCTTGGGGTTCTGCATAATTTCCATTTAAGAGAAAACAAAACCAAAAAACCACCTTCCTCTCATTCCTGTTCAGGTTTGGCATTTCCAAAGTGCAAGCACAATCTCCAGACTTCTTACAGTATTCTCTTTAAGTATATGTTTTATAGCAACAAATTTAAACTACAGAAAATTCTGCAAATATGTAAAAGTGCTGAGTTCAGATGTTCATAAAACCTGAGTCACTACATTCCTGAATAAGAACACCAGATGTTTTCCATTTGGTTCTGTGCTACTGTATTTATTTAGCTACCCTTCCTTGTAAGAGCAAAATTCAAAAGCAAAGGGGAATGCGTGGTAAAATCAAGCAGCAAGTCATGAGAACTGAATTTTTAGCAGAAAATGTCTCCTTTACTTGAGCAGCTTCAATATTCCCATTTATTTATGAAAGAACCCACATACACCAAAGTACTGAAAGCAAGTGACCTCTTGAAAGCTCTTTAAGCACAAACATTAAAATAATGGAGCAAACAATTTTTTTCTTTCATAAAGCAAAAAACAAGACTATGAGTTGGATTTGACACATTGTCTATGTGTTTGTAGCTTACAGCAAGGTCAACATCAAGTGAAATAAAATGATGAATCCTGGGTGGGGGGTGGGAATCACATAAAGGAAGCTGGCCAAGCTATCTGTGGTTAAAGCAGTTTAATTACCTAAGGGTGTTGTGCAGTCAGTCTCTATGGCATGGTCTAGCAGTCAATTATTTCTCTGCATGGCCTTTTTATAATGCATTTTTATATTTTGGTGTAAAAAGAAAATATAGCTATTGAACTAACATATTTCAAATGATAGATTAAGCATTTTTAACATGCTCAGAAAAGCATGAAGTGAGTTTGCTGTTACCATAAATTTAAAGAATAGGTGAATTTTGATTGTATGATGGAATTTTGTTTATACAAATAAGGTTTTTGCTGTGATATATTTTGATTAATTTAAAATATGCCTCACTTAAAGCTTTGCAAAATATTCATAAAGGCTTCACACATACCCACTCGAGGTCTAGAAATAAAGGCTTCTTTGCCTCCCTTCATCCCCAGCTCTGTCTCACTCACCACACCCTCTCATCCATTTAGCTCTCTGCTATTGCCAAGGTCTGGAGAAAGCATGGGAAAGGAGATGCTTTGTGTGGAGTGGCTGGGAGGTCACCCAGTACATAATTGCTCCCCAGTGGTGTGCTCTGCTCTCAGGCTCCTTGTCTTCAGACAGCAGGGTGGTCGGCTTCAGCACCCTCTTCCACTTGAGCTGATGAGACAGGCCGCCAATATTCCTGTTAGCATGAGCCAACTTCTTGAAAATAACAGCCCAAACTTAAACAAACTGCAGTCAGTAGAAAAGGAAACTGTAAAAGAATGATACAATCACTGGAAATCTCTCCTAGCAAAACTGTATTTTGCAACAACTACAACTAATGAGTTATTGGAAGATGTGTAAGACCATACAGTATATCATCAGCCACCTGCTATCACATGACTGCATATCAAGTTCAGTCTTTTCACAAGTGAAGTCTCTTGTTTCTTTGATTCAGTATTTTTCTGAGGTGAAGCAACACCTGGCATAGCCATTAACATCAAAACACAGCCAGCACATATAAAGAAGATGCATGTCTGCTTTGAATGTGCTAAAATGAGAAGTGCTAGGTTGCTGAATGCATGCTGAGTTTTTTGGACAATACTTCCATTTTACAAAATAGTTATGTAGCACAAGATTCACAGCACTAGACACTGAATAAGAGAGAAACATCACAAAAATTTAAACTCACGTTCTACTGCAGGAAGATTAACTTCATGTGAATTTATTGGTTTACAATGAGTTGAATTGCAAAGAATTACCCAAAGCTTTTCTTAGAATATCATGTAAGTTTTATTTTTAGCTTAGAATATCTACCATCTCTAAAATGAGGTTGTACATACAAAAGAGAACCTTTTTTATCCATAACAGCAACATCAAATAGAATGAAAGGACTGGAGATAATAGGATTTTAAAACTTCTAAAATAGCCAAAGAGGATGAAACCTGACATATATTAAAACATGAAATATCATCCCGAAATCCACCCTTATAAAGAGGCATTCACCTTATCAAATGGCAGACTAACATTATAGCACTAGCTGTCAGAAACTGGAGGTATTTGAGTTAAATTTTTTATCACTCCATCTTCTTTTCATCGCATGGGAACATATAAGGGCTGAACACTGAACTTTTTATGCTCATCTTTATACTATTGCTGGCAAAGCTGGAGCAAAAAGAAAACTCCTCTTATAACCTCAATTTAACTTCAGACGGATGTACATGGTACAAAGCCAGTGAAGTGATAAATAGTTTCTGGCAGCTCACCCTTCCTACCTTGAGTAGTGTTACAGTTTATCATTGGGACTCGCCATTCACCACAGGAAACAGGGGAAGCAGTGTCGTGTTGTCTCAGGCTATATTCACAGATACTTCATAGAAATCCTTGGCAAATAGTCAGCAAGTACTAAAAAGCATAAAAAGTGTCTTTATTTTGCGAACAGATATATCTCAGAAGGATCCGCTAGGAAGCCCAGGAGAGGGGAAGCTATGGCTGGGGTTAAAATAGCTGGTTTATTCACTTCTGTACAGAGCACAATAGTTTACTGATTCAACCCACTAGTCATTTGCTAATTTTGCACCTTAGAAATGAGTATGGATACACATACAAATCAACACTTGCAGCAAAGGCATGTGAAATTACTATTTCTCAAAGCAATGTTGAAACATTTTCAAGATTCTTATTACTGTATGTAACAGCTTCTTTGGCAATATTGTAACTTAAGAGGCTAATTCTGCAATCATTACCACCAATAACTTACAGCAGCAAACTACTTCAGTTGACAATTTGAATACAACTGAACTCTAGTTACAGAAGAGGACCTTCAGTAATCTGCAGTTGTCACTCTCCCAAAAGGAGAAAAAGAAGGATTAATAAAAATTCTCTTCAGTGCCAGCTCTTAGCAGAACAGCATTCCAAAAATCGCCTACAAATCAGTACCTAGAGGGGCCCTACAAAAAAGATGGAAAGGGACTTTTTACAAGGGCATGTAGTGCTAGGACAAGGGGGAATGGCTTTAAACTGAAGGAAGGTAAGTTTAGATTGGGTATTAGGAATAAATTCTTTACTGTGAAGGTGGTGAGGCACTGGAACTGGTTGCCCAGGAAAGTTGTGGATGCCTCATCCCTGTCCAAGGACAGGCTGGCTTGGGGCTTTGAGCAACCTGGTTTAGTGGAAGCTTCACTGCCCACAGTAGTGAAGTTGGAACTCAATGACCTTTAAGGTCTCTTCCAACCCAAGCCCTTCTAGGACTCTGTGATTCTATGAAATGACTTGCCAATAAAAGTATGGCTGAAGCCAGTTTTCCCTGATCTCAGGTTACTCCTCTTTTACCACCATTTTTGATGAGATTTCTAATTAGAGTAGTTAATTAAAAAATATATTATTTGAAATTAATGACATAACATAAATGACCCCTGCTGTAATGCCACTCAAATCAGATAAATTGTTTCAGGAATTAATTGGAGTCCATGTGTTTAATGTTTGTTATTTGAACAAAGAATGAAAAAGGTGCCAAATTTCTTCACACTCTATTTCTAATTAAACCAGCCATTGTGTGAGCCTTTACATCCACAGGATTCCTCATGGAAAGAACAGATCATGTACAGCATAATGAGTATCAAATGCAGTAAAAATCCACAATAACCTCTGTAGCACAGAATTTAGAAACTGGCTGCTCATTTGTAAAATATCTGACCCTTCTCTCCTTCCCAAAACCAAGACTTGTTTTCTGCGCTGGAAATTACAATACAGTGAAGGAAAAGTAAATAAGTTAACTGACAAAATAAATTCCTTTTGTTATAAATAAATTCCTAATGGAGACAGAAAAACAGAGTTGAATTTCATGAACATCATAAAAACTGTTCAGTAATATCTCACACAACAGAAGTAAAGCCACTGCCACATGTTTGTGCAGATCAGACCTAATGCTCAGAGCCCCCAAAGAGTCTTTTAAGCAGACAGTAAGGAACATTGTGATAGGAAAAGTGCAGGAAAGGCATGACCCAGCATGGCTCAGGGTGCTTGTACCTTGACTTCATGGTCTGCTATTGCATCCTGTCCTAGGAGGACCCCTCTACACCACCCACTGACAAAGAGACAAACCCCCATATAAGTTCAGTGCTGTTAACAAACAGTATTGCTGTCACCAGCACAACTCTGGAAGGTCCCAAAGCCTTGTTCCAGTTCCTCCTAAACAGGCTGGACCAAGCTGAAGGCCATGTGTGTCATTTCAGCTGCTTCCTCATCATCTACAGCTCCTAATCATGCTGACAGCCTCAGAGCCCAATGGCTGAAAGATGGCTTTGTTCCTTTCCACCTTACCACTTTTGCCAAAGCCTTCCACAGTGTGAAATGCCCATGATGGAGGATTTTCTTAGGTCAGCAGAAATATGGTTGCCCCCTCACTCCTTCATTATTAATATCCTGCTTCAGAGAACCATAGAATAATTGGGTTGGAAGGAATCACCACAGATCTTCCAGTCCAACCCTTCTGCCACAGGCAGGGACATCTTCCACTAGACCAGGCTGCTCAGAGCCCTGTCCAGTCTGGCCTTGATCACTTGCAATTATGCAAATTCACCACTAGCTCTAGACTGAACCTTGCTCATTTTAGGCCTCATTGAGAGCACTTTTGGAGGAAGTGATACCTTTGATAGTATGGAGAGAGTTTTGTAGCAGGTTTTGCCGTTCTGTGCAGGGACACTGAAAAATTGCCTGGGGACAGTGAAGTTACACGTTCTTGAAAAGCAGATTAATGGCCAGCATGCAGGTGAGACTGTCACAGCCATGTAATAAAAGACTGTCATATGCCTACAACTCATCATGAGACTCTCAGCTCTCTAGAGTATCCAGTGTACAGGACTATAACAGATACACTATTTTATATAGTACTACAGGTATACATAACCTGCATTTACACTAGATAAAGTATGATAAATGAAGTAGGAGATCAATGGACTCCTTTTTTCATTCAGTAACAGCCTAAATGAAAGAATCAGTTAACCACTCTAAGACTGCTCTTGCTATCATAATAGAGTATTTTTAAAGTCGAAGGGGTAGACCACAATGAAATTCTATGCCTGATAAATAAAGTATTTTGTACACAATCTCTTTTCCTTTTGAGGCTGGAAATGCCATTACCAGCATGATCTGAAATATGCGTGTCTGTGTGTACATACGCACACATATGGACACATTTTAATGCTTAGAATAATGTAACTGATCACTTTCCAGACAGGAACATGTGGCTCCCTTTCTTTCTGTGTGTCACGCAGCCAAGCAATGAATTTAGACAGGCTTTCTACTTGGAGGCTTGGGTTTATTATTTTTTTAGAAGTGCCTATTTTAGAAAATGTTTTTGCAATAGGAAAACTAACTAACTAAGAATCATGACACATTTTGAGGACAGCATCAAGTTACTTATTGCTATTAAAGTCAGGTACTAAAGCAACTGAGTAGGAAGGCACATGAATTTCTTGCTGTTGGGTGTATATAGGATATATACCATACAGTTACAGAAAGAAGTCTTCCTTCTGGTCATTTTTTAACATGATATAATTAATCTATTTGAGAATGATGACAAGATTTGGGAAACCCTCAAAAGAACAGCCAAAAAAATGCAACCTATGCATTGGCTATGAAATTTGCCATGTTATTTCAGCTGATTTTCTTCTAAATCTCAGCTTTCAGCAGATGTTAGCATTAAAAAGCACATCATCATTCTAAACATTTTTTATTAGTCTAAAAGATGTCATCTATCCTTGCTGATACACATTTTTAAGAGAATGGGAAATGTTTTCATTGGTCTGGGGACCAGAAATTTTCCTAAATAGGAAGACATGGAAACTATTTCACAAACCATCCCAACTCCTTTAGGATGAAGTGAATGTATGGAGAAGTGTGCACTTAAATGCTGTACACAGCAGGTGAAACTCCAGCTCTGTAACCGTCAGAGAGCTCTGCCATTGGCTTCAGGGCTGGGACGTCATGCTGTTCTCTCCCACACTTTCCTTTTGAAATTAACGCATTTTTATGCTTTCCAGTCCTTATTAGTGAAGTCAGTAACTAAGGCCTTTTGCTGTTCAATGTACTGATTGTACAAGTACTGATCAGTACTTTTCTACTGATATTTCAGCAATTTGTTCCAGTAACGCCCCTGTATCTGACATTTATTAGAGCACTAATCTATGTTAGATACTTTCTAGCTCATCAGGCCCAGCAGCAGACTACTTGAGTCAGCTTGACAAACAGCCAGAGTTCAGAGTCTTTCCATAAATAATGACTTTGTGTTGTCAGTTATTTTGGCCTGCGCTTACAGCAATGAGTTTCCAGAGCAGATGGAGCCACTCTCGGCTGCCATCCCCTGTCTTCTGAACTTCCTGTTCTGTGCATGGCTCTCATCAGCACCCATTCTGCAGAAAACACCTACTTCATAAAGCTGATATATGTCTTTTTAAAGCAGAAAGAAAATGGATTAATATCTTCTCTGGTTATAGAATTAAAAAAACCCCAAACAAATGTTTTTGAAGGAAAGTTTTAACCACACTGAAAGCTATGCATTGTTTCCGTTCAAAAAGAACCCTAATCTGAGCTTCAAATGGACTTAAATTCTATTACAGATTATTCAGAAATTTCATCGCTTTCACATAAAAATGCTTTTATTGTCTTTAATTCTTGCTCACATAAATGTTATTGAAGTCACTCATTATTAACTTCTACATTCATAGAAGTATTTAATAGTTTCTTCTATCTAATAATTTTGAGGGCTGATTTGCACAGCAGTGTCTAAAGTGACCTTGAAAGTAAAAAAAAAAGCATCAATTCTCTGCAAATTAGCTCCCCTGCTGTCACAGTACATTATGTGCATTGTGTGATTCCCATACACAGCTGTTCACAATTCTAACAGCTACGCTTTAGACGCCGCTTTGCAAAGTTTTTTTATTTCAGTGCTCTTAGAAGTTAAACATGGGAAAAATCAATTTTAAAATACTGTAGATTTGTGGAATTACCAATTAAATGGAAGTTTTAAAGACATTTATATTTACAACAGCTATGTTTCCTTACAGAAATTTAGAGACACATGTGTAGTCAAATCTAGCTACAATCCTAGACAAAAATAGTTCAAGGAAAAAAATGCCAAAGGCTCATACTTTCTAAATCTTTCAGTGTTGGGGTTCCCAATACTCATCACTTGGAATTGCAGAAAGGAGTCACTCCCTTCTCTTACTTCAGCGTGTAACAAGCCCACTTTGTGTGGCACAGGATCATTGCACTGGATTCATGGTTCAAGCAGACCTGGCCAGATGCTGTTGCACAGTCATGGCATGTAATTCAGGCATGTGCACACGTGGCTCCCATATTTCAGTAAAAGAAATGCCAGCTATGCAACAGTCTGTACATGTGCCATGCAGCCCATCTATGGAGAATCCGGTGTGCTGGGGATGTGCCAGGTCTATTCTGCATGCACAACAGAAATGCACTGCATGGTTAATGCTGCACAGCTACTGCTTTGGTGGAAAAGAGAAGAGAGGGGCACCATGGAACAATGCAACTCCTTCCGATTGCCCCAAATTTTTCTCCACGTTGAGTCTTCAATTTTTCAAGTTATTAAGAATGGAGGTCCCATTATACAGATCTTGGCAGTCAGGCACACTCCAAGCATCCATTCTTAAAGGGAGGCTGAGCCACACCATCCTTGCTGAAGCCAGAAACAGGAAAATGGAAGATGATAGAGCACACTTGGCAGACTTTGCAGCTCTTCTACAGACTAATTTATTTGGTTCATCTCACTTTACAACCACTCTGAACATCTTTTGGACTGCATTATAACAACAGCTTCTAGCTATTGCTAAACCACTATCCCTCACTGTTTGAACCTATATATTCCTGGCATGTAATGATGTTGTAAAGCCAAAAAAGACTTACTTTGCCTTTTTGTTTGATAGCAAGACATAAGTGGGGGAATCTATATCTACTGTTAGGGAATGTGCCCATATTAAAGTGGATCCTGCTCTGACCATCTTAAAAACATAACGATTTTTACTGCATTTGTAATAATGATTTGTAAAATATAAGAACTTTTTTAGCTAGAAAGAATAGGAGCCTCTTCCCATCTTCATTCAAGATGGTTTCTTAAAAGGAGTCTTTGACTTCACTAAGGCAATCCACTTAGACAGAGTGACAAGCTGAGGAGTGTATAAACACATTGCCTGGAGGGGAAAAACCTCAGCCTAAATATAATTGCAGCTACCTGGGCAGCAATCATTTACTGTAAACAGAAATGTATTAGAGCTGACTCTATGTCAAAAAGTGCATGTAGAATACTTCTCTGGTACCTAAGAGTGAGCTAGTTATAATGAAAGCAAAATCTCCCAGGAATACCCATATGTATCCATTAACGTAAACAGAAAGCTTTGATAAGTGAAAATGGGAGATGAGAGGAAGATCTATGTTGTAGGAAAAGAAGTAAATCTATTTCTCTGTCTGTATTTTAAGTAATATTGTACAACATTTCCCTAAAAGCTCAGAATGAACAGAGTATTTCTATGTATCATGAGGGCACACCCAGATGAGAGTGTCTGCATTTCATTTTTTTCCCCAGTATAACATCTGACAAACATATTTCCTATCCTCTAGATATTTCCATGTTGCAGTCCTACTTTTTTACTTTTTTTCCACTAATCTTCTGGGAAAATACAATGACTATTGAGTGAAAATTCTCATGTTAAACATGGAATGGAGAAGCCTCTGTCTCCTAGAGCTGTTTGCACTTCCAAGCTGAACTTGTTCACTATTAGCTACTTGACAAAATCTCATCTGCACACCCATGAAGGAACACAGTGACATGACAGCAGGAGGAGGACCCCAAACAATATCCTGCCCAGCTACTCCTATGCCCATCACAGGAGACGTTTCAGTGCACCACAACCCAACTGCACAAGCCCAGAGGAGTACTGTGGCACAATGGTGGTGGGGAACCTGAACAGAGGACTCAGAGGAAGGGATTTATCTATATATACACCGTGTGTGCATGTAGCTGCTAGGAATACATCTTCAGCCTTGCTACTGGTTGAACCTCGGGATATGGAACTGCAGCAGCCCTGCATCTCATGGGCTGTCAAAACCAATAGATTTTCCTCCCTACGAGTAGGGCAATATATTTTCATTTTCCTACTAGTAAATGCAATTCCAAAACAGAAAAAAAAATCAGAAAGTACTTTAAAATGCTTGAAAGAGATAGCAAGAGAAATATTATAGCTAATAAACCCCTACATACTTTGTGTTTACCTTTCTGATGTTTTATAACTTGTGAACAAAAAGGACTGGAAATGTATTTTTTGACAATTATCAATCCCTTGATATTAATTTCTTATTTTCTGGGCCACCCTATTATAAAGTCCTTATTTACAGAGCTCTGTTTGGAGAACAGCATATTAGAGGGGTATTTCTGTGCCCTCAGACCTACATAAAAGCATGCTACTCCACAATTAGAAACTTGTTACTGGTTTCCTACATTATTTATGATCAGGCTTATGCTATTTGTTTTTACATCAGTAGTGTCCTCTCTGAGATGGTTTTGGCTCCCAAGCGTATTTACATAGAGCATCCACCTCCTCTCTTTGCCTTAGTAATGCTTTGCAATTCAAACCAGCTAGTCTCCTATGTAAGATACTTCTGCTTTGCTCCCTATTCCTAATCATTCTCCATCCTGTAAAATGTACATTCCTCTTCAGTGTCCAAAACCTCCTTCCTTAACACGCAACAAGCTCTCTTCTTAACTTGTTCCAGCTACAGCAACTTCTAGTGCATGTGAGCAAGCAGAACTAGAGGAAATCTCCTAGCCCAAATCCAGCAACATTCATGCCACAGCTGCCTGGCTGTAATTTGCTGCCTGACATGCACAAACAAGAAGCTCTAGGTCAGGATCACCTGTCTGTGATCCCTTGGCAATATACCACAGTCACTTTCCAGACAACATATCTCATTAGTGGTCTCAACATCTATTTGGACCCATGAAATTCTGCCCAATTTCTAGTTCTTTGACATTGTCCAGCTTCTTTCTGCATGACAGCCCACCTTCCTCTGTACTGACAACTTTGAGTCACCAGCAGCCTACATGCATGCACCTCTAACATGCTACAGCCATTTATGGGACCCTACAACTGTCCTGAGCACACCACCATCGAAAAGCTTTGCTAGTTACCTCCCTGGATCCCAATCACTTCCTTCTCAGCATGACCCACTGTAGTCTCCATATCCAACCACACTTTGTTCAAAAAATTGAGCCTTAAAAATTAGATCTGAAATGTGCACAAGTACACAGCTATTGAGGACACAGAGTCCGTGCAAATGACTTTCTAAATCATACCTGTTTTCTGAGACCTTTCTCAGGCCTCTTTCTCAGGCACCAGGAACTGATGCTCCATTTCACTGACTGCTTTGTTGTAGACCAGAAACTGCACATAAATAAGTCAGTTCTAAACAGACATTGCTTTGAAGAGACTCTTCTCAAAACTGATCTAGCTGGCAGATACTGAAAGAATTACTACTTTGGCCATACCAAATGCACCCTAAAGAACTAAACAGAAATATACACTTCTGGAAAGTGGTATAAACTACCAGATTGTTATCAGGGAGGAAGAAAGTTATCTGGAAGTGTCATTTATACTGACTTGAGAATGGTTATAAGGAATAAACAACGCAAGATCTGTTGCAGAACAAGCGCATCCTGTTCAAAAAAGCTATATAAGGAAGATTCTGTGCCCCAGCCACAGAGGCTATATTATCAGGTCTTTACAGCACACTTGAAATAGAGCCCTGTGTAGTTCTGTTTTGAAAGCCTCTGAAAACCTATTGAAATGAAGGATAGGGAGAACTGAAGAGGCATCTTAATTAAACAGATTTGAAAAAATATCCTTCTTCCTTCCAATCATTCATGGACAAAGCAACCAGGCATTCCTGCTTCAGCAAGAGTAAAATATTCAGGAGTTTTATTTCAGCTGCGACCCTGGGAACTTGGCCCTTTCATCTTGGTGTGGCAGAAATATTTTAAATTTGCTCTTTTCTTATAAAAACGAGAAAGGAAAAAAAAAATAAAAAAGTCTCTTCAAACACCTGCCAACATGTCTAACATTGGGGCTTCACCAAGCAGCTTTTCTACTGCAAGGGCTTGCAACGAACTGCATGGCAACTTGCAGCATTCAGGCATCATTTGATTTGAGTAGTAAGACAAAGTAAAAGTAAACTTAATCTGTGGAAAGAGTAGAAGATAGGACCATGTAATTGATACAACTAGCAAATGTCTGATCAGTACAAAATTCCCAAATTGTCATTCCTTGGAGGATTTGGAAAGGCCATTCAGAATTAAAGCCAATACCTGCTTGAGACAGCAGAATCCATTGCTGCTCAATGTGGTAAACACCAATCTCTCAAGATGAGTTTGGTGCCAAAAGAGAGACTTTACATCCAAATCCAGCCCACGCCCAAAATTATAGCAGCAATTACTAGTAGTTGCATTTTACTCTTCCAAGACAAAACACTGTGAAGAATAAATAGATATTTATGTTCAGTAGTAACTGGAACCTGGAGTTCTCACCAGTTTCTCAGTTTGGCACATCAAACCTTTTTGCCTCCTGCTTTGGTCCTCACCTTTCTGAACACATTCAAAGTAGCAACCCAGCTACCAGACACTGCATAACCTCATCACACAGCTGTCAGGAGAAAAGTTTCCCCCATCGCCAGGCGACTTTCACATTGGTCTTAAGGAGACATATTCATAAACACGGGTCTATATAAAAACTAACTCTGATGTAAAATTCTTAGAGAAATATTGGTGCACTTGAACTTTTTATGCCAAAAACAGTTGTGACACCTTAAATCCTGAATGAATGCTCCAGTCAGAAGTTTTGTAAATATTGTTTAGGTGACCTGTGACATGAAGCAGATCAGAGGATTCCTGGGAGAGGAGTACCCTTTGAAGTGTTCAACTGTGAAATACAGCATTTTTATTTTTATTTCTACCACATCATTACAGCTAATAGAATATATTTCAGCTATTTTTTTTAAAGTATATATATATCATTCTGGTATTTGAGGGTTTTTTTCTGATGAAATGATGCTAACTTTAAAACCATGACACTTGACAGTCTGAAATATCAGTATTTGTTCCCTGCAACGTGACTCTTTGCATTCTGCAAACTTTGCTCAGGCAAGACCACAAAAAAAGAAATTAGCATTAGATCCTGCCTCATCTCTTCCAACCATGACTAGATTTTACAGGGCACATACCTTCATGGAAAGTGCATGACAGTGCATACGTGCACCACGTAACTGTGTGTGTCTCCTGGGTTCATACTAGAAAATTAACACAAGAGCTGTATCTGAAACACTTCCACTGATAGCCTCTAAACTGTCTACCATTTTAATTTCACCATCCCCATATTACAGGCAATAAGAACTCTGAACAGAACTCTTAATACAAAAACTCATGGTTTAGACTTTTTTGTTTTTTCTCCTTTTTCAAACTTTCCCAGATAACCCTGGTTCCTTGTATTCTCTTCTGTCTATTCACTTCTCATTGCTTCATTTTTTTTTACCTGGTCGATTAATTTATAGAACTGAACATAATAAAGAGAAGAATGACTTCATTTATAAGTGTCAATCTCAACTTATGCAAAATAAAACTCCCAAAAATGCTAATAATAAATGAATTTATTTGACAACTGCTGTCTGGGCTTAAAACATAGCTAATCTCTTACTTGCAAAAAGCCTAATCAGATGTCATTTTTACTGGGTACAAGCCAAAAAGAGAGTTAAATATTCTTTCCTGCATTTGAGTACAGTGAATTTCTGTTACTTGTTTTCTAAATGCATAGGATAATCACAATATTTTCCCATTTTCAATGGGGAATAAAGTGAAGAGGACTCTGCACTGAATAGCTCCTTCCTCCTCCCATCACAATGTGAGGGAGGCCCATCAGTGCATTGCTGATGATCCAGGTTTCTGATGGCTACTGTCATCAGGAGGAGCAAGACTTTATCTGCATTGCCATTAAAAACAGGGCCAAATTCCTGCATGGGTCATTGCTACCTTCTGCAATGCCTGGCCCCAGGCACTGCCCTCCCCTGTATCCCAGAAGTTTCCTGCCTGTGCTTACAGGTTTCAACAGCCATCTCCTACCTTTATACTTCTCTCTTCAGTACTTCCCTCTTTGTGCCAGTAGGAAATTAAGGTTCATAAATATGCCCACTTTCTTAAATTAGATATGCTGTCAGCCACACCAGTTTCTTTGTTGAAGTAATTGTTTTCAGTAAGTTACACATGAATTTAACTCAGCTGCTTCCTGAAATTCTTCCAGAAACCTTGGATGAACACCCTCCGCTCCTAGGGACTTAGGGATATTATGCTTCCCTCCCTGGCTTATTTTTTTTTCTTTTTAAATAAATACCTGTCTCTGCTAGCAGTTAACCTTCATTGCCTGCACTGACATGATCATATAGAAAACCTGTACTAATTTCAGAGACAAGAGGATTAATAAAAAACAGGTATTAAAAGTTGACTCGATCAACAGTTTCATTGAAGTGGAATTTTTTTGCTTATTAAGATTCCAAATTGAGATCATGCTATTGTTTAAAGGGCTTTACTTCCATAATAACCCCCACTACTGTTCATTTGGTGCTGAATTTTCAAAGAACATCAAAGTACTAAACTGGCAGAAATCACTGGCTGAATCCTAGGGATCCACATTTTTTTGAAGTATTCATCTTTTGGCAGCTGCAGCTTCTTCTGCAGGTGCAGGGAGAACATTTTATTTAAGTCACTTTATTCATGTAGCTCAATTCAAAGGCTAGTTCACTTGAAGCTGAGAAAATCCTTGCTTGTTAGATACAGAGAACCAATTTCCAATTTACAGATAAAAACAGATAGCAATGGATGAGGTTTAGTCAAGTGAAGCTTTTAGGACAGTATGATTTGTCAGTTCTACTATTAACTGGAAAAACTTGCATTTAAATTTATCAAAATGCCTTTGAACTCAGTTTTTAAAAACCTTCAGCACATTTAAAGAAGCTTTATATAACTGATTAAAAACAAAAACTGTTTGCAGTTTTAAAATTTAATTTCACATTTCATCTGGGCAGAGATTGATACAATTTATGGGAAAAAAAAATCTATTCAAAAAATGGAAACAGAGGCTAAGGTATGTACTCTCTCAAATAAATGTGGCTGTGTAAGACATAATTTTCTGGGGAGCAAAGGAAGTCTAGCTATTGTGTTGAAGCATTACTCCCTTGTGGAGCAGCATAATGAACAGCTGTTTAGAAAGAAAAAAGTATGAAAAAACACTGCAAGGACTTCAGCAAGCACATTGCCAGCACTGTGGTATTACTTTACAGCAACCCCATATCCTTGAAACTATGTTCCTGAGGGGGGATATAAACATGCCATACTGAGATTGCCAATTCCAAGAGAACTGGAATACTTGCCCCAAGGGACCATTGCTAACTTGCTCTCCCCCTTGCTGTATTTACTGGAGGTATGTGTTAAAAATGCAGTACTTTACAGAATCATGGAATACTTTGGGCTGGAAGGGACCTTAAAGATCATCTAGTTCCACCCCCTTGCCATGGGCAGGGACACTTTCCACTAGACAAGGTTACTAAGAGTCCCATCCAACCTGGCCTTGAGCACTTCCAAGATGGGGTATCCACAACTTCTCTGGGCACCCTGTTCCTTATAATTTTTCGTAGTATCTAATCGAAATCAATCCTCTTCCAGTTTAAACCCATTCCCCTTCGTTAAATCACTATATGCCCCTCTAAGAACTCCCTTGCCAGCTCTCTTGTAGTGCTAGAAGGCTGCTATTGGACCTCTCCAAAGCCTCCTCTTCTCCAGGCTGAACAGCCCTTGTTGTTGAAAGGCAAAATGCAATTTGTGTCTAGATCTTTGTGTTCCACAAAGCATAAAACAGGACCTTCAGCAGCACAAGATATCTCCCTGAGACAACTCTCAGGGGGCCAGTGGAGCTCCTCTTGACACAACTTCCCGTCAGGAAGAGGAGAGAATGATGTAAGGGAGGTAGATTAGATTAAAATGAATAAAGGAGAGTATATATATAAAGATATAATCAATGCCCTAGAGAAAAATGCTGTGGGGATGGGGAGGAAAAAGGGAAGTGGGGATTAGCACCCATCCAACAACATGACTGATAGGATGTATTTCTGCTATTATGAGGAGATAAAAGCTGCAGGACAATGGTAGCACCAGCTACATGCTGAAGGGCACCAGAAGGACTGACACAAGTTCTTCTATCTCCAAGAGGAGTGCCTGCTATTTTATTTCACCAATAATTCAACAACCAGGGTAAAGACTGAACAGAAAGAGCAGGAGGATGCTGTGGTGAAAGCTATGGAATTCATGAATTTGGCTGATTAAGTGCTAATCATGGGGAACAGAGTTCAAGGAACAAATGGTTGTCTGGGCTGCCCAGCAGGCAGGATGACAGCAGGAGTCCTCAACCCTCCTGGCACCCTCTGGGCACTGCAAACTGACTCCCTCAGCCATGCTGGTACGAGCTGATAGACAAGCTGCACTGTGAACCAGATCAGGGTATTAATCCAAGTTAGAACCAACAACAACCTGTAAAAAAATGCTGTAAACTACTGTAAGCCCCTGCTTTTTTACAGGGTTACAGTTTGGCATTACTTGTCCTTAGACTAATGGCTAGAAAACAACCTTCTTTCTGTTGAACTGTTCTGCATAAAAAAATACCTTCTTTTCAGGTATTTAAGAAAACTGAGCAGGCATTTTGCATTACTGTGTTAATATTTATAATAATTAATAAATCATTATGGTTATTTAATGTTGAACTTTTGCTTTTTCTGGCTTTTACAAACAATAGCACTTGCTCATGGTGTAGCTTTTGCATGGATAAACTGAACAACCTTATCTGAACAAAACACCACTTGTACTCATAAATAAGAACATATGCTACAAAGCTTCATGCATGATTTGAGGTATAGTGGAAAAAAAAATCTGCCTCTTCCATTCTAAACCTTGTAAACACTTGTATTCAAGACTATCTTTAGAAAAAAATCTACTGTTTCTTATGAAGTGCAGAAGATGCCAAAATCACACAAGAACATGAGCCATTTAGTTCCATTTCCCCTTGGCAGAGAGAAAACAGAAGCAAGACACTGCTTGTAAAGAATGCAAATTGATTGTGTGAAGGAAGTTATGAAACGAGCTAGTGGATAAGGCTGTGTTTGAAGGCACATTTTCTTCTTGCCATCTATTCCCATGCAAAAATCCAGATAACAATGACCTGTAGGCCAGCAACACTCCCTTCTCACTTGTGTGCTAATAAGTACCTTCCTCTTTGATAAAAGGGTTTAGGAACAGACCCAGTGTTCACAGTGTGCACCTCTCCACTTTAATCACCAGCACTCGCCCTGTGCTCCATCCAACCGAGACAAGGGGAGGGAAAGCACAGACTCCAGGGCTCAGCTTCTTCTTTCAGAAAAATCTGAACTTCAGATGCTTTCAGTGATGCATGGTACCCTCCCAAAGGCCTTGTAGCTTCTGTAGTTTCTGGACTGAGTGTCCAGAAACCTGAGCTGAGATTTCCTCTGGGTCCATCTGCAAAATATCAGAGAAGCAATTTCTACCTGAGCTGGGACTGCAAGGGAGCACTTTGCCCATGGTGACTGAAAATCATACTGAAGTGCCTTCAGTGATAATCTTTTCAAAGTAGCTGGTGAACTGTGTTCAAAGAAGCTACTCCATCAGCTGGACCATAAAGCAACTTGAAGAAATCACATGGACTTGACTGTCAGGGGTGAGGAGCACCAATCTAACCAGTCCTCACTCCTGGGCCAGTAGTGACAAACATCTTTGGAGATTCTGCCACCATCAAAAAATAACCTCAGGCACTTAATATGAACAATTAACCACTAATAATACCAAGGCACCTCTGCTACTGAACTGTATAAAGTGTAAGTGAAAACCTTTGCCCAATGAGCCCCTTAGCAGCTGTTTCCTCAGCCACTGCAACACCTTATACACAGTATTTGATACATGCTGGAAAAAATGTACCCAACGCAAGTAGGAGCACGGACCACAGCCATAAGCCAGCATGATTACTTCCACCCTTCAACAGTACTTCTGTTTTTTCTAACCCAGACACAAACACATATGCTGATACATCATGCAATGTGATGTATAAATATTTTCTATTCTGTCAAGGGAATAATTTAGCATGGGACAAAACTGGAAAGCAGACAACACTTTAGCACAATGATATCAATTTCTTTCAGTTTCCTTTGCATACCTCAAAACAAAAAAAAAGCTATTTAAAAAAATTATACTAAGTAAAATTAAACATTTAACATTAACATCATATTATCATATTTCAGTAGCTTGTGCTTTTTCTTGCTGCAAAGATAAAATTGAACCCCACACAGAAAAAAAGGTATACTATCATTAAGGTTTCCAGTAAGGTTAATACATCTGCTAAACAAAAGCAAGTAAAAGGGCTAGCATTTTCAGACCCACGATTGAAGGACTTTCCATGTCAGTATTTTTGTCAACTACCAATTCATACTGCAATTTTCTATCTTACAAAGGTTTTCCCCTTCTATGACTGTTCCTCCTGTGTCATTCAGTAGGGATCTGAACAGAATTTATCTTCATTTAATGCAGAAAATATTCTGCTTCTCTAAACTTTTTCAGATAGAATAATGAAGATGCTTGCATCTAAAATTAAGCTTCAAAACCAGGTTTGGTATTTTTTTCTATTGCACACTTTTTTATCCTGAATTCATTCGTTGTCTGGGATAATTTTAATTTTGGGGTATTTTTCATCCCTTTCTTCTATTTATAAAGCTATTTTTAAGCCCATAGGATTATTCAGTTATAATGTAATGACATGAAAGGGTTAAATACAGCCTTGTGATTTTTCTTCATTTCATGTTCTCCTCTGAACACTAACAGAATAATGTTGCATACTATCTTGTATTTCTTTTTTCTCCTTATTGTGAAACAGTACAATACAGTACAATTGACCTGAATTCTTAATTTTTAGGTTACTGAACTTTCTAATCCAAGCATGTTTTCGTGGTTCCTGATATAGGGCTTCTTAATTGCTACTATCATCTTCACCACATCTTTCCAAACATCTGCATTATACATGTAATTGTCCTATCATGACCAAAAGACTTTCAAAACAAAGATCAAAATGTTTTTTTTACTTCATAGATGAGCCGGCATTTGCTTAATGATTAAACACTCATGCTCCAAAATCTTACATGGCATTTTATTGCCCACCCCAATCTCTCATCTCTCACACTGGTGTGGGCACAGAGTGGAAATGCCAAGATGTTTTCACCAGGGTTAGGTGAAAGGTAACTTTCAGGCAACAAACAGTTCAGCTTTTCTTGTGAGGTGTTTATCTCTGTTTTTCTTGAGGGGTTGACTGGAGATAGAATTAGTATTTCAGGCTATCACTGGTTTGTACCACACCAGTTTTCGTGCTGTAATCTCTTCTGGTTTGGCGAGCAAACACAACAGTTTATTAAGGGCATGACCTAGAGCATGCTGATGTGAGCGAAGAATTCACATTGACTTCAATGATCTTTGGGCTGATGCCTAAGTAAACTCAAAGACATAAGCCCTATTTAGCTAAAAGTAGCAATGCTCTTGAGACTTTCTAATGCTTTCAGGGGTGAGAACCATTCAAATCAAAAGATGAATTTTCAGCTCAGTGTTAAGGACCCTGTGGACAGCTGCCATTAGTAACTACATAAACTTTTAATTTGTACAACTTGCATAGCCTGGACACTTGACTGCATAATTTGCATGCAAAACCAATGGGAAATCAAATTTGCCATAGATTTAAACAGCATCAAGAGTTTGCACAGTTCCACTCAATTGCTTACAAAGTGCTGTTTTGGCAATGGTATGCCTTGCAAAGATTGTGAAGTCCATCTATCACTTTATATTAGAAAGTCGTCGCAGACAAGAAAAAAAAAGTAATTAAAATAAAATTCCACTAAAATTAAGAGGAACATGGAGTTCATTCATGTGTGATAAGTTAAAAGGAGATAGAAAGTCTTTTTAAGGGATGTCTTAGGAAAGTTCCCGTCTTAAAAAAAATCCCAGAACTTTTTCATATTTGCTTTCCACTTATTTAAATGCTTTACTACATAAAGAAAAAGCTTTCTGTCATACCAGAGATGCCTGCATGTTATGAGAAACAAAAGCATAATTTCTCCAGTTCCCAAATTCTTTCACCATGAAATCTTTTCAAATGAAATAAAAATCTATCAAAAAATCAAGCAGAAACTCACACAAATTTTCTGGTGAATCAAATATAGAAATAATTAACACCTACATCTCTAGCAATAGCGACTTATTTATTGGTGCTACACGCCAATTAAAATCAATTAGTATTATTAGCTCATTTACATTTCTTGTTATTTTTAGTTCATATCACTTACTCATACTCCATGCCTAAATCCTCTAAAATGAAAAGGCAAATTTTGAATCTTAGGGAGATAAGATAAAAATATTTTATTAAATAGTAGTTTAGAAAAATAAAAAAAAAATATTCTGTTAAAGATGAGAATATTCTATTAAAGCTGAGAATATTCTGCAGATGATTTTATTTTGGCTACATCCTGACACAGTGAGTCTAAGAGAGAGATACTTAGGCAGTGTCTCTAAATGCAGCAGCTCCCAAAGCAGGGTTTTCCTATGAGTGAGCCTTACAGCAGAAGCTGGTACCAACACAGGACCCACCAAGGCATGAGTGTGAAATTAGACTTCCCAAAAAAAATCTGGGAGTTGGTAATCTGCCAGACAGATTTTCCTAAGAACAACTTAAATGCAGTATATATCTTTTAAACCAAACAAAGTAGTAGGAACAGAATGAAAATCTACACTAACTACACACATGGAGAAGTCGCTCATGGCAAATTCTTGGTCCAATTTCACATTGCTGCTTTTTTCAGCACCTTTTTGCAACAGCTCTCAAGCCATTTTATACAGTGGATACTGGGATCAAATTCACCCTAGCGTAACCAGTTGTCCTCCAGTTCAACCCTTATGAAGTCCGTACAACATATATGGTGATTATGGGGTGTACAGTCTGTGAGAACAATTTGTTTCTACAAGTCAATACAGGACAAGGTGGCTTAGAAGGTGCAAGCAACTTTTTCCTCAGAAGTCTGCCCCTGAAACAAAAGGCAAACTAATAACTGAGGGACTCACATTCAGGCTTACCACTAAAGAAACAGTTATTAATTCGAATAGATCATTGTCAAAAGCGTCAAAAGACCATGCAGAAACCAAAATCACCACCAGAATAAATCCTGCAAGTGCAGTGAAAAAAAGTAAATAAATGTATATTACGCTACTATTTTCTATCCATAAGGAAATCCCTACATTAAGAAAGGGAAGTTAAAAAAGCAGGGGGGTTGGGGAGAGGGAGGGGGGATATTTCTCTGAGATTAACTCTGTGTCAGCTCTGAGGCCTTGAAAGACTGCCAGTGTACATATTTTACCACTGAAGTATGCTTTTGTTTCAGAACGGTTGAGACCCCCAAAATGATGTAATCCCCAGCGGAAGACTGACAAGCTTTGAGATATTCCAAAACACAGATGACAGACGAAATAGCAAGTAATCAGTGTAACTATATTGAATTTTATCTTGTGAGAATCCAACAACACAAACCTAATGCACCAGATAACAGCATTGCTTTGAGCAAACCTGGAGTAGAACATCACAAAGATTTCTGCAAAGAAGAAATCATTCAAGAAGGACAATTATCTACATGGGTGGAGGGAAGAAAGATGGAGGGGAACATATGCCTTTCATAATTAAGGACCTGATTATACTGTAGCCGAAAGGGATTTTTAACATTTTAAATTTGATTACATTTCAGAATGAAGCACACTAATTGGTATTTCTGCAGTCTGTTTGAAGAGAACTTCATCTACTTAGGGAGGGGGAAAAAATAACAAAACCCAGTGACCTTCATACCATCTATGCTTAATATCTAGTTCTTTTGCCTGAAGTATTCATGGTTTCCCTTCAATTGCCGAAGCTATCTCTGGGAATAAGTGCTTTATGACTCATTGCAGTTTATCTCCAGAAAACCAGGGAAGAGATACTGGCAAAATATACTAGAACCAAATAGATATGAAATCCAACAATCACAGCTGCTACAAGGAAAAACAAATCAAACCAGTCCATCCACCACTATAAATAAGAGACTGGAAGAAATTATTTGCACAGGCAACACCTAAGACAGCACCTAAAACTCAGGGCCATCGAGAGAGTTAATTAAGGAAGGGATATGTGCATTGAAAAATGCAGAAAGCCTCCACTTCACTACAAAATCAAAGGCACAATGTACTTCCAGTTCCTGTCTATCTGCCAGAAACACTGTGTTGAGGGACAAGACGGTAAATTGGCATGACAAATAAAAGCAAAACTAACAAAGAACAGCTCATAAAACTTGTAAATGAGTATATATTACCACATATACATATTCTTTGTCAAATATATGCCAGACAAATGCATATTTCCTGTCTAAGCCAAAGAACTGAGAAGGAACCACCATAAACATAACTTAGGAGCCATGAACTAAAAGTAAAATATCCAGACCTTTGGACAAGGACAATATTGGTGAAAAGGAGATGCACTTCCAATATAAGATGAACTTCCAATATAAGAGTATTTCTGAAGTAAAGGGGTTTTACAGAATGTAAAGGGAAGAAAAAGGCACAAATGGATAATTATGACCAGAAACAAAGCAAACCCCAAACTTTGCAGGCTGACCTTTGTTGACAAAAGCCCCCAGGAACAGACTGGGCACTCACTGTCACCATCCTGCTGTGGCAGACAAATCATAAACCAGGCAGGGATGCCTGCTCTGTAAGTACAAAACCAGCTTGGTGAAGAATGGTTCCCAGAGCTCTTCTTTGGAAATGGAGGGACAGGTACTCCCTAAAGCTGGGTTCAAGACACCTAACTAAACAAGATTGAATCATACCCTCAAAAAGCTCTTTCTGTGTGCCATGAAAAGGCAGACAGACAGACAGACAGACAGACAGACAGACAAGTTTACTGCTTTAAACCTGTCTTAAAGTAGAGTGACAAGAACAAAGCCAACATTCTTCACTTTTATCCGTAATCAGTACAAGTAAGTGTTTTGGGGACCCAATGTAGGACAGAGGTATAAAAAAATAAGCATGTATTTGTTTTATTTTCTTTACTTTTATTTTTTTCCTTTTTAAAAATTCATTTTATAACCAGTTGCAGATGGAACTCCTAAGTAGCCTATTCTGGGGAACTTGAGTGGGATAATAAGGACACGGCATTTTCACCTGCAGATAGCAACTGGTCACTGAAGTCTCCTCACAATAAACGCCTGACCTGAAATTAGGAATAAGAAAAAGTAAGAAGATACTTCACCTACATGAATGCAGCAAAGGTACAAGACAGATGACAGGTGGAAGTCTACAGAAACCAAAGGCAAACTTTAGGAGAAAGTAAACAAAAAAGCAAGTGTAGCAAGGAGCTAAGGATATGTGTGGGTGATGGAGAGACAGAGGCAGCTGGCTGGAAATGAGGGCAGATGTAAAAACAGATGGACAGGGAGGAATATGAGATGGATGGTGGAGGAAAAGAGTTGTGGCATGAAGACACAGAAGAAGCTAAAATAATATAGGCAGAAAATCTCAAATTGAATTTTTCATTAACCTCAGGGCTCTATTGCTCTCAAATACCTGCAAAGCCTGGGTGGTATATTTACCTGCTGGTAAACATTTGGTCCATTTGAAAGGCAAGGAAAACAACCTGCTATTGCATTGATCACTTCACTAGTGCAAGCAGCAGATAGTTATGATGTACAGAGAAATTATTTGAACTTGTCAGCAAAATAAGTATCATTCTGTACAGTTGAAATGTTGTTTCAGCTTTTAAGTATTTGGTTTACTTACTTCAGAAATTATGTTGAAAGCACCAAAGGAACAACAGTGAGTTAATGAAGGCAAGTGCTCAAAACTTAACAAACGCCAGAATTACAGCTCATCAGCATGAAAAACAGTAAGATGCAGAAGCAATCAATTAGCCCCTACTACTTCTGCCATTTCTTCTTAGTGGACAGGATTTTCAGGAGTGTGGGCAGAATGTGCAGAAGATGACAGAAAGGCGCAAAAGATGAAGAAACTGAAGAATTTGTTTCACTTTCTCTTACTCCCAGTTTTCACCTGCTGTTAGGCAAGGCTACTGGAGGCATTGCTTTTTCCAAATTTTTGTTAGGTTTTATCTGTTGCAGCCTCCAGTCTAATGAAGATAACACCACATATCTCCTTTAAGATAACACAGCAGTGCTTGTGCCACTTCTATATATTCTCCAATTGCTCAACATTTTAAGAGAAGAGAGTGAGAATTCTCTCTGGGATCCTGGCATATCTCTGGGGAGCTTTTGGGTACAGACATGCTGATATTCAGTAACAACCAGGGAAAGAAGATGTCATCTAGGAAGCGCAGCTTGGTGAACCAGCAGCAGCGCCTCTGTGGCTATAAGCAGTCCCCAAAGACTGTTCTGTAACTTTAATTCTACATCTTTCTCTCTCTGTTATTTTTTTTAAGGTCTTGGTGGCTACATCAAGACACATGGTGTACACAGGTCTGTAAAACAAATATGTGCAGACAGCAGCAGAAACAAAAGCCTGAAGAAGATTTGAATCAACAAAGAACATTCACACATTATATTGACACATTCCCCACTTTAACGCAAACCCGGGCAAGTCAAATTCCTTATTTGTATTGTTTTTCCCTAGGTAAATTTGTCTAATTGGTTGTGACTGCCTGTTGCCACCTCTCATCAGGCAACCGCTTCCACAATGTTTATTTTAATGAATAAAGTGGGAAAGTAAGAGAGAATAAGACATCTGGTACTAAACTAGACTTAGTGATGCATTTGGCATTTTAAAATTGTGTATGACCCAAACATCATTCTGTTATTGACACAAACCTCTCAATTAACAAAGCTTCTCAATCCAATTTTACAAACATTACCTTCCTTGCCGGACAAAATCATATCTGAGAAAGGGGAGCGGAAAAAAAATCCCTAGGCTATGATCTGTGAGCTTTCCTGTCTTGACAGACCACAGTCCCAGTGTCTGCAAAAGAGAGCAGAAGGGTCACAGCAAAATGTAACTTGACCTGAGCTTTAACCACCAGAGGTGACGTTTACTCAACTATAAAATTTAAAACTAAACAAGAACAAATAGTGAGAAAGGACTATGAGAAGGCCTTCTCCATGTTGATTTAAAACTCAAGACCACGAAAGATCTGCTTTTTAGTTCTCTCTTACTAGAGCTTGAGTATACATGAAGAGTATTGTGAGAAAGTGCTGATTTAATAAGGTAGAGTTTTTGAATTTCTATAATACAGGACAACATTTGGACATTATTGAAAATGCAAATGGCAGTAACACTACAACATTTCTAAAGAAGGTATTTAATTTTTATGTGGAAAAAACCATTGTAGTAGGCAAGGTTGACATATCAATGAAAATATTTAATCCTGCTTATTTCCTTAAGTCAGAATTGATCCATAGACAACACCAAAACAGTTTGATCCACCCCTTACACTTGATCTCAGGAATGTTGCAAACACAAGCAGAACTATATGTTTTCACACCAATTTATACAGAAGCAGAACCTAACACTTAAAATATTGTGTATATGTGAAAGTGTGTAGGAAAATAAATTATCTTGACTAAAATGAGCAGCTGAACAGGTGTCCAGAGACAAAATCTATGAGTCTTCAAAGTCTTGAGATGAAGAGAAGAAAATCAGGGTATGCTGACTGAGTGAACTGCATGGGCAAGTGATGTATGTTTAAGCCATAAAACCCTGAGCTATTTATTAAATTCTAAAAATTCTTCTGAATGTGATTTTTATAGTCCTGGTTCTTCTGTTGAGATGGTAAGATGACCAACACAGCAACGGTGCTGCAAGATAAAAGATTGCTTGGTTATTGTCCATTATTCAAAAATATTTTTTTGGTTTAACACTGTGGTATCACAGAACTGTGTAACTCCATTCTATGTGTGGGCTTGGCTCCTTCTTGAAATACTGGATTTAAATATATTGCATTATCATCAAAATATGTGGAGATTGTTAACATGACACAGGTTGACTGTCCAAAATTCAAAGAACAGCATTCACCTCTGATAAAATCTCATGGTTTCAGGAGAATTAGCACCACCACTGAGCTCAATAAACTAGAAAAATCTAAAGATGGCAATTACTTCTCCTTGCCTCTGCAGAGGCAACACTGTCTGTCCTTGTGCCATTGATCCAGCACACATCATGCTGGATCATGCATTTAAAACAGATACCAAATTGACAAGAATTAGAATAGAATACTTAGAAATTCTTACAAGAAAGCACCCAAATGAACCAAGTGAAATTTTGCAATCTACAGCAAATACCTTAACATTTGTGTCTGTATACAAAAGAAAAACAACCCTAAAACAATCTTGCCAGTTTTCTCTCATGTGAGTGAAGACTAACAAATCTTTTTGTTTTGACCATTATTTAATACTTCACAATATAAAATACTTCACAATTTTTGGTTTCCCAGGCTGGGTGTGTGCTGCAAAATAGCAAGAATTTACTCATAGTTTTACAACATGATGTAAAAACTTGAAGGCTTGACAAGGAAGTGACTTATATAAAAAGAAGAAAAAAATGATTTAACCATGCCACACATACAAAAGTACCTATAAAAAAGTTGCCTAATTCTAAAGATGCTTCTGTTTTCATTTTATTCTTGAATAAAAGATATATTTGATATTAGAAGCATCTTCTACATGCTATTGAAATTGCATGCTGAAAAAGAATATAAATCATTAACGAAAATTGCAGGGTATCAGTTTCCTGTTGCACTTGGCTGTCTGCTAAGTTGGCAGTGAGACAATGGCCTGCAGAGCTGCAGGCATATGTCTCATGTTAAAAAAAAGAAAAAAAAATACTTCATGTTATAAACACTTCAATGAAAATTACTATCCAGTTTGGCATCAACTGAGAGCAGGTGTTGAAGACAAAATAAACAGACAACATACGAACGGTTAAAAAAAAATCCCCAATGCCACTGGCCTTCTATTAGGTTTGTCTTCTACCATAGATTTTAATGTACATCATGAAATCCAAACAAAATATACCTGCATGTGTAGAAAGCAACCAGATTTTCTCATATTTAGGACCATACCTTTTTAACAGTGATATTTAAGTTATGCCTGAAATTTTTAAAACCTATAAAAAATACGCCTATGCAAATTTAGATATAAATGAATCCAGAAAACTACTGCAATTTGTCTTTCAAACAATTCACTAGAAACCCTTCCATGTTTCCCAGCTGAAAAATAGGCCAGAAATCCACCCAAGCATTGACACAAAGCCTGCAGTCAATTGATTTGGCTCACTTGTCTTCCACTTGCAATACACAGATTTTGAACAGAAATGGGAAAACCCTTTAGAACGGTCACAGCAGAAATGTACGGTGGTCTTGGAGAGCTCAAGGATCCTGAGGGAAGCTGATAAAATTTAGGATATGTGCATCTGCAAAGTCAGTGGCTAAAGCAGAGCCATTGCTTCAGTGCATTCCCAATTTCTCCTTGTTTTTACAAAGATCACAAAAATCCCCATGACTCCTTCCAACTGTTGTGTAAATCAGATAAATATTTTGGGACAAGTGAAGTGACCTTTTTTTGCCCAATGGCTCTGTTACCATGAAGCAAAGGACTAAAGTGTTGCAGCAGTGGCAGCATCTCAGGATTAATTAAACTGCAGGTGCTCCCTAAGCAGCCCCCCTCAGCTGGACAGACAGTGGCTTTGCTCCTGCCTTCCCAGGGCTCCTGGCAGGGTGAACGTCAGATCCACCACCATCTGGGGCTGCTGGACCACAAGTGCTTTCCCCTGGATCATCTCCAAAACACACTGAGAAACAGAAATACCAGGAGGTCATTTTACACACAATCAGAGAGGGGTATTTTAGGTATCTATAAAATCAGCTGGGGCAACAGGAAAAAAAGCTTCCTGAACATCCAACTTTCATTTCAGAATTGGGAAGAAAATGATCTGGATTTTCTCTAGCTGCAGTAATAATGCCTGTGTGGTTGCATGATGAAACTACTTAGCTCTAACAACAGAGACTACATTTTGTTGCCTAACCCAAAACAGCAAACTCCTTCCAACACGAGTCTACATGTTGCCATTAATGTGTTCCATTTTTTTTGAAGTCATGACTATTTTTCCCATCAGTTCTGCTGCAAAACTCACAGATTACTTGGAAACAAGCTAGTATGCAAGGAAGGGGGTGGGTTAGCCTTCCACTGAACTAGTGCAAACTTTACAGAAAACACTTGTTTTCTGTAAAAGCATGGAAACTTTAAAATCACTCAGAATTCACTCTTGCATTTTATGTTTTAAACAATGGTTTATTTTTCTGTATGAATAAAAAATCGCTACCAGATACCTGAGCTATACCTCTACTGTTAAGCCGGGAAAACTCTCTCCTACTCAAAACAAGTGGTACATTTCATCTGAAGGGGATACAGTATAACTTCAGCCAATTTCATACCCACCTACCCACCCATAATATAGCCAGGTTTGGGAAATCATTGCTCCAAACCAGCAGTGAAGACCACGACCAAATAAAAGTGTGTATGTCTGTCCTCTGAGAGAACTGGCTGTCTCTGTCTAGGAATGCAAACGTTTATTGCAAAACCAGGAGGGATTTTAGGATCAATGATACTTATGCCACACTGGCATTAGCATGTAACTTCATGAATATGAAACACCTCCCCCAAAAATCATGTGCTGAGGACAAACAGAATCAGTTGAAAAGTGTCTAATCCAAAACGGCAATGCCTACACTCCATAGAATCACAGAATCAAAGCATGATTTGAGTTGGAAGGGACCGTCTAGTTCCAACCCCTCTGCCATGGGCAAGTAATCCTCCACTGGCCCATCACCTTTACTCTGTTCTTTCAAGTTTAACCCAAATCTATGGGAAAAGAGGAAGAAATACATCCAAACTCTCCCCCCACAACCAAGATTCAGATGTATCTCCAGACAAATAAAAACTAAAGAGACTTATGATTCCCAGTCCCTAGATTTATACACAGGTCAAAAAGGATACAATACAGACTTCAGATAGCTTGCATTTCCTTTATGCAAGACTCTAGACATTAAAAGAACTCTGCATTTCCACTTTGGTCTTACTTAAAGATTTCTCAGTTTGCTTTTCCCCCCCACATTATATATAACACACAGAATTTAGAAAAAGCAAGAGAAAGATCCAGAAATCCATTTTGTGCCAGCAGTTCCTGGCACAAAAAAATTCCTGTTACACCTGTGCTCACGAGGATGGAACTGATACAGCCCTACCAGGTGAAAGTTACTGCATATGGGCAGCACAGCCAGCTGCCTGTGCTGGGGCTGGGCTGGGGGCCCTCAGAGCACACCATGGAAGGCAGATCTGCTCTACAAAGCTCCCACAGAGACTTGCAGATGAAAAAGAGAGAATAGCACAGCTGAAAAAATAGATTTTTTTATTGCTTTGTGGCTCTATTAGCATTACTTTTGCAGACGTTTGCATTTGCACACAGCTCTACACAGACATTTAGAAAACTAGATGAACAGATAAGATGATAAAATAAATATGCTATTTTGCAGCGGGTTTTTTTTCAAACAGCTGCCAAAAAGCCCCGCCCCTAAAGCTCCCAAACCTAGCATTCTGGGAAAAGCATCATTTTCCATTATGCTGTGGTCTATTTTTTTTTCTCCTCCAATTTGTAACATTCTGCTGGAATCAGTGATGCAGAACATATGTTTGAGGTAAATTACACCCAGGAGAAATCTTGGAACTGTTACATTCAGTTTTATTACCCAAGGCAGTAAGACACTCTAGCACTACACTTAGTATTTAACAGTTCCATCAAGCAAGACACTGGTAATGTACTTTTATATTATTATGCATGCAAAAATTAGTATTGCATTTCCTAAAACACAATGTGTGATTAATGCACTGCATTTTCATTTTATTTAACAGTTCCAGGATATTTTTTAGTGCTTCAATGAAACAAGGTGTTACATAAATGCAGAATGCTATTGTACAAATATTTGGAAAAACATATGTTCAGGCCACAGTAAGGCTGAGTATCCTAACACTCAATTGCCAGGAAATTGGAAGGGCTTGTGCTTCTTACACACATTTGCAGCTTGTGCAAATGCTGCATCTTTTAACATATTCTGCAGAGGGCTGTAACCTAGAGCGCCTTAGAGAAACCTAGTGTGGCCAGTGGGACAGACAGGCCCTGACTCTGACAATTGCTTTCTTTTCACTGCTGCAAATACTAGTCCAGTTTCACTAGGTAACACCAAATAGCACAAATATCCCCTGTGCACCTGTGGGCTGCCTCTTTTGGGAGAGATATGCACTAGCTCTGTGAGGTAGTCACATAACTGGAGATTTCCCACAGGCATAGACTAAGGGAAGCATCAGTAAGTTTACATTTAACAAGTATAATAGGAATAAAAGATAACTTATATAAACCTATGACTTTGACTGATAATTTGATCTTAACAGAGAAGCCTTCTAAAGCTTTTAAAAGGTTTTGCATTGTATTTCCCAAGTGACTCTATGGGAACAACAAATAAAATCAAGAAAAATGTGTACTTGTCAAGACCGCACAACTTCCACACTTTGCAGAAAAGAAGAAAGCAAAAAGCTGAGGCAGCAATTCAGAGCCACAGCTAAGATATGGCTTTTAATTTCAATTTCAACTTAAATCAACCACAGAGCCTTAGTACAGTGCTGGACCCAAGCTAAAAACATCAGGCACCAGGTGTATCAGGAAGCAGAGCACAAAGTCCACTCTGTTCAAAGACATATAATCACTAATACCTCAAAATGTAATTTAATGACTTTCTGCTTCAAGTTCCAAAATGAGTCACAAAGCTGAAAGCACCAGTCCAGTTCATCAACTGCAAACTGAGAGCCAGAGAAAGTTACTTGCTGAATATCATAAGACTCACTTAATTTATTAGTAGTTCTTCTTCATGTGAAGAATAACTGAAGCTATATTGTTCTAGTTCTCTGCGGTGTTCTGTCAATACAGTGAATGCAGCCATGGCTCATAGAAAATATACTATATAATCATGAAATTGAGGACTGTGCTACAATGCACACAGGAGTCAAATGATAGTTACATGGGAAAATTATTTACTGGCATTTCTGAACTTGGAATTTGCAGCCTATATATTATTTCTTCTGTGTGCCTTTTTTTACAGGCAACTGTAAATTGGCTATCACTTGCTATAACTCTAGCTGTCCAACCATGGATGGCCAGCTGGGTTTGAAACTTCAACATGGAGGTGAGGCTGGCTTATTAGCCAGCAGGCAGTGTCTCTCAAATCCACCCAATAACTGGCACAGTTTTCTCTCCTGATACATCCCATTTAACATTCTTCCTATTACTTACCTTGATGGACAGGTGAAAATAAAAGACCATGAGCATTTTACTGTGTTCTGATCATGAATGAATACTTCTAAGCATTATTGAAACTTATTTTAGTCTAATTAACTTTTGTGGCCCTTCAAGAACAAAAAAAAAAGGTTTTCTTGTTTCTGACTTAAAAGTAAAACGAGAGCAGAACGCTGTAGGTCTGGAACATGATCTGTCCAGACTCGTGGCTGTTGCTAACTTGCAGAGCTGTGTTGACTTTGTGAAAATATGCCAACCTGCATCTGCTAAAAGGAATAGTCAGTCTGTAGTTCATAGATGTTCTGCTAGTAGCAGAATATGTATTGGCACTATATCTATGATTGTACAAAAAGGAGAAACCATCACTCCTCTCCACTCCCTGACTTTCAGCCCTGCTACAAAGAGACCTGCTGTGCCTTTGAAGGTCCTACTGTTCTGATTTGCTTTGCCTCTCAAGTAGCAAGCAAGCTACCTAAGGTTCAGAGGGCAGCAGGCTGTAGAACACAGGTCTGGCAAAATAGAGATCAAGGAGGAGTAGGTCTAAGGCTAGTCAAGTTTTAAGTCTTCCCAATTCAATTGTACTGTTGCAAATACAGCAAATTGCAAATTCAGCAAATTGCAAATTCAGCAAATTCCACTATGACTGACAAAGTAAATGGCTGGATAAATAAAGGCTTGAAAACTACCTGTGGAGTGTTCCTAGAAATTTCATGTGATACTTTGCTGCCAACATGATGTTTATTTCTGGTTATGACAATAGATGTTATTTTCCTTTGCCCTCTCCCATGAATAACTCAAAATAAATAAGATGTAAAACCAAAAAATACTGAAGAACCAACGAAGTATCAAGCAATAAGTATGCAAAAAGTATGCAATACTATCACCTACTTGTGCAGATTGCACAGACACGGTTGTGCTAAAACAAGATACAGAAATATAAGGATGCAAAGACTGGCTTTGTGTTATGCAATTAATTTCATCACATAATAATGATGAGCTTGGTCTAAAATAACTGTACTGGATTTCTCCTCAGCTTCTCTTTGGTACTTGGCTGAAGTTTTAAAGACTTAAAATCTTCACATGCTTACATTAAGCACAATGAAGAGAAACTTACAAAACTGTGATTTAAAAGTTCTTTGATTATTGGAGAAAGGGAAAAATATGAAAACAGAGACTTAGAAATTACTACATCCCATCCACTAGGAGACATCACTGAAGTTGTGAGGGAAGCACCATTTGGTGGACAAGATGTGCAGTACATATTGAAAAACAGGAAGGCAAAAGCCTACAAGAAGTCTGCACTGGGCACTGTGGCCAGGAGTATTAAAATAACACCACAGTGCAAATATGATGGAGCGACCCCATTCCTACCCTAAGTCTTTTAACTATTACAGTATTTTACACCCAAAGCAACGGCAGACAAGTGAGACCACACCTGTATTCTGAATTAGAAATGTCCACAGGCAATAGTACCAGAATAACCAACAGCAGTATTCTTCTTCCCTCAAGACTCCCCACTTAGGCCCATTCTTAGCAAACGTTTTCAATTGTAAGCTCCTCTCAACATCTTGGTTTATGCTCATATGGTCCCCACCTCAAAGATGACCTGGTCAATGACCTACTCAATATTACTAAACACCAAGAAAACTGATAGCAGAAATTGAGATCCCCTCTGCCATGCTAGGCTGCCCCTGAGCCACAGCTCATTCATTTAAAATTAAATTTTTAACAATTAGTTTTTTCTAAAATGTGATACTAGCAACAAGAGGTTAGGGCTTTCTTATTCTATGAGCGTTCATATAAAAAAGGCTTAGCATGCTATTTTTAAAGGCTAATCTTCATGTTGTTTCAGCAAAAAGCTCAATGTTGGTTTTAGACACATTTCTTCTTTTATGCCAGACAAGCCAGCTCCTCGTATTCACAAAGCAACTGTGGTTCACTGAACATGTTTCCAGGATTAATTCTGACTTCCCAGGGTCAACTTAACACCAATCAATGAAAGAAATTGTGGAAAAGATTACCTTATGAAAACACACAAACTTAGCCAACCTTTAACAAAAAGAACAACTTGTAGAGCTTTCATCAGACTCAGCACTCTTCAAGGACAGCCTGTCAGCATTTGGCATATATGAACACAGGAGATGGAACAAATCTACAGGAAATCCTTGTGCTTACTCATGTACTCTCAGCACCACAGACAAGTCAAGCCATTTTTAAACATTTCTCCCAGTTCACAAGTTCCCAGACATCCAATTTCTCACCACACAAGCAGAATCTTACCTGTAATTTTCTGCAACAAAGGAGATGGTTCTGGCTCGTCACAAATTGCCTTGATGAGGGCCTTTTTCACTTCTTCTTCAGCTGCGTCCAGTTCTTTTCCACATTTGATTTCTCCAACCACAGAATATATGTATATCAGCAAAACAAAGAAGTCCTCACAGGCATAATCATCTTTTGTCCTTTCACTGTAGGACTTGATCATTGGCAATAACTGGTTCAAAACACTGGGCATTTCTGACTCACCAATAGTCTGAAAAACAGAAGGAAGATTGTGTCAGATTGCCTCCATAGTGCTTGTAAGTTAGGACCAGACATACTCATGTGGTACATCATTCAATATTCACATTTTCAGTAGTCAGTAGATGGTGATATGATTTATTTGCTGCTCAGACAGCAAATTTATTAGTTGTCTACATGTTTTTTCCTAGGCATTCATGATAGCAGCATTTTAGCACTTGAAAGGCCTTACGATTAGATCTTCTCCAAGTACCAGTATGATGAGAGGATGAGAACATCCATCCTTTGGTATGAGTAGAAATGGTACAAAGCACAAGATCAAACACTTCCTTTAAATTTTGGGCTCATCCTCAGGTCTGATTTTTTACGTGAGCAGGGGGTTCAAACCCCAGCTTCCATTGACTTGCTGACATCAACATCATGCAACACTAGGGCTGGCATTTAGATCCACTGTGCAGGTCTCTGCCACTCAGAGCAGGTCAGTGACTAATTGTACCATCAAACTGCCACCCTCACTGCCCACAAACACCTGTGGATGAAACTTGTACATGCTAATTTTCTGCTTTGGCTTAGCTGGGAACTCAGCAGCAGGATCAGGTGAGAGGTGGGAACACTGCAAGGCAAACAGGAGGAGCACTCTGCTCTTGTATGGGGAGGGAGGTGTGAGAGGAAAGAACAGTCTTTCTCTCCTGGTGGCAGCGATTGCTCAGATCCGTCCAGGAGGTCTCCTGCAACACCAGTACCCTGCTCCTTGTCCTGTGATCACCTAAAAGATCCCCCTGGGAAAACCTGTGGGTCAGTTCATAGTGTACAGTGAAACATCAAATCTCTTGTCATCCAAGGAGCCAAGTCTGCAAACATTTATTCTTGGTTGTTACTACAGTAACTTCACATAGACTAATCATGGTAAACAGGCACCACAGCCAATTATATACCCTTTAAATTGATTCACAATAAGTAAATAAAATACAAATCAAACATACTAGGAAAAGACACAAGTTTATACAATAGCAAAGTCTTTAGGAACACAGAAACTGAAAGCTCTATCTCCTGGTGTACTCCACACAAGATTTCAAGGTGTCTGGTTGTATTTTCAGTTGTTCTTTGTCAGTGTCAGAAACACTAACAAGCATCTCAAAAACTGTCATTTTTATACGTACACTGATCCATCACAGATCTCAATCATTAAGAAACCATGAATTACCTGAGTTCCAAGAAACTTTTTTCCAGGCTGTGCTATAAGAAACTACACTTCAGTGGACTTTTGTACCCCACCCTGCTCGTGACATACAAGTTTTGCCATGGACTCATCTTTCCTGGGACTTCAGTGGGGTCAGGTGCTATGTTTCCATTTGAATACATACATTGGACAAGAATTTTCTAACTATCCGCTAAACCTAACAGTAAGTGCAACTGCAGACTTGAAGCAGTAAATTACAAAGCAGCAGTGGTCAAAAAGCATGTGGAAGCCAAGAAGCAACATTCTGAAATCCAGGAGGGGTTGGCACCCTCTGTGTTTGGGCAAGGAGTGCTAAATCACATACACAGTAAGTCCAAGCACTGCTCCACCCAGGACACAAATCTGTGGTGTCTGGCATGTGCTGGTAGCTGGGCCATCCTCAAGACAAGGCTGTTTGATTCCTGGACTACAACCCAGCCCTGCCTTAGTTCAGTATTACTGCTTCTCTTCTGGAAAAGTGACGCAAATAAATTCTCATCTGGATGCCAGTACAATACATAACAGACCTTTCAGATCCTAAGATGGAAAAAGACAAAGCTTCAAGGAATTCAGAGGTATGCATCTATCATAAGGATCCATCTGCAATGAACAAAAGCCTAATCAGCCCTAAAAATCTAAGAAATCAAGATATACATACACGTGGAGTTATTCTGGAATAGATGACAAACTTCAGTCTATATTAACCTGAATTCATTTTTATGAAGAGTCAAGACCTATGCCAGGTATTATTGAACTTCATCTGCTATCTACCGGTGCATCATCTATTCCCCTCTTCCCCTCCCAACACACAAACTCTACTTCACTCCATCTCTAAACATGCCATAGCATGCTGCTACACCACTGAAGATGAGTTCTTGAAAAAGCTGTATTTTGCATGCACGGATTGTCCACAGGCACGGAGCACTGAGGATGCACATGGTTGTATAGAACAGTAGAGCAAACAGCTCCTGCTTGAGGATCGTACCTCCTGCAAATACACATGCAAAGCATCTTTGGCAAAATTTCAAACATACACAATTAAAAAAAAATCATGTCTAAACTTTCAGGGTGATTTACTGTAGGACAGGGTAAAACTCAACAACTTCAAGTAACAATTGCCACCTCTTATCTTCAAAGTAAAAATGAAAGAGGAAAAAAAAAATTAAAGAGCTGTAATAAACCATTAACTTCAGAATGCACGTAGGGTCTTTCAGGGGTATGAACTTCTCTGGAATGTTTCTCCCCTTATCTCTTGGGAAATGGCACTATAGAGGACTTCAAATGCAACTTCCAAGTTTCAGAGGCTATTTTGTCCAAACAGGCCAGTTGGACTGGACAGTTCATGAAAAAAAAAGGGACTCACAAGCTCACTGCAGAGCATGGCTCCACAGGGAGCTGGGAAATTTGCCTCAAACAAAATCCACTGGCAGATTGTCATTATCTGGACACCTCCAGTGATTTAGGGGCTCCCTGCACCACCTAACAATCAATCAATTACCCTGATTGAACAGCCCTAAAACACAAGTTTTAAAAACGTAACTACCCATGACCCAAATTTCCTGCTGGTAATGTTGGCCTCAAGTTAGTCCCATTTGTCTATCATCAAGGGAGCCAATAAAAATAATAAAAACAGGTCAATTCTGAGCTTTCCAAAGACTGTATAAAAACATTAATGCTGCTTAATGCAGAGCCAGCTAAAAGGCCAAAGCTTGAATACTTTCTGCTTGGTTGCATTGTTTGGAAATTTTAATGCTCTAATCATATATTCTCCAGAATTCAGGGAGAGTGTGTGATAGGTTTTTGTTGTTTTCCATCTCTTTCCTCCACCCTCTTTCATTATTTATTTTTAGAACTTAAGCAGTGTAATAATCTGATGTCCCTAAGGATAAATAAACTGATGTTAATTTGCTGATTTTTGCAAAAGATCTGAATTTTGGCAGATGGGAGAACAGTGAGGAAAGTACACACATATTTTTGGGGGGGGTTTAAACACTGAACATGACATTGTGCTTCAAAATCTTATTTAAAATCTTATTTATAGGATCTACAAGAATTAGGAGTAGTGTAGTAACCCAATAAAAAATGTTTTGCAATTCTGAGAGGCATTATTTTCAGTATTAAAAAAACCCTGTAAGAATCTAAAGCCATATGTATCATTAGACTTATTTACACAATAGAAAACAGAGAGAGTTTGGGAGGAAGAGGAGGGTCAGAGTTTACTTGAATTAACCTGACAAAACTTAGAAGAGAACTGAGCACTGTAACTCCTGTGCTTCCAGCCTAGTTTCTTCAACTAGTCATTAAAAATATTAAAACAAAAATCAACTTCAACCAAGTGGAATTTATTTTCTTTAAAATGCATGAGGAAGGAGGAGTTAAATCTTGAGAGACTACTTCCCTATGTAAATATTCTAGTGGCTTTCCATTCAGGAAGCAAAACATGTTTAATTCCTTCAGAGGTCACGTGAGTTAAACAGAACTTCTTGGAATGGAAACCACACAGCTTTATACAAGTAAGAATTTTACTGGGAAAAACCAAAACCAAAAAACAACCCCAAAACACAGCTGCAGGTAAAACCAGCAGAAGAATCAGTGGAAACTCACAAGCCATTGGTAGTTTGCTGCTCCATGCTCCTGGACTGGCCTATTTAATAACAGCACCTTTTATTGATAACTTAGGTGGGAAAAGAGATGTGGAATAAGCAGCTTTCCAATGTTGCCCTATTTGATTTTTCATGTTTTACCTGGGCTTGACTTTTTGTGGTTTCTGATTTTGCCACACTGCATATTAACTTTCCCACTGTCCAGACAGAGGCAAGAACATTCTAACTGCTAAAAGTGACAATGGCACCAAAGGAGGACCTCATGGGTATGTGAAACTGGCTCAGATCCTTTGATGGTAATATATCTCTGCAGCAATAGTCACTTTAGTGAAAACAACAGGCGCTGCCAAGATAAGGAGGAGTCCTTGCTGCCTGCAGTGCTCAGCTGCTCATAAATCAAATGCTGCAACTCTGCTACTCGCTGTTTTACACTGTTTGGCCGTCTGAGATTTGGGGTTGATTGCACATAATTTCCATATGGGGGGGAAGATGTCTGTACTCCCTGCAAAACAATTATTTTACGTATTTAGATTTTATTAAATGGCCTACAGGCAACTAGTGAATTGACACAGTTAAGTATGATCTTACCATTTAAATTATGATTTGCCATATGAAGCTCTAGAAATCATTATAATTATTGACTTAGGCAGGTTTTGATGGAAATGTACCTCTGCTTTGTCTTCTCTTTACGTATTTCTAGGGTATGATTCAAGAATAAACAACCCAGAACACAGCATTAAAAAAGTAAGTTCTTCAAAGTACCACACTCTCACCATTAGGAAACACTTCAATCTGTATACGTCAAAATATACAGTTACACAGACAGGTGATTTTAGATAACCAAAGTCCACTGTCTATATATTTGCTTTTGCAGGGTGTAAAATTTTAGTCTCAAGCTTATGTTTCCAGCTGGGGAGGGGTTGATAAAGCCTGTCCCTACAGGGAGAATGAGCAAACTTTGGCCGTAGGGGAAAGAAGACAAAGCACTGAGTGAACTCACAGCAGGTTGACAGTGAAGGTGTAAGATGCTGGCAGTAAATGGCTGCCTCCAGTTAAAAAAAAAGTGTAAGCCAATAAAGATCAGGAGAGATATCAACTGCCTTTTGTTGGAGACCAAAACAGCTTTATGACTTGTCCCTGCCAATACCAAGAGACTGCATCTTCCTCTCTTTAATGGCAGCATCGGTCTATTCGCTTGATAAATGATACAGAAACCCACCAAGAATACACATGTAAAGAAAACAATGAAGAACTAAACTGCTAGTGAGAGACACAGGAAACAGTAAAAGAATCTAGGACCTGTCTCCTCTGTCATTACTTTTAATGATTCTTCTGTTTTAATGAAATATCCCTACAGAGCCAAACTGATCCTTTGCTCTCTTTTCTGCATTTATCACCCATCTGAACATTGCCCAAGGAACCATGTTCTCAAAACTGTAGAGACAATTTTCAGGCTCTCATTGTAGAGAGACAGCATCTTAAAATTTTACTGTAAAAAAAAAAAGGAGTAAGCTTCAAATTTTACAAATAAAAGGAGTAAGCTTTCCAGAAGCTATTTTTAACCCGGCTCATGCTGTCAAAGACACAGATTCACATTCATCCTATGTCCATGCTCTCCCAATTAGACTTAATTCTTGCCTTCCACTCATCACAGCAGCCTCTTCTTTCTGCACCTGCTAGAGTGTTTCTGTGACTGTGCATTAAACCAAATAATTTTAACCATACTGGTTCTCGGCTTGGGTTTACTGCTTGGCCACAGAAACACACTAGTTGTGAAGGACAAAGATTGGACTGCCTCCCTATGCAACAGTGCTGGCTTGAACCTTAAACTAGAGTTTAAGGTTGCCAAGAGATACAAGAAAATTATAAAAATAATCACCTGCTTATTGGATGACTTCCTCAATACATTGTCATATGGCCAGATGCTTAATTGGTGTCTATCAGTCAACACAACAGACATCAACATATATGTGATGAATATCTATCCAGGATGTTAGAAGTTGTTACAGAATGCAGTGACAAGCCAAAGGCAAGAAAAAATTACTGACAACATAAAACTCTTTAAAAGCACAACATTTGTAAGCTCTTCTGGTCAGAGACAATTTTTTTGATGTGTCTTGCATAATTCCAAAAACACAGCACTGACACTTAACAGCTAATATGTGATAACAACACAAGTATTTAAAACAAGCTCTTCAAGCCCTATAATTTCTAAAATCAAAACAAAAGCAAAGCCCAGGACAGTTCTTTCTGCCAATAACTCCCTAGCCTATGATCATGACCTAAGCAATTGGATTCCATCTGGATCCCACAGCCAAAGTAGTATATTCCAGTATTTTTCTTTAACTAATGTCCTTAGGACATAAAAGAAATTATATTTTGAACAACATAATTAAGATTTCCTCTTAACACATTTCTCCTGTCTTCACTGGGCACCACAGTTGGTTGACAACAATTTCCTGGTTTTAATCATCTTACAACTTCTTCAGTTTTTTTTGTTTCTTCTGCTTCAACAAGCAGATTCTGTCATTATGTCAGTACTTAAAGATTTATATATTTTGAGAAAATTCAAATGCCCTCTGTTATCTCTTCCTCCACAGCACCAAAATCACCTCATCGTACTGAGTTATGCTGTTGGGCAATGTATCATTACATTGTATGGTCCAGTTTTTCCCTCTCTCTTTGGAGATCATCTACATGTACAGCTGTGTTAAGATATTTTAATGGGTTCATGGGGGCTCAGGAACAACACTGTACCGAAATAAGGATATTTAATAAGTCTGGATTTTATTAGATGAAGCTCTGCAGGGATAAGGAGAATTTTACTTAAATCACGTCATGTCTGACATAAGAGACTCATCAGCAGGTTAAAAAGGGAATACTTCCAACCTACTCAGTCAAAGCTTTTAGCTGTGATGGCTTCTACAGACAAACTTGGTAAAAACATGAATCAGCACAGCAAAAACAGGGTCAGAAGAGTGAAAAAGGAATACACACAGAGTCAAGATAAAACCTGTATCAGAGAAAGATCTTGGTGCTATGCATGTCAGGATATTTTGTGTATGGCTTTTGAGGCTGTTTGTTTCTATAAGTCTTGGAATATTGAGAAAATTGCCAGAAGACGGCAGGGGTTCAAAACTGAGAAAGGGGCACAGGGGTAGCATAGTGTCCTATGAGATTAAAACTCATATCAACTTTGAGGGAAACAATGGGAAAGTATTCAATCACTACAGAGCAAGGGATAAGAATCCAGAGGGTTAGAAAACAAATAAAAGGGGTATAAGTCAAGAAAAATATAATATAACCGATTTGGTCATTCAATAGTGCAGATCATGTCTGCAGAAGGAGGGGACTTTGTCCCAGGAGATGATTACTGAAAAAGATTTGGGAGATGCTCAGGACGAAGAAAATCATTCCTGCTTAGATGACTAGCTATAATCATTCAGGTTAGAAAAACAGATGACCCAGTAGAGAGAAAAGGTCTAAAAAGTCATGAGTGGACCAGAGAAGGCAGGTAGGGAATGATTGCTCACTCTGTCTCACCACAACAACAAAGAGGCAATACACAAAGCTAGTAAGCAGCCAGTTTAAAGAGCAAATTAAATGGAGGTATTTCCTCATGCAATTTGCTCAGATGTGGAACTTCTTGCCAAATGTTGTTGTGCTGCTAAATTCTTACTTGGGCTCACAAAGATGATGGGAAATCTCACAGGGGAAAAAAATTCCATCAAGTATTAGTAAATACACAGAAACCACAATTGTTACAGAACTCGTAATTGTTGGAACAGGGAGAATATCCTATAACCTTGTCCCCTTCTCTTAATTTTCTGGAGGCAGCTGCTTTTGAGCAGAAGCGAACTTTTTTGTTAAACAAACTAGCTCAGCTGCATTTTTGATCCAGTCCATAAACATACTTAGGCCATGGCAAAAGGACCAATGTAACTATAAAATACAGTATCCATGGGACAGAAGTAGGAAAGCAGGTTTACTGCAGTATCAGGACTGTCAGGATTAACTCAACTGTCAGGATTAATTCCTACATATTGTGCCAAGTCCTAGAGTCCATATTTCTAAGCGGATGTGAAAAACAAGAGATAACATTGAAAGGAGTTACAAAACAATTGAAAGGGTAAACTTCTTCATAGTGGGAGACAGTTCCTTATCAAAAGGAAGAATAACAGTTTATGTATGTCTCTTTGGACAGAAGAAAATTTCAGAGTATGAGAGAGCTCTTGAACCTAGTCAAGAAAGGCACCTGAGGAACAAGGGAAGTTGAAAATATGATTTTTTCCAGTTCTCAAGTTGATGAGGATGTTCTCAGTGGTGTGCATATTTCACAAAGACTTTTGATGGTGAAAGGGCAGGAAACAAGCAGAAAGCAGACTCAGTGCTCTCATGGAATAGAATACTGTGCATTAAATACATCTGGTGAATAAAACTATAAACTGTTTAGCATGGTTCTTGATTGCAGTGAGAGGAATTGTGAACTGTGAGGGAAAAATATTTCAGAAACAGCAGAGAGGATGAAGGCAATACATGCTGTGAAGGCTGTAAGCAGTGAGTCATAAAAGGAGACTGACAGTCAAAACAAGCCCATCTTGTGCTCTTCCTTCACATTCTTGCATTTTCTATCATCTCTTTTCTCTCAAACCTTCATTTTATGCAATGTCCTTCACTCCTATGTTAATTTAACATCAGATGTTCCAGAAACTCCTCAGGGCTGCAGGAAAACCTCCAGATGTTTGGTGATGGGTCAGACCATGGTGGACACTAGTACCAGAAATGAAAAATGAGGGCTGGGGGCAAGGGTAAAATGGCAAAACCAGTCATATCAAGTGAAAAATAGAAGGAGTTTGGAGCCTGCATGACTGTTTGGGTCCATCTGAAAGACATTAGTTTACTAAGTGCTATTGCCTTTTAGTTTTTAAGTGTGTTATCTTACCATCAGACTTTTTAAAATAAATCAACTTCTGCCCCTACAAGTTTGATATTAACAGACTACCAGGATATCAATCATACATTGCCACAAGCCACAATTTCAGTTTGCACTAAAGCATCACTCAAATCATGATTTCAGCTAAGGCTGGGCCAAACAAACAGCTGCTATCTTTTAGTGATGCTTAGAACTCATACTATTACATAAAATATGCTGAATAAGGGTACTGTCTTGACCAAAAACATACTCCATTTTGCAGTATCCCTGAGATTCAACTTTCTGTTGGCTATTACAATGGAAATGGATACAGATCTGAGTAAAGCAGCATTCACTCGCCCTATCCCTTCTATTTTGCTCCTATATTTTTTAAAGAAGTGGCAAAGAAACTCAGTGAAAATCTACCACTAACCAAAAACTGTTGGAATTTACCGAAGTACTAGTAACTGAAAATCCTACATGTCAAGAAACTTGAAAGACCTTTAAAACATCAACTTGCATGAGATCGTTGTATTATACTAGATGCCAGATCATGTTGTTACAGGAATTTAAACAGTAGCTAATTTGAAAATGTTTTGCATTGTATTTGAAATATTTTGCTCCTTGGTTTGCAGATAGACAAATACATGAGAGGTTTGCAGAGGAGATCCCACTCCTCTGCCCACAGCCCCAGCTGGAACCACAGGAAGGAGACACAAGGGCAACACAAAGACACATGAAGGCAGATTATCAGTCCGCTGCAAAGCACCACGGCTGTTAATCAGTACAGTAAATGTTATCACAATAGAGTACTGACATTTCGAGCCCTTGTACAAGGCCCACTATGCTTCCAGCAGGATTCAGGCTTTCATGGTGATTAAAGGCAGATGTCATACATATAAGTAAGTTTATAACTTAGGAATGCCTGGTTCATTTTTGCGTGTGGAAGGAATCTTTCATTCACAGGACATCTTCATTGGAAGATGCTCACTGCAGCACGATTTGCACAAGGAAGAACATTTTTTCCCCTCTTCAGGTTGAGGAGAATAAAAGAAATATCTCATTTCATCCTATGAAATGTATCAGGCTAAAACCTTAATTTTCCTATCCAGTTTTCTACTACCATGAAAAACTAATCAGGTTACCATCTTTCAGAGTGCAGCAGATGGCAGAACAAAGAAAAGGACATTTTTTTCCCTATAAATGTGTGAATTGCAGCAACGACTACTAAGCATGTATCTAATACTAAACATCAAGTGAAATACAGGCATAGGCAAAATGACAATTATGGTGAAACACTATTGAAATCCCATCTTGGAAATGCCTTCCTGCTCTAGAAGCTAACAGTTCTCTTTTGAAGCACAGCTTAACACAGCTGCCTACAAACTGCTTCTTCAGCTCCCTAACTGGGCAGGAATCTTCCGTGCAGGTATTCACGTGCCACAGTGACCAGACTGCACGGCTGGGGCTGGGCACGCCTGTGTGTGGGTACATGAATTTTTAGGATGCTCGGTATTAGAGAATACATGCAACACCTGCTTGTCAGTCATGATGTTTTTTGCCTCTTGGCCCACGTGTCCTTCCTTTGGTTGGCATGTGGAAAGTCCTCTCCTCTTTTGGTTCCTTTCAGCATTCCCATCATCTCTGTGTGAAGCCAGGCCAGCTGGGTGGCACTAGCAGTGGTTTTGCTGTTGGCTCCTTGCTGTGGGTGGAAAAGATGTCAGACTTCTTTCCCACTGCCAGCTGCAAGGGCCATGTGAGGGCATCCTGGCTGCCAGGGATTGCTCCCGCCACACCTCCTCCCCACCCATTTGTCCAGCATGAGCTACAACTCGAAAAACAATCCCACTTTTTGTCCCCCTGGGATCTCCCTCCCCCTCAGCCAAATGCCTGAGTCAGCATAGCTATCCTCATGATATCCCATTAGGGCAAAGGGAGATGACTGGAGCACAGGACATCTGGTCCCAATATCTAAAAACACTTAAATCATGCATGTCATTCCAAACATTTAAGGACTTCAGCAGTTTTCAGTTATTTTCATATATATTTCCTAGTTGTTCCATGAAGAAAGCATTTCTTATGTTCCAAGTTTCACTGTAAAGATGTGGACAAATGTATATTCCACCTCATTTTAACCAGGAAAAAAAAAAAACACTTCAAAGGTAAGACCATATCTAGCTTAAACTATTTATGTGTTAACTACTTTTTAAAAAATTATTTTAAGAGAGTATCAACATGTCAAGAAATACAGTTCAGATTCCAGTAACAGGCAAAAAAAGGTGGTTATTATATGCAATGTAAAAAAAGCCCCAAACCTTTCCAACAAAGAAAAAAAACAAAAATTCAGCTGTATATGGTAGAAGGTGAGGTTCCAAGATGTTTTTCAGTTAGTTACTCATTGTGATTTTTGGTAGCAGAGAAAGGAGTCCTGGCCCAGTGGTCAGCACTAGACTGATCCTCTGGAGACCAACGGTCAGCTTCAAGTCCAAATGTGACCTTCTTGCCTTTCTACACCTGTAAATAGTGGTAGCTTCCCATGGTACCGAACATTAATTTGAGTGCTCTGATAGCCTGATGCTGAGGCCTAGATATGAGAATAACATTCAGTGTAGCTAACAATTCCCTTTACAGCCCCCACCTACATTGTGAGTCAATGTACGCTGATGCCAATACAACAGAGGCACACTTGAGCCCACTGTAACCTATTTAGTGTGAGCCTCAATAGCCATCAAGCTGTCAGAAGATGGAGCTCACCATCAACTGGCTTCTTTTTTCAAAAGCCATTATGGGTATGTCTATGTATCTCACAGTCTTTCTTGCACAGCTCTCACAAGAGAGAAATAGAGCTTTTTGATGTAATTTCTTTCTTCTTATCTGGCTCACCACACTTCAGGAAGGGAGTGCTTCCAATTTTTACCACTGTAGCATACTCATACCACTGTAACACCAGAAAAATCCAAATTTCTTCTTCAAGAACCACTAGAAAATTCTTAACTCATTTCACAGCACAGAAAGCTTCCACTTTTCTAACAAACCATCTGTCAGTATGCTCTCAGGACACGACAATCAGACTTTCGGGTCATAAGGGATATTCTGTATGGAGACACCATCGCAGCAAAAAAAGGAGGTGTGAGACAACCTAGTCTGATGATAGAATCCAGAGTGCCTTCATTATATATTATAATGCACAAAATACTTTAAATCATTTATCTGACTCTTGGATCATATTTTGGAAGGCAGACTAGTATTACAAAGCTCTTTTAGACACTGTTTATTAACATCAAAATGAAATATGAAAAGCACTTTCTGCTAAATCCAGGATCTGAACAACTCTTATAATGTACCCTAAATACAGTAAAATGGTATTGCAAAAGCTAGAAATAATTGTGTTATTACTAAAAAGATTTATTTTTTACTGCACTAATGTATGTTTACTCCTTCTAAAAATAACCTTTCAAAACATCACCAAAATTAAGTTACCCAGAAAAGTTACAATGTGAGTAGCACTCCAGTCTTTACCTGGGACCCTCACATCCCACACTACTTCTAGTTTTCCTGGAGCAAACAGGAATCTTTGACTTTCCCAGTGCTACAGGCCCTAGCAAAGATCACATACCCCACAAAATGTCTCTACTACTGTTTAAGAACAGCAACATGGGAAGGGGGTGGGTGCAGATAAATCTAGACACAGTTGTTTCTCTTTAAAATTTCACCTTTTTAATTTTTTTAATAATCACCACAAAAAACCTAAACTAGGACAATCTTTTCTCCTGCCTCCAAATAATGTCCCTTTGCCACCTCAGTCACCACCACTTCTGTCAAACCCTAGCAAACTACTGCTTGGTGGTCTCACTGTTCTACCCTGAGTATATTTTAATTAGTAAAAGCATTGAGAAAAGATCAGTGTACAGATATTGGCGAATCTTCAAACAAGAGTACACGCTGTCCATTTTATTCACAATGAAAAAGCTCTTAAAGAGATTTTTATAAAGATTTGCCTCCTGCTTGCAGCCCACATTTGTAATGTTTATATAAGTGAGGGATATAAATCTTTTTCAAATGAACCCCACGGTTTTTAAACCAGCCTTGTTATAAACTGCCTGTTTCCGCTTTGCCTGCCTAAGCAAGCAATGCAGGGCCTGCTTGGGATAGACTGGAACTAATTTAATGTGCTCCAGGTTTAATCCCCATCCTCCCAGCTTTTAACTGGCAGATTTTACACAGAGGACTACTGCTGACTTTAACAATGATTCATGTGATAAGTGGGCTTTGATTTGTTTTTCCACATCAGAAAACATGCAACAGAAATGCCACCAAAATCATTTTAATAAGACATGGCCGAGATGGAACTAAGTTAAAAGAAATAAGAATAATTAAACTTTAACGTAAGAACGGGTTGTCTGTGTTTGAATTTATAAAGGTGAATTTCCAGCTCGCTTTATGCAGAAGAGCAAAGAGAAGTGCGCAGACCTCTCTGCTGGTGTGGAAGGAGGCCGGCGGCAGCGCGGCAGCCCAGCACGCTGGAGCGCGGACCGGGATCTGTGACAAGGAAGGCGAAGCAGCGGGACAGACCCCACGGTGGGACAGACCCCACGGCGGGACAGATCCCACGGCGGGACAGATCCCACGGCGGGACAGCCCCCACGGTGGGACAGACCCCACGGCGGGACAGATCCCACGGCGGGACAGCCCCCACGGCGGGACAGACCCCACGGCGGGACAGACTCCACGGCGGGACAGACCCCACAGCGGCACACTCCCCACGGCGGGACAGACCCCACGGCGGGACAGACCCCACAGCGGTACACTCCCCACGGCGGGACAGACCCCACGGCGGGACAGACCCCACAGCGGGACAGACCCCACAG
>JANPWX010000067.1:838297-904469 GCA_024734555.1 Trochalopteron elliotii | reverse complement strand
CGGCGCCGCGGCCCGAGCGCCCAGGCCGCGGCCTGCAGGTGGCGCTGTTGGAGCGCCGTGGGCACGAAGTCGCCGTCTGGAAAGCTGATCCCGGCTGAACTCGGCCCTCGCTCGGCAGCGATTACACAATATCAGGAAAATCCTACTACGTCGTTTCTGCTGCGGACATGCTGCTTCGCTCTCTTTATATATATATATATATATTTCTTTATTTATTTATTTTTTAAATTTGTTTCAAATTCGCAAGAGCAAAACATGTTCACGCACACTGAAAAAGGGACAGCAATTATAGGTGTAATAGTTGTTTATTTTTGCAAATGGTAACTCAATGACTGATGCAGAGACCACGTAGATGCTATTTTGCAATCACCTTCTCGTGTATCGAATTCCTTGCTCATTTACATAAACCAGATGTTTCCCCGACAAACCAAATTCCTCGAAGAAAAACCAGAAGTTGCTATACTTCATGTCTAAAGTGCAAGATTATGTGAATGTTCCATTAGCCACTAAAGGCAAATGTATATGTTAAGTGCAACGGTTTCCTTTTATTTAGCACAACTTTTGCGAGGGCTTAGGTGATCCTCAGCAGAAGCATTAGAAGAGAAAAATGAAGCTACTTAAATTTACCCACTGGCCTCAATAGCTTCCACTTCCCTTGGGAGTGAAATATCTTTGCCAGATCTTGACCCTCAAACTGCCCCACGGAGTGGACAAATACTCTGAAACAAGTAATAAGAATTCCTCATTCCTGCAGGAGAGTTGGTTCCTGGAATCTTTCTTTCTGGTACCAGATTCCCAGAGGATCACTGAAGAATAAGAATGATTGTTTTACTAGTTACTGATAACTTAAAACTTGCAGCCTTTTAGTACATGTGGGTAAAGTGAAGGACGTGAAAAAGATATATTTGCTGTTACTGAAAGGAAAAATTATTATCAGGAAAAAATTCTGAAATCCCTCAGTTACCCCTAATTCTTACTGCTTTTACAAAAAAAAAAAAAAAAAAAGGTTGCTAAAGTTCTAGATTATGACAGGAACAACAGTGTTTTGCATTTAAAATGAAGGGCTGAATTCATGGAAGATGCCTGAAGGTTATACTGGTTACTCACTTAATCTTCCAGAATATACCCTTATCCTTCCAATACATGGATCTACCAACTTTTGGTGTGAAGCTATTAAAATCCTGATAAGAAGAGTAAATCCTCAGGCACAGAGCAATAGAAAATTTGCAATAAAAGCAAAACATTCAGCCTGAGAATAACTAGCAGGTAACTGATCAACAATCAAGTGACCAATAATAACACAAACATCAGGAAAAAAGCAAGGGTGAGCTACAAAAGTCAGTACTTCATGCTGTTCTGTGTAAAGACTGCTATTAAATTTAGAATATTTAGTGCCATGGCCACAAAATTCAGAACAGGTTCTGATGCTGGAGGTAGGAATGTAGAAACCACACATCAAAGGCAACTTTGCTAATGGCAATGGCAAAACAATGGGTAAAATTTCTTGATTTGAAAAAATGTTGGGCTCCTGGGATGTTCCAAACTCACTCTTTATCCTGAGATTGAGTTATCAATGGGCTTTGCAAGAGCTGACTCAGCTTTCAGCTGTAAGAAGTTCTCCTTGGAACCAGCATAACCATCTTTTCTCAGCTCTTCTTTTCAGCATAGGCTAGCAAACACTGAGCCAACTGCAAAATAACTGAGAATTGGACAAAAGAAGCACTCCACCAGTTCTCAGTCTTGAATTAGGTCACACGTTTCACTAGCCACCTATCTCATCCAAATACACCATGAATTTAGAAGACAAGCTTATTTAATCTCTATATCAAACCACTCAATGAATGTATGTGGTTAATTTCAGTATAAAATACAACAAAATACTCCAGAACAATATGTTACAATTAACTTTTACTACTGGTCCTTTCAAAAGACACTGTGGCCCTAGAAGGGCCATGTGATCCTAGTGCATGGCAGTCATGTTTCTCTCTCCTGACAACAGCACAGCACAGCCACAAAGCCCACAGTTCTCACATCCAAATGCTCCTACACTGGCCACTGAGACAGCCCTAGTGACTACTGTTAAATCTTCCACATCCACAAAAGCTACTCTGGGTGTCTGAAAACCTTCTGTACTTATGTTTCCACTTTCTGGCAAGAATGATTACATTAATGTGATCATGTACAAAAGGATAAACATCTATCCACAAACTGAGCCTCCTGCCAACACAGACAAAAAACTGACATGCATAACAGGGGAAAAAAATGTTCAAATACTATTTTGACTGCATCTCTCCAAGCTGCAATGAGCAGTGAGCCTTCAAAAGACATTCCTCCAAAATCACAAGTTCTCCACTCACAGTTCTCTCCACATAAAATAATGTGGCATTGTCGTATGCTGGCAGAAATTTAACTCAGTCTAGAACAGATTTCCCTCCAAATCTTATTATGCAAATAAATAAACAAACAGCATGACTGATCCACCATTTTAACACAACATAATCAGAGCAATTCTAAGTCAGCATTTATGCCTTTTTTATTAAGAGGGAAAAAACCAACCTGTCAATGTATCTACGGAAAAGACTGCTCACATAGTTTGTTCCCAACACTCACCAGTAATACACTCTAATTACCATCAGAGGTTCCCTTTACACATCTGATATCACAGGGGAGGGCTGAACCCAAGACCATGCTACATAATTAAATTCAATGTTTTCATCTTAGAGCAAAGACCAGATTGACAGCACGGTGAAGCAAAAGCCCTTATCTACACAACTGATAAAGTAAGCATGCAAAAGCTCAGGAGGCTAGGGGGTAGCCTGAGCTCCCATACTACTCAATCTCTGCCAATTTGGCATCAATTAGACCCTTAAGAACGAGACTGATATTCTCGGCTTACTTAGTATGTGCCATGAATAGCCAGGATGTAACACTGCCTTTAAACTGATGGTCTAAAATCACATTTCCTTGCTTATTGCTTATCAAAATCAGTGTTAAAGTGATTCTTCCAGTCACATGTGATGTTTTTCAAATAATTAGTAATGATCATTGCCTGACTGCAATATTTGTGATACACTGTTTTATCTTTTAAATAATGCTGTAGTCAGTCAGCTTCAAAGCTGATTTCACAATGTCAGGACTTCAAACTATTGGTGGAATTTTAGTATTATTTTTACCAGGTCTCAAACCTTCCAAAACTTAACCTTCATATTTAAAGCTATCCACTCATGAAGAACAAACAACTGTCTCCAGGGATATGAAAGAGACACTTTTTAAAAAATCATGGTGCAAAACACAAACACCTGTAAAAAATGAAAACATCCACTCAATTTTCCTGACGCTACATAACTGTTCCCTAGAGTGTATATTTTGTTCACAGTAAATTGTAGATGTGTGAAGAACTGAATAGGAAACTTCATGTATTTTTCTCAGGAAGTTTTTTACCCCAACAGATTTTTGTCAGAATGGCTCTCCTGGTCTGTATAACACCCATTGTTTCTCAGTCTTCTATGCCTGCTACATTATTCAGCTGCTAGACTGGTGAATTATGAGGTTATAAATAACATGATGTTCAGTATTTATATGAAGACTACACTTAAGGTTTTTTTGGAAGAAATGCAAAAGCAGCTTGCTTCTCAAGAAAAAAAACTAAAAGCACATGCTGAAACAGACATGGAAGGCTGACATTACCAACACTGAGGAACACTTGGAACTTCTGCAGTGGGTGGGGGAAAGTTGGGAAAGGCTGCAATTAGAAATGTTTTGGAAGAAGAAAACATTTTTTAGGGTAAAAGTTAATTTTTACTGTGCCAATCACAATTTAAGTTAAATTCAAGTTTATTTTTCCTCATTCAGTTTATGATCTCATCTAGTCATCAAGGATGATTGATGATGTTTCAGCATTTGGGCATTTGCCAGTTGCAAGTAAAAAGGAATTATTTATTTTTCTTTAGCACTACGCTGCTGCCATTAACTGTATCCCACCCCTTTTGTTTACAGCCTGTCACTGAAGCCACAGCTTTATTTTAATGTGGTATAAGCTCTTGTCTGGGGTTGATAGTGTAAGTGATTCAGCAAACGTCTTGCACAAAGAGCCATCATTTTGCACAGAAAACACACAGCCTTTACTTCTGAAATTATCCCTGCCACCGATCCAGACAAGATTGTCTTCTCCCATCTAAATGTGGACTTCAAAGCCGTAAGTGAGCAATGGATGCTGTCATTTTCCTTGTGGTAAAGCTACATTTATTTAATCCCTTTAAAAACAAACAAACAAGAAAATTAGTTTGACCTTTGCCTTGGCACAAGGATTCTGATTTGAAATGTGTATTACATGTCTAACGCTCTGTAACTGTGTCCAGCTGAACTGGGTCAGATTTATGTGCAATCAGGAAAAAAGGAAACCCAAACAATTTCATTTTCATGTTTGTTAATATCAAAACGTCTTGTAGCAGCATTAAGTTTTAACTGAAACACACATAACAATGAAAAAAGAAAATAACTGGAGAAGGAGTGATCTGATAAAAACTGCATTAAATAAATAATATGGACTTTCTCACTTGCATTTTTTTTGGATTAAACTATTCAAAAATGTATGTTTGAATGTCCCCACTTTGGCTGTTCATAAAGCCACAGGGATATTTTTTTGCATGAACTCTTCAACCTGAGAGTTTTAGCAGAAAAGCTTCTTTACAAGGCTTAATTAAAAGCAGGTTTAAGTCAGGGCCCTCACTCAGTCTGGGTTTTATTTTGGCCTTCGCTCCGTGTCAGAAGTCAAGTCCCAAAAGAGAAATGAAGTTCATTATTGAGTCAGGAGAATATTTTCTCCTTCATTCTAAGCCCAACTAAACATGTTTCAGGTTTGAGTTTGGGTTTAGCTATCTCCAAATGAGATTTTATATAATACGCACCTAAGGGTGAAATGTAAGAAGATGCTAATCATGATGTCCAGCTTTGCCCTATGTAATAAATAATGTGCAAAAAGCACACTGCAATCTTCTTTGCATGCAACTGGTTAGATATGGGGAAATGTATATTCTAAACAGATGGTGCTCACAATGAATGTACTTCACACCATCAGATGTTCATGATAAATGCAATGTCATTGTCATGAAGCGTGGTAAATAGTCATGCAGTCACACTGTAAAATGCACTGAGCAATGTACCAAACCAGAAGAGCACTGGCAGATCTGTTGGAAAACATTCAATGTTTTCCAGAATGTTTTAAGTAGTAGTTTCTGGGAGACTTTTGACATTGAATACTATGCTAGAGGTTTTTCAAGCATGCTCTCCTCAAAAGCAAGATTATATTTTAGCATGAATAAATATAAAATAGTTCATTTCTATCAGTCGTTCTAGTGCAAGGAACAAAGACCAATAGTCAAGCAGTTAATCACTTCAGTTAACAGGAAATGTATTATGTTATCATTGGTGGTTTTGTAACTGGACAGTAGGCACAGCCTAGTGCATCCTGTTTGCCAATAGCAGAAGCAGATGCAAGACCATGATATTTGTCATAAGCATTTCTAAGAACGAAAACATGGTGATGTTTTACAAAAGGCTTTTCAATATCCACCAGATGTGGAGCACATGTGACCCTTAAATGTGAGAGAATAATGTGACAATAAAGTTGAATCAATACAACATGTGCCAGTAATCACACCAAGATGACATGCAAATGTTTTAAAAACAAAAATATGTAAATTATTTTTAGTTCTTCAGGACAGAAAAACCGGGCACCTGGTCATCCATGAGTTGCTGTTTCCATCCTCATTTGAAAGCCCATCTGCTTGAAATATGTTTCTCCCTGTGTGAGACAGCATCCAGCTTTTGTATTTTTACATAAAGAAATTCCATTCCTGTGCCATTACTTACTGAAAACAATTAAGAGTTAAGAGATTTAAAGCTTTCCTCTGCCTCTATGTATTTTATGAAAATAAAACTCCTATGAACAACACATGTAGGAAAAGGATAAGAAAACTAGTGCCAGGCAAGAGTGCTCTAGTGATGTCTTAAAACTGTGTCTCCTCTTTTGACAGAAGAGAAACATAATGAGAAGAGGCACACCACTCCATGCTTATCTTTACTACTCTAAGTCTACCCATCAGATACTAAAGAAACAATTCATTTTCTGCTAGTGATCAGTTCTGAAGGACATCTTGCTCAGGCTATGGATAAAACACATATGCACGTAGCAATAGGCTAGGAAACAATTAATTTCACAGAGGCAACAAAACCATTTGCAGATGCTGATGTTTGAAGTTCAAACCGATAGTCTTACATGGGTGAATTCATACTGAGAAAAAATTTAATTCCATGTAGCTCAAAAATTGGATGAAATCGGAACCCAAAGCAAAACACTGAATTTTTGCAAGCTGTTAACAGGCTTTCCCTAAAACACATGGTGGCTTCCCAGTCTATATATTTGTTGCCAATGCTTGCAGTCAGACCCTTACAAATTAAATGTGAGCACATATGTCTTCAGTATATTCAACCTCTTCTCTGCAGTAAACAAGCAGATGAAACTAAACCAGCATGAAGACAAAGCCAAACTTGGCCTATGCCAGTGAGTGACACTCCCTTGAAGCAGCAGCACCGTACGTCCTTGTGCATCTGCTGTCACCTCCGTAGATGCAATGAGAAGATGTTGAGAACCATTTCTCTCCTACAGTAGGCAGCTGTTCAAACAGCCTTTTCTTCCACAGGACAGAGAAAAAGCACAAGTTTCTAACAACTGTGGCAAAAGCCAAAGTCTCACCAAGACAAGTTTGGAGAAACAGTAGATAAGGGGACATAGAAGGTGCTGAGTTGTTCTAAAGCTCTCCAGAACTACTGTGGAATCCAGAGTACTTGAATGTTGTATTGTACTCGAATATACTGACTCCTTAAGCATTGAGTATTTTTTGGTGGAATTCCCAAAATTAAATAACCTGGTCAGAAAATACATCTACAGTCTGGGGAAAAGCCTACACAGAGGGAGGCAGGATAATCTAATTAATTGAGAAAACTAAGAGAGCTTTTGCCGTTTTTGTTTTGTTTTGTTTTTGGGTTTTTTTTTGTGTGTGTGTGTGTGTGTTTTGTTTTGTTTTGTTTTTGATTTTTTTTGTTTTTTTTTTTTTTTCTTTTCTTTTCTTTTTTTTTTTTTCTTTTTTTTGGTTTTTCTTTTTGGTTGGTTTTTTTTTGTACAAGAACAAATATTTTGAAATTTATTTCAATGTATCATGTAGTTACAATCAGAAGAATTATGGCCAGCTGAGGCTACTGTCCAGTAAAGATAATGAACTTTAAGTAGCAGTAAACGATACCAAGAACTTTAGCTTTTTAAATATTCTTTGTGATGTAAGCAGAGACTTGCAGAGTTTTTTTCACAACCATGTCTGTTAAAACAGATATAAGAATGAATGATTTTTAAAAATATATTTTCAAAACCAAGCAGAAGTTAAAAAAATCATGCCAATGAGAGCCTGGTCACCAGGGACACCAAAAGCCATAATTAAAATATATGTTAATAAAAAGACAGTTGAGGATCTGTGCTAGTCCTCGTCAGGGATCCTTTATGTTACTGATAAAGGATACTATCTGATACTGTTACTGGAAAACAATATTCTGAGCAGATACACTTAATACGTACAGTTATTAATAGTTACAAGTATCTTAATATAGTACCTACATCTTCCCAAATTCAACTGTCCTGTCTCTATTTCTGTGTTGCAGAAGAATACTGGGTTAAGAAATTCAGATAAAGCCAGAGACAATTTTTAAAAACTGAAAGAAAATGCTCCTTATTTTTTATCAGAGAAGAACATTTCTGTTCTGTTCAGAAAAGGCAACAGTACTATGCAAGGGTAAGTCAGATGCAACTATGAAACGTGCCTGAATCCTTTACTGCCTACGGCTCAGCAGATACGTAATTTTCCCTAGACTTGAGGATGAGTAGGGAAGAAACACTAGAAGAAAAATTGATGGATAGCATTAAGTCATGTTTGGAGTTTCTCATCTCTGGCTCATTACCTTTTCCTCTTCTCTTCCAAATGCACTTATTAAAAAGAATTCAAAACTTTTCCCTTCCCCAGAGACTCAGATTATCATTTATTACTCATTTGTTATCTACATTTTATTTTTCTGAAGAATAAACTTACATCAACCTGACAGTTGTGCTGAATGGCAATGGTTTATGGACCAAGTAATTTATTTATTATAACTCCAACCGTATGTTTTAACCTGCTACGAAATTATGAAACACTTCCCATCAATAGTCAATCCAAGCTAGATTTCTACACTGAATTGCCTAATGTGAATGTACAGCATTTCTGTACTTCAAACAAACAGTGTGAGAATGAAAACAGCAGTTAAATGTATTCATGTCTTATTACACACAGCTGCACAAATGGGCTGTTGTATTTCATTAGAAAATACTGTACAAGTTTTACATGTGCACAATACCCTTCATTTCTGCAGGCAACATGACTACTTTAAATTACAGGAACACTCACAGAGCTATATACTATTTGTTTTAAAGGCACACAAAGGCAAACAATCTGAGATGAAGTGGTGCAGGGGGGACATCCAGAGGAAAGTTTAATTTTTTTCTCCTATGCCTACCACATTTTTATTTTTTATGTTTTAAGTAGAGCTAACCAGTCAACTCCAAAATGATGGCTGGCAATAAGTACTATACAGGCAGAACTCTGGCAAGCCAGATCTGATTTTAAAAATTATTTGTCATTACCTACTGCAGAGGTAAAATTCCATTAGTATTTTGCTGACTAAATCAGCATATTGTTTTCAAACATGACTTGCTTTTCTAGCCTAGAGAAGGGAAGCTGAGCCTGCCTTCTTTGCTGGAAATGAGCAAACAATAGCAAGCAAGTTTATACATCTACAAACAATTATGTAACAATTTGTAATGAACAAAAATATACCATGGCTCCATAGCTGGACTGAATCACAATCAGCTTGTTGTGTACTAGTGTCTTCTTGTGTAGCTTCCTTTGGGGGTGGGGTTTTCATTGAAAACAACAGAGTTTTGCGAGTTCTCCAACACACTGCCAATTCTACTTCACCACATAAAAGACAAAATCTTAAGTCAGAAAAGTCCTAGACCACCCTGATCATAGCTGGGCTGAAAGCTCAGAAAATCAACACCACCTTGTTTTCCATCAAATAAGCAAAATCAAATTTAAGAATATACTTGTTCTCCTACTAAAAATAAGTGTACCTCCATGTCTATGCATTCTCCATGTGCTTAGAAATATCTGATCCAAGGAAGCATGAGGGGCCTGTTGAAAGTTAATATAACTCATTAAGGTGGGGAGACAAAGGAAATACAATGTGGCAGCCCCACTGGTAATTCTGGATATTGCCCATAGTAAAGTTTTCACTAGTTTTCAACTGTGTTGTTTCTCTGCTTTCTCCTTGCCAGTTTGTAGGAAATAATAAAGTATATCCTCCAAAGGAAGGAAAACGAAACTGACAGACTAATATAATCACGCTCAAACCCACATATACAGTGCTGGCACTATCAAACTAGTTTCCAGATAAGAGATTTGATAGGTGATTACTGCCTTTGAGCTAAGAAACACAATGATAAGCAGTTCCTATGAATAAAGCTCTCATTTTACACTATACTTTGTGGTGTTGACTTCATTATTATTATAACAGTATCTGTTGGGAGGGAGGACACATGGGCTGTAAAAATAAGGGAATGCTCATTTCCATAAAGAATACAGTACAGTTAGTGAAAACAGAGAAAATCCAAAGGTAAACACAGTCTGGAAAGGGGGTAATATCCAATTATGATTATTAGCTAAGAAATCCTAGATATCATCTCAAAATAAGCCTTTCTAACCTAGCCTATGACAACCTGAGTGAACCATTCTGACTGAAAGCATTAAAAAAATTACACCAAACAAGGATCTTTCTCAAATAACTACCACCAGCATAATGAGTGAAACTGATACAAAATAAAATGCTAGAGTACAAATGGAGCTGTCTACTTCCCCATCTCCATTCATGACTTTGCCTGGCAGTAACACTCAGTTGACATCGAATTACTAAGCTTATTAGCAGAGACTTAACACCACAAAAACACACTTAATTCAGTACTCAGCAAAACCTTGACAATTAACTTGTCCATCAGCAGGCTGATGAATGGGCATTGCTAATGGGATTTCTGCAGTTAAGAGACAAAAAGATGAACTAAAGGAATCTGCAGTCTTATACTGCTTACCTGTGACCACAGAAGCCATTTCTAAAAAGGCACTGCTTACAAGTCCCTGCCTTCCAATATAAAAAATACTGCTGCCAAGAGTTCTTGACTCCTCCACTTTGTTGGATCCAAAATAATGCATGCCATTTTTCTGAGAGTTAATAAACCATGACATTTGTCCAGTCTATTGGAGACAACTGCCATGTAGGAAAAGTGTTTTTAAAAACACATTTCATGTATGATTCAGCCTGTCCTGTGCAAGTAAAACTAGAAAGAAGCAAGACTATTTTTTTGTGAGTGTGGAACCAATCTCCTTAAGAAGCAGACACTGGAAGCCAGATTCTACATCTAAAGGAAATCAGGTAGCAGACAACTCTTATCACTGGAGCACCGTGTACAGCAAAGCACGGACTTACTGGGAGTACATGCCACAGCAGCTCTGCCTCTTGGAGCACAATTATCAGTGTAAGAATAAATGATGACTTATCACATATTGTTAATACTGTGTCTCCTCACTACTCCTCTTCATATACTGGCAGGGATTGTGGGCACCTGCCTCTTGGCACAGCTAATATTAACTCTTACAGAAAGTAAGGAGTTAATGTTACATTTTAAAGAGCAAAGTCACAGAATGGCAAGAGGCAGGCAGAGCCATAGCTCTGCACAGGGATTTCCAGGATTGGTGAAGGACTCTGGGTTTCACTGGTGGCGAGTGTTCATATGACACTGAGAATAATGCTGCCCTTCTGCAGCATGGGTTAACCAGATAGCAACTGCCATGTAATCACAACATGTATCTAAACAAACCTGGCAAGTAAAAGGTATTAACTGTTTAAACTTCCAACAAGAAAAAGTGCATTTGTCTAGTGATAGTGATACTTGTTTTCTGCTTTCCCCGCTGAAAAGCTGGCTCATATTACAATCACTTATACATTGGGATTCTTTCATTTTACAAAAAGTTTTTTAGTTTTGTACACAGAACATTAATTTAACAGTTCCAACTGACTTAATATATTTAGCCTATTCCCACAAGGCTTTAAAAGTTTTACAGATGTTGAAATTTCTTCATTTAAGAAAGCCATTTCTTCATTTTGTGCTCATTTTAGAGGCTCTAGGTGACCTGTGTCTGGATACAAAATATTAGCCCTTTCACAGGGTGAGGGAGGGAGAGCTTTGTGTTTTTAACGAGGGCCATAATGGCAATACTTGGCAATTTTCAGACCAAACAAAGCACATTTGTTTGACAGGAATACTGAAAGATATTCTTAATTCCCATGTGATATGGTAACCACACTTAAAATATTTTAACCCCTTGTCAGCCAGAGTTAGAAAAACTTCAAATGGTTTTCTTTCAACAGATTAATAAACTGTCAATAAAGACAGCGTCTGTTCACTCTCAAAGCATTTATTTAATGTTAAAACAATCCTTACCTGTATTTACACTTTCAAAGTGGTCTGAGCAAGAGCATTCTATTTACAGGAAATTATTTTAACGAGAAGAATTCTATATATACATATAGAATAAAATAATTCATAAGTGTATATATACACACATACACATCTTTCTTTCCAAGCAAAACTACTTGGAATGCCTTAATCCTGGCATGTCAAACCTGGGAAATGGCCTGTAACTAAGCTCCCTAAGCCCATGGAATATGAATTGCAACCAACAAGCTCATTCTCTATGGAGTGTCACAGATGGTGACACAAAACCAAACACACTTAAAAGAGCTCATCACTTCCTCAAACTCAGTTCCCTGTTTTACTTGTATTGCTGTAGTACTAAGATCCCTCCAGCAGTTTAGGGCTCTGCTTTATAAAAATGTTTAAAAAACATGTAAACACATGTGAATTCCTGTTTAAAATAAGTAGCATAAGAGGCACTGAGCAAGCAAAATAAATTAATGAACTGAGACCATGTGAGACAGGTGTCAAGATACTTCAGGACTTGTATATACCAGTTTTTATGAAAGGCCATGAAATTTACCATAAATTTTATGTAGAATAAATACTTAAGAAGTTAAAAATATCCCATGTAAGGGAAGAATCCAATGGGTTTACATGTAATGGAGACGACTCCAGTGTAAATGCAGCAAGTCTAACAAACGGACAACTAAATAAGAACTAACAGTAAATAATTTGGAAGCTTAAGTAATTGATACATAACTATTTTCACTTCATCAACAAATTACATTTGATTGTTTAGTTGTGTAAGACAGAATGTGTATCGGTGTCCAAACTGCAATCTCACCCAAAAGATACCAAATTCCAGAGGATGACCTTTGCAATCACCATGGTATCATGCAAGACTCCCACCAAGACAATTCATTCCATATGTAGCTTCATGTTGAAAAGTGACTGAGCTAATTTCAAGATTTATTTTTTTTAAATGTAAAATCTCTAATTGTGGGCAGCTAACACTATGGGTCTTCTTTCCAAATTCTGTTGCGATATCTCTTCTGAAGAGATTAACTGATCAACATTGTAGGCCACCAAAAAGATAATTTATTGCACTGAGCTGAGCTATTAATTATAAATTATACATAGAATAAGCAATATAAATGATAACAACAAGGAATGCCACTGATCTTAATCTAGTCTATGTAGTGAAGGTCTCTCAACAGCTGACCTATGAATTATTCTTGCAGAGCAAAAGGAAGTACTCCAAAAGTTTTCTATTTTCTCACTTCTTTCTATTAAACTGCTTGCTTCAGCAGACCAAAGCCCATGCTTAAGCTCTTGGTTTACACCAGCTTAGAGTCAATAAATGTTACCTAGTAACTAGTGTATCTTGTAGAAAAGTTGAGCAATCTGAAAATGAAATTGAGTTCTAGGCAGGGAAAATTTGCAAGCTGTCTTAAGAGTTTCCAAATTTATTGGCAAAGGATTCTGTGCAGGCATGCATTTATGAGGAACGCCTAACCTATTTTGTGCAAATAAATAATAATGTCACCCTTGATTAAGTAATGAGTCATGAACCTTATATTTGTAAAAATGGTAAAGAATCACAACACAGGATAGCATGGTTACTAACATCCTAGCTATTAGATCTTGCTACTGAAACATTGACTACAATATAAAACACTCAGCAGCATTGCGATTTTTCCACTTCTTTTTCTTTTCTTTTTGCGAGTTTGAACATTAATAATCATAAGAGAAAAAATGATGTCATTGATTAAACTCATAACCACTTTCTGCCAAAAGGAAAATAAAAGCATTGGAATGACATCTGGCATTAAGTCTCTGTTTCCGTAAAAACATGTTTATACCTTCTGTTTCTCAAGACACCAAGGACAACAATAAAATCTATATTCTGAGAAATTTTACAGCACCAAATTAGTACTAATTAGTACTTGGAATTTTAAACATGAAAATGCTATATTGACAAGAGCTCTCCACCTAAGTGTATGTATACAGCTTCCACCACCAGAATATTTGACCTACTTATATTACTACCAGGAGTGACTAAAAACCCCAGTTTCTTTTGCTAAAATATTAGAGCTTTCTCTTTATGGTAGCTGAAAGGATTTTTAGTCAGATAGGCATCATAAAGGTAATTATATCCACTGATCTATTGGATGAAACTGTGAATGTGTTAACAATTTTTGGTTATGGATTGATTTTGTGAATTTGTTGGGTTTGCCCATTTTTGTAGTTTTATTTATTATGAATTTAATTCAGATTACTCTTGAGATTATGTCACATTAATCAGCATCATTAAACAAAACTTTTGACAGTTCTGAGATGCAATGGTAGCATCATGGTTTTTAGATCAATGGTGAAGCTGTCTAATTTCTGGGGAAATTGTGAAATGTTGGAAAGCAGGTGCAAAAACTTTGTGGCACAAAAAATCTCAAGAAGCAAGATTTCCCTTTCCAACACTATAATAACAATGAATTTAATGATCTTCCAGATATCCTTATTTTTCTCAATCGAGCTATTGTAAGATAACAATGCTGGTACATTTGCAGTTTTGGAAGGAAGCTTACCTCAGACATCTTAAAAAGGAAGAGAATGCCCTCACGCTAAAGAAGAAAGACAGCTTCCTCTTTTGGGAAGGGTCATTGAAAAAAACCCCTAAGACCATCTTGAGATGGTGGAGGTATTAATAAAATAGACTTCTACTTCTAAATTGTGGAGGTATTAATAAAACAGACTTCTACTCAGTATGACAAGTACTTCACTCTTAAATCTTGAGAAGAAGTTATGCCAGAAGGATTCAGCCAATTCTAAGAGGTAGCACCCAACCTTGGCAATTTTATAAGTAGTGCCATTCAAAGAGGAACAGTACTTTCCCTTGGGGCACATTATGGTCCCATTCACACTATCTGCTGGGTACTTTCAAACTGAATTTGGAGACAGAAATCCCTGTTCAGTAAATATATGAGTAGGATATGTTAAAAACAGCAAAAGTTTTTTTTCTCTCACAGTGTCACACTTTGTTTACTCTGGAGAGAGCTCCTCTTGTGCTTTTGTATTTAATGGGCCCATACTGCTTAATAAACCTGCAATAAAGACATAAAGTTTAGAGGAACAGGGAATAAAGCTAAAAAGTATGGAGTGACAACACTCGTTTTTATTTTGTTATCTCCCTAAATACTAATTCTTCACTTGAAGGAAAACAAAGCAGTCACATGAGTAGTGGGGAGTAACAGCATGTGTGGGTGGTGCAGCATTTAGTCTGTATTCCCTTTCCCATCTATCAGTATTATGGATGGTCAGAATGAGAAAAAATAGAGGATCTCAAGAGAAGAAAAATACAATGGGGTAGGATATTTCCTTGGTAAACAGAACAAACTGTTTCAATTCACACAGCATTTAAAAGTCCTCAGTAATGAAAGCTCTATCGTGTGCAGAGGTAGAGCACTAGAACACAGAAAAAACTTGTGACTGACAAAACAAATCATTTTAATGCATTACTCTTAGATCATGATCCTCTTTCCTTTGAGGTCAACACCATGATTTCACTGAAATCTAATTTCACTCTCCAGCTATTCATCCATACCAGTTAAGGAGAGAACAACACTGTGCTAAGTATGCAGCTGCGCTTTTAGCAGACCTTCAGTCAAAACCAAACTTCCTTGATGCAAATGTAAAAAATTTAATGAGCCAACATAGGTCTGAAGAATGTAGAGATTTTAGTTACAACAAAATCAAGTGGGCTGTTTTGACATCTAGCAGGCCATTTTTTGAACTGAGGACTTGCAATCGAAAAGGGTAAATCAAGGGGTAGAGAGAAAAAGAAAAACAGAAAAGGTTATTCAGCGTAATAGTTAGACTAAAGGTTTCTGATTAACAATGTGTTTTTTTCTGGAAAGCACGAAATAGACTAAGCAGGGAATCATGAGAGCCATCAGAGAGATGCAGTAATGACAGAAATTCCAACAATGTGCAGATTTATTTTTTTGAGAAAGCTGAGATTCTAACATCAACTGTTTTTACTGGGATATCTCCTTTAGAATCAGCTGGAGTCTGACATGCAGACTCCAGAAGAAAATCTAGAATTCCTACATTGTCAGAGTCTAGCAATATTAGTCCCAGTAGATCTTTTACAAACAGTTGTCTTCCATGTTGTTCCAATATACAATAGAAACAATACTACCTTCATGTTGAAACAAGTACTTTTCATAGAGGATTCTTTAAGATTTATTATTTTAAACTATATGAAACATAACAACTATGCTAAAGAATTTCTCAGTAGTACTGCTGAAATAAACTATCACAGCATCCAATTTAGTGAACTGTGCTATGTACCAACCATTCACAAGGTAATGTCCTGATAGATTTTTTTAAAATAAAAATCACTAATGTTTTCTGGGTCTCAACACTGCTCTCCCTACAAACTCCTGTCAATAGCTCAAAGACAGGCCATGTATTCAGAAGCAGATAATGCTTGTCAGATTTTCTCTTCAAAATACAGTCTATGTAATGCAAAATAACTGTTGTTTGAACTACTGAAAATAAGTATGTGCTTAAGGAACAATTACAAATGTTAGCCTAGAAAGTTTGCTTTGGCTAACAGAGTTTACCTTAATATGATGGGTGGAAGGCAGAGGGTATAATCCAAAGCCACCTACGATTATGAGATTGCTTGTTAAATAAACATTTCTTTTTTATGAAATATATAGTTTGGTTATTCCTTAGCTCTGCTTTCCCACTCCCTGCTGATTTACTGCATGGCTTTTATAGAGGCAGCTGTCTGTTGCTGTGAAAACAATGCTGAGCTTGCAGCTTTATTTCATTTCTAGAGTGGAACTGATTTAGCCAGCCTTTGGGAAAAGCTATGTGACATGACTCACTGTGGGAGAGAGAAGGGGACTATGAGCTGTCAGTCCCATCCTCTACAAAAAAACTAAAGAATGGCTGGAATGAGTTCTTTTACCTAAGATGTCGTTGGTTTTTTTTTCTTAATAGAGAAAGAAAGTTGCCTATGGTACTCAAAAATATTTCAGTCTTACCAAAAGACAATAGTTTTGAAAATTAATTTAGACAAGAGCTTGCTACTATCTAAGTTTTGCAGTTCTGTGCTCTCCAAACCTTGCAGAAAGTCATTGACTATGAAGCCATGAACTGTGGGCATATTCTTCTTGAAGGACCAGGGAGTGTACCCTGCTGACAGAGAGGATGGGGAGAATCAAATTGGTTGGTTGTTCTAGACACCTGATTTTTACAGTGGTATCTGGTTTTTGCTCATTTAAGGCTGACTCTAACTTCATTAGAAGTTTGCTTATCAAGACATGCCTCTTGCTAGAGTTGGTTAAAACAATAAAAAGGCAGAAGAGACAGTACAGGGAGAAAAGTTTGAGCTTTCTGTGAATTTCAACAGAAATTAGCTTTGCTAGGTTCTTACATCTCCAAAGGTCAGTAGGATAGAGTTCAATATACCACTAACTCTTAATTTCCTGAGAAAAATCCAAGTGTGATAGAAAATTCTATATAAATAATACTGTGGTCACAAACAGGATGCCATAAAAATGTGGTGGTGGGAAAAACTGAGGGTAGATGACAGTTGTGAACAAGAGAAACCTCACTCTCTTGGTGCATGGAATTTCCAACTATTCTTTCATCTGCTCAGCAAATTACACAAGTTTTACACTTACATAGTAACAAACTCCTCTCTGCATTAGATTCAGCATGTTACCTCAAAAAGCATATAATAATTATGATGATGATGATAATTATAATGATAATAATAATAACAGCAACAATCCTAGGTAATGCCAGAAGTTGTATCTTCTTGAAACTTCATATGAATGTAAAACTGTCACCCAATTCAGATAACTTATATGGTTCACCTTTAATGCCCACTCTTTTGTTTATAAAATTTCTTAGACACAGCTATAAAAGAACAAATATGTAGGTTCCCATTCCTGTTACCCATTTAGCAATAAGGAACAGCTCTTTAGCAAGACATCCCAACACACTTCTTCATTAACAAATACAAGCGACAGAATGCAATGAAAAATCAAAACATTAAACATAATGTGTACCTGCAGAAGTAATCTCTCAAAGGCAAGGAAATTGTCCCATTTGGAAGTCTGAGGGTGTTTCAAAGTCTGGACTGTGGCCAGCACAAGCTGGAGAAGACCACAGTGGTTCTCCAAAGCTTTGAGATTGTTTCTGAAAAGCTGAATGTATGAGCTGAGCTGTTCTGGGGTGACTCTGCCTGTAGAAAGGAAAACAGGACACAGCATTCAGTGGTGACAAATGGAAAACTAAATTTTTTAAACTATAGTGAAAAGGTTATAGAGAACTTTAGAGACCTCTCCAATATGGGCCTGATCTTAGCTTTGCTGCAATCGCTGGGAGCTTTAGCTGCAGCAACAGGTCAGGACAAAGACTTGCATCGTCCATGAATTGTGCCTGGAGGTATGTAATACAGCAGGTGTTTAACAATGCACAACAGATGGTGACATAAAGGGTAATACTTTTGTTTTCAGACCAAGAGAGACATTCATTTCAGCTAGGGAAGTAACATGTGATGACTACTTCTAAACAATCTTTCTGTTTTTACCAGAAGTCCAATGGGAATTTGCGAGCCTTTTACCTTACAGCAAACTCAAATCTTCTCACCACTTCCTGAGGGCGCTTTTGATTAGTCTTGACTCAGGAAACAGATACAATGTTAGTGACACAAGAAACGGATTTCTGGAGCTGTTCTTGAAAGGGACAGTTCCAAGGTGTGACTCTTCAGTTTCATGCAGTAACCACAGCATGATTTCTACCAGCTGTTTGAAAATAAACACCCCAGCACTCACACATGGTCCTGTAGAGCTGTCCTTACTAGAAGAGCATAAGGGGCACCATTTGGGCCAGATGAACATTACAGGATTACCTGTTGTTCCATTCAAATTAAAATACCAGCTGAACTCCTCAAGCAATTTATATGTTAGAAGGTATCTCTTTCAGGAAGGAAGGCAGCTCATCTCTCCCAAGAAAAGCGTCACAGGCAATTACACATGCCTGGCATGTGTACCAGGCAAAAATGGTGTCAAAACACCATCCTAATTGCAAGTCTGGATTGCGACTCAGTCCAGGGCTGCTTCCTGGAAGCCTCTGCCAGTAACAAGTCATTTCCTCAAGCAAACCAGGGATCTATGAAATAGAGTGAAGACGATCCTTTAACTTAAATAGAACAATCTTTGGTGCCAGGAAGACATGAGGGTGTCCTGATGCTAAGTGGTTCATAGCTTACAACACTGACCATTTCAGTCAGATTTTTTTCTAAAAGGAAAAATCTTGTAAAACTGCCACCGTGTTTCTTTTCCGTGTTTGGTTATATCATCACTTAACCAGGCTCCCCATCTGCCTTCATCCTTTCAGTATCATGTAAATGGCAAATAAATGATTCCAACAGTGAATAAATGTTGAAAACTCTTCCTCTTAGTTTGAGTGATATCCAGGGCGGTCTTTGGAAGAGCATTAGATTTGGGAAAGCTGCTAAATACAGCAAAAACACTCGGGCTCTTTATGTGAATTTTAATGGAAAGTCAGCAAATTAACACACAAATCAAGCTGACACCACTCAGTAGGCCAGAGGGCTGACAAAAGGCTTCCACGGTTAGCCCACATAGGCTAAAACAGCAACCATGGCCATGTGTGTTTTTAGACTAAACACTGGAGCTTTCAGGCTTGTTTTATTTCTTTTAAAGCTGTGTCAGGCAGATTTACATGGTGATTTGAAAATGTCAGTCCACGATGCCTTGCAGCATACCTTTGATAATGACTGCATTATTACCTAGAGCAGTCCTGATATATTGTAGCATATTCAAAATCTGATAACTTGCTTCTATTGAGAAAACATGCAGCTGCCAGTCCTTCCCTCACACAAATCAGAGAAATAGGAGGGCTTTCAAGACTTCTGATTTCAATTAAAAAAAAAATTCAAGAGTTTTGTTCCACATTGCTCCTTGTGAAAGTGAATCCAGATGCAGCACTGGATCAATTTGAGATCCATTTAGCATCATTTTAGATAAACAATCAAATTCTTTCCCACCCCCAGAGTACCACCAAAAGAAAGTCCAACACACATGTAAGTATAAGAAAAATTCTGACCTTAGCAAGTAATTAACAAAACTTACACTGGCATTAAGGAATGCAGCATCTCATCTGTGATATTTACAACACCCATAGAACCATTCAGATTCAGCGTTTGAGAGTTCCAGCCAACTTCTACACAGCAATCTCCCTGGACAGCTGGCTGATAAATATAGTTGCAGTATTCTACTATTCCAGTAGCTGAGGAAAGGAATTTGGGAAAGTAATTGGTGGTAATCAGCAATTAAATGACTTTTCCTGAGGCTTAAATCCTCATCATCTTCCCTGCTGCTTGCTCACAGAGGGAGGTTTCAGCACAACAGACCAACGTTTATCTAATTTCAACCCTACCAGCCCTTTGGATTTTTAAAGCCCCTCTGTAGTTTCAAGTCATCTCATTGCAATGTGGCAGATAGGTCCTAAGAAATCAAGAAGAGAACTATTTCAACCACATCATGTCTCAACTGTCATTTTGTTCTCTTAAAGTATATTTCGAGGTTCACACACAGAACATGGCAAGTACTGGCAAAAAGACTTTAGTGTAAGTGTCTTGTCCTGCTCTCTTCTTCCTGCTCCATCACAGTCATATGCTGCTCCAAATTCTAGATCCATGGAGAGTCAGAAGTCTGTGTGGGCATCAAAGCCTGACTTGTGAGAAATACATCATGCTGACAAAGCACTTGATAATTTTTAAATTCCTGGATGTGGAAAGGAAAAGCTTGATCTCAACCACTGTTAAGGGATTTAAAAATACTGATAACCTTTTTGCACAAATGCTGGGAATTCCATATTGTCTAAGAAATAAGCTTTGCTATTAACAGTTACCAAGCAGAATGTGTGAAACAGGTACACTTGTCCCAAACTCTATGAACTACATTAAATCTGAATACAAGACTTGAAAAAGTGACATCTACTGAAAGCAATATTAAAACAAAACAAGAGCCAACCACATACACACACATAAAAATAACTACAAACCTCAACAACAACAACACCACAAATCACCCCAACACTTTGAAGCCTTGTGCCTCTTTACAAGTATAACAGAGAGGATAAAACCAGTAGGTGGTCACTGGGAAGTATCATAGTGAAACCCAGAAGTTAACAGAATATAGGAGGATGGGGAGCAGGGAAGAAAAACAGACTGATGATGTGTGGGAACTAATTCAACTAAAAAACAATGAATGGCTAGTTTGGCACAATTAACGTATTTGTGCACTAAAGAAATACTCTTGGGAAACAGAACAAAATAATAGTGTAGGGAATGAGACTGGATATTACAGAAGTAACAGAAACATGACAGATTAGCAATCAGTCTCACTACTGAGGGACCTGTCCCATCCAAGAAACAATGAACATCAGTGTGATGAAGAAACCCTGTGTTTTAGCACTCTGATAAATGGAACATAAAAAGTAAGACATAACAGAGACTAGACTAGCCTAGGAAAAGAGAAAACTATCATTTGTGTTACAGAAATGGTGAAATTAGCTTATTTAGCTGATGTCAAGAGTGTGAAAAGCTTCAGGACAAATGTCCAGGAAAAAAATATCTTATATTGCACCTAAAAATGGGATAAAATGCAAAGCACATTTATCAAAGAACATCATGTCAAATTGATATGTAACCAATTAATGAATTAATTACAATGCACATGGATTTAACACAGCATTAATTGTGCCATAAACATATTTGAGCTGAAAAGGCTAGGATTACAAGAATTGTAAGATACCTAAAAAACACCCAAAAACAGATGGCAGGTATTATGCAACAGAGAAGTACTAGGATATAAAAAGAAAAGATAAAATAAGAGTGTTCTTCTGTATGCTTGCACATATTTACAGAACAAATTTTGGTAAAAAATGGTGCCAAAACAGGTGCTGTCAGAAGCTTGTGGAACATCCTTAACACATGGAAAAAGCAACCAGCAGAGCTGGATTGCTTTGAATACTAGACAAATGTAAGTGGGATGAAATTTACCAATACAAAAATGATGCATTTTGAGGCTAGGGAAAGAGCTGTAAATGTGAAGTTAAAACTTGAAAATGACAGAAGAAGGAAATAATGTCTAGCCTTCTTCATCATAAAAGAGCAGGTACAATTCCTTTCAAGCGGTATAGTTGTAGTAAAAACAGGGCCAGAGAAATGCCTCAATACAAAGCCTATCCCTCCAGGAGGAGTCTGTGCAGCTCAAATCACTCCTGTTCCTGGAAGTTTAACTTAAAACTGTGATGCATGCACAGAGAGGTTACTATAGGATGACAGAGAACTAAAGTTAGGAAAGCAAAACTGAAATGTCTGGCTTATATGGGCTCCCTGCACCAGCTGGAAAAAAAAAGATGAGGTCTCTTTGAAAGCATAAAAAATACTTCCATGGAAGTTCAATACTGGTACTACAACCAGTGGGGATAAATAATACATGAATATATTTACACAAGACATTATGAAACATGACTGCATCAATCAGTTTTCCAGCAGTGGAGGCAAACATATGTAACTTGTTCTAAGGTGAGGTTTGATGAGTGTCTAATGAGCAGCTGGACAAATGTTCACAAGACTTAATTCAATACAAATGGTCCCCTAAATGCTTTATTCCTATTATAATTAATTTGTAAACATATTGGTTGAATTCCACCTCCAACTTTCAAGAATTTAGAGCTGATCCCAAAAGGACTGCAGATCAATTTTGCCTACTTTTCAATTACAGAAGGTGTTGCTTGGTTTTGGTTTTGTTTTTTTAATAATTAATTGAATAAATAATTTGTTGCTAAATATGAAAATAGCAGCACAGAGTATCAACATTTTACCATACCAAATATACACAGTTCATAATACGTGTACAAATGATGACATGCACAATTAGTCTGAAGGGAAGAAGTATTTCTGTTACTGACAAAGCACATCACTCAAGATAGACACACTGTGGCAGAAATTACCAGCAACTGATATTAAAGGTCTGTCAAAAATCCGGGTTTGAGTAGTAAGAGTAGACTGACTGGAACAGAACAACTTTGAACTTAACCATTAAACAAAAAGTCAACTGAACAAACCAGATTTGTAGACATTAAGATGCAATTTACCAGTATGAATTTTTTTTCCATTTGAAATTAATGCGGCAGTCTATGTAGTGCAATGCAGGCATTGCTTCAAGAATATAATTATTTTTCAAGATAGATTTACTGGTAGAAGCAATTTTTTTAAAATTCAGAATCCAAAAGTGCTTATGCATCCAATAAAAATTTATGGATGAACAAGGTGTCTAAAGAGCAAAGATCAGAATTATTAATGCAGTGTTCCAAACATCCAGGCCTTATTTTTTTCATATAACACTTAGTTAATTATCTCCATAGGGACAAGGAAACAAGTAAAGAGGAAAGTACATTTTGCAACCAATTGAGTAAATCAGTGGATGGTCTTCCCAGACCGCAGGAACTGCCAAATACACACAGTTTTTAACTTTGTTCAGTTTTATGCAAGAACACAGAGCTTCACTGGCCAGAATCCTTTTGCTGAGGTCCATTTTCCACTTGAAAGAACCAAGAATAAGAAACAATCTTGGCACGCTTATGTTCACAAACAAGATTTTTCAAGTCAGTAAAGGGCTGAAGAAATGCAGATAAATTATTTTCCTTGTTCACAGTCTAAGCAACATATACCTATCTCTCTTTCAGTAGCAATGTCAGATACTTGTGAGGAGTGTAGAAAGCTCTTGTACCCCAGCTGGCCAACTGGGCAACTGTGCTGCTAAGGGAGCTGGATATTCGACAAAAGGAGTGAGAGCAATTTAGCAGGACAGATGATGCCCCTTACACCTTCTTGTTAGTGTAATTTCCAGATGTTGTTATTAACTCAAAATTCTTTTATACTTCTTGGGAAGCTTCAATAACAATCTTTAACAACAAGCGCCAGGAAAATAATTTAATCTCAACTTTTGTTTATCTTATGTCAAAAGTCATCCATCCCTTAAACTGCTAATAAAGAAAAGAGTATCAGCTAATCCCTAGTTCTTTGGAGAGAAGGAAAGTAGGCCAGTATCAGATGCTGTTTGGCTGGCTTCTCCAGAATAAGGCCCTGGACTTGGAGAGCTCTAAACCTTGCAGCAGACTGAAAACAGATGTCTCGGGGATATTGCTAATAGCGCATGCTCATCTCTCATAAACGTGAGCCCATCTGTTCTGCGGTTTATGGTCACTTGTAGGACTCTCCCTTTTTTGTGGCAGAAACACCAATATGCAGATAACCCCATGGTCACAGATACGAGTACAAACATCAAGTCCCCACTACAGCAATGCCAGGATACATCCCTTTTGGGAGTCTGAGCAGTCCCTGAAGTACACTGCAAAGTAAATTGCCACAAGGCAGTGTCAGCCTTCTGCTGCCTGCCCCCACAGCACTGTGCCATCAAGAAAGAGCTGTGACTGGCCCTTACTGACTCCCATTCCTCCTGCCACCTTAACAACATCTGCAGAACACAGGCACTGGAGGTCAGCCACTCTTCCCTGTCTGTCACAGGCTTTCTAGTACATCTCAAGACCTTAAGGGAGGCAGAGCCTGCCACATCTCGCATCTGAAGATGTGTATGCTGTGGTTTTCATGGAGCCACAGACAATGGTGACAATTATGCTAATGATATACCCAGAACAAATAAAGCTGGACTTTATTTACTACTCAACTAGCACTTGCCATGTGAGCTTGAACATCTAACCTGACTTGGCTTCAGTCTCATCAGCTGTAGCATTGAGTTAGTTATCCCAAAAGCAGTTTATTCCCTATCACTAGATGCGTATAGTATAATTAAATCCTTGTTTTAACAGTGTTCCTAGAGAGACCGATGATATTTACGTAAGTGCCATATGCTCTTTTAGCTTTCTCTCCTAATAAGCCTTAATCTTTTATTACGACATGGAAACCATGCTTAAATATCAGTTCCATTGACTACTCTTTTGAAATTCTTTTGCATGCCTTAAAACAAATAAAACTTAATCAATTAGGTGGGACAAATATAACTAAAGTACTCTAATATAATCATCAAGATTTTCAGTTCTAAGCACCTAAATCCAGATGTACCGTAGTTATGATTCACATGACCCTAGTTATGATTAATTACTCCTAGACCATTTACAGTTTCATGTTTTCAAACACATCCTGAAGGCTTTGACAAATATATAGTTCAGGTATTTCAATATGAATTGATAATTTTTTTCTTTTTTGTCCTTCAGAACTTTGTTTTTAAATGTTCTGGCCCTTCAAATGGTTGTTTCCTTCTTTGTGTACTCCACCATTCAGTTTTCCCTCTTCTGATTGTAAAGTCAGTATGCACAAAAAAGTAACAACCATCTCTAGCCAGTGTCTACAATACTCTCTGATTGCTCTCCCAAATATTACAGCAAATTAAAAACAACAACAAAAAAAGAACCATTTGAATAAACAGGTGAAATCTCATCTTCCAGAATTAAGCTCCCCAGGAGTTATTATCAATATTAAACTGGTAATTTAATACTGGCATACCAGAGTTTACCAAATAGTCTTCAAAACCCTGAGTAAATATGCATAGGGGTTGGATTTTATTACTTAGCTTTTACCACTTCCACCAAGTTAATAAATACAGAGTACTAGGCCAACTCCCAAACAGAGAGTCTCCAGCCCTTAAAACCCAGTAACCCTTGGAAATATAATTTACTGTGACTGCAAAAGGACTTGAAATCTACAAATTTGGTTGAATTATCTCCAGAACACTTTAAACTTTTCACAGAAATGAATCAACTTGTTTGTCTTAAAAATAACATTCCCAAAGGAACGTCAGGTGTCTTGCGCATGTCCTCATTTAGCCCTACGACATATGTTCTCAGACACTGAAGCACTTCATTGTGTTCTTGGCACACTGCCCCAGAGAGAAGGAGGTCATTGTTCTTCTTTGGTGCACTGTTCACAGGACTTATTATTTCTCTTATGATTTCTGGAAGACTTCTGCAGCTGAGAATATCCTAACAATCATTTGGGGTGGTAAGTAATTAAACAGGGATGGAAAACATGATGATATATGAGTACGTACATACGTAATTCACCACGTCTCTTGTGTAACAAGTCATCCTTTGTGAGACTGAATGAAGAGGCGTACAGAATTATACTTTGGAAAAAAAGCTCTGGGCAATGCACAGTTGTACTGAATTGTCCCACCTCAAGTTTTACACCTACAGACATTGCAAGCACACCAGCACAAATTTTATCTTTGGTTTAAATCCTTTGGCACAGGCTCTTCTTGGTGACACTTCGCTCCTTGACTTCTACATCACTTTCAGCCACTTTAAGTTTGTTCCCCCTCCTTTTTTAACATAAGCAAATTCTAAAGTCCTTTCTGTGATCGTCAGACACACAAAGCACATTACTTAGTGCTAATACCCACAACAGTGTTCCACCAAAGTGCAGGTGCCATGTGTTTCCACTGCAAGCCAGAATCAGCATTTCTCAACCCACTCTCACCAACTCTTCCTTGATGTAAAACACAGTCCCTGTGGCAGCTGGACCTTACAAAATGAAGATATCACAGCACACATTACATCAAGCTCTATCTTATTTTCAACCAGGCTGCTTCCACACACATATAAAGAACAGCAACTGCAGTGAATTTCATTCTCTGAAGTATTTAATTCTTCATCCAGATACAAAGATGCTTAAGGGACCTGCTCCTGTATTTTTAACCACATCTTGATTACCACAAATGCACAGTCTATTGTAAGAGTGGCTTTAAAAAAAACAAAACAACTTCAAAATTCAAAAATCAAAGTATTTACTTTCAAGACTGAGATGATACAATATAACTCAATATCAGCAAAAAATAAAGCAAGCATAGTGAGTAAACAAAAGGCTGGTGTTTACCTAAAAAAACCCACCAAATAAATTTTAGCAGAGAACATAAGAGGGTAATACAATTACTTCTTTTCAGGAAGTTGCATCAGCATTCATAACTGATACTTTACAAATTTATGTGTGTGTGTGTATAGATGTTTCTTTTCTTTTTAATCATTTTATTTCTACAGAGACAGACTTTATCAGAACTGACTCACAGGTACTCAAAAAACCAGCAGCATTTCAACCTTTTCTAGACAATTTGATTTGTTTGGTATAAAAGTTGTTTATTTAGAGACATTAGAAACTGACTACCACTACAGATTCCAGAAAATGAACAAGTAAAGTTAGCTGCAAAATCCTTCAAAAGAATACCAGTTGCCAGTATATGTGCAAGTAAATGGTATTTAATTTTTTAAGCCTTTAGCTCAAAATCATTTTCTCTTGATTTAAACAGTACAAAAAAAACTAGTAACATGGATTTTCATTAAACCTTTGTTTCAAAACTTCACAAATGTTTATCTGCTCATCACTGTCTACTCCTAACTATTGTGAACATCATTGAAATTGTCTAGAGAAAGACCACATAACATAGGCATTTCCTTATACTTACAAAAAGACTTCATATTGAAGTTTATATAAGCTTTGCAGTATGACATTAGGAAATAATACAAATAATAAATGACGTATTTACAGAACTTCTGCAAGAGCAACACTTGTGTTTACTTTTAAATTTTTAAGAATTATCTTCAATTCTAACCAAAACCAGACGCAGAAGGAGACTTAGCCCCATGTTTATATTTCAGTGTTTTGGTTCATTTTCTATGAAAAAAAGTTGATACAAAAGTAATGAAAAAATTAAAACTTTTCAAAAAAAATCCAGGCACATAGAAAGACCAATGCAACCCCACTCCCTTCTTAAAAATAACAATAAGGTTTGCCAAACAGTCCTGCACCCATGTGCCAACTACAATTTAATCAAAGAAAACATACAACCAACATATTTTTCTGTATCCCATCACTGCACAGGGTTTTGTGTTTCACTGCCATCTACTAACTGTTTCATAGCAATGAAGTGTGAAGTAGACAAGGTATGAGACACAAATATGGCAGGCTTTACAATTTTATTAGGGCTTGAACCATTACTCATCTTACACCACAAGAAACTACTTAGCATGCAGTACATTATCCACAGAACAATGAGAGACAACTGAGACAAAAATACCTTTTCTGATACTCCGAAAACTAACTTAACCTAAGAACTGTTATTTTTGCAAGAATATGAAGTCACAGAATTAGAAATAAAGTAAAAAAAAAAAAAAAAAAATCAACAAGACCTTAGGGTAAAATATGGTATTTGATACTTCAGAATGAGCTGAAATTTTTCTTTAAACTTAAAACAAGAATGAGTACTCCCAATATTACACTTCTTTTTCTAAGGTAAATTCACACAACCCATAATCAAGTAGTCATTAAACAATCAAACAAAAAAACTCTAACTCAAACCAACCCACAACACTCAAAACAAATTTTAAGAACACTTGATCTGCTAAACAAGAACAGCTAAAAGCTAGAAGTCATCTGGAGGGAATATCTTCCTAAAATATTGAGGGAGAAATTTTGCCTTCAAATAAACTTCTTGCAATACAGAGGCTACAGAATGGTCCCCAAGATTTTTTCTTTTTTTTAATTTCAACATTATTCTGGGTATTTGCAGTTTTGGATTAAAACATCTCTGCGTACCTATTCTGCTTAAAATGTATTTTTGTTATGAGTGCACTTCACATTATCAATCTCAGTCTCCTTCTATAAACATAGAATGCTTCCGTGAAGAATGGGGCAGGACTTAACTCCCAGGACCTCTTCCAAACTCATTCTCAAAAGTTGTGGCTGTTGTTGCAGTAGCAGAAGCCAGTGGGATTGCACATTCCAAACCATTCTTTTCATCTCTACAATTCAGATGAGGATTTGGTACTCCAAGGTACTTTTTTTTCAGACAGGATGTATAAATGACACAGATGTTCAAGCATCCATTTTTCCCTCTCTTCTCAGCTGAGGTGGATTTGAGTGTGTCTGTTCCCCAGAAAAAAAAAATCCTGTACTTCGAGGGTCAAATTGAGACTCTGCCATTACAGATAATACAAACCAGTGAACAAATAACAGGTAGAAGTGGTGTTTTCCCCAATTCATAAACGAATATAACCTACTGAAAGACAGTAGGCAAAGGAGGGAGGGGAGCAAGGAACGGTAAGAGACAATCAAAAGAAACTGGTAAGTTGTTACAAGAAGAAAAAAAACAAAACCAGAAAGAATAATTGACTGAATCATCTGAGCAGCTACAAGATTGACAGAGCTGGATAAGAACAAGCTACCTACAGCTGCCTTTTTTGTTTTAGTCTTTACTTCTTCCTCATGAAATACACTGTATTGCTCCACTGGTTGAGAGCTTCTTCACTACTAAACTCATAGAGTAGTCTAACAGTGGATCTGTGACCTATGTCCTTTAAAGTTCACGATTAAATGTGTCTGTTCAGTTAAACATGATTCAGCCATATGCCCTTGCACCAATTAAAGTGAATCATGTACTAGGTGGCATCAGCACAAATGCAACTAGCAGGCAGAGGGAAGTGGTTGTAAATCTCTAGTACTTGAGAGATAGCATCTGGAATATGAAGTTTCGGGCTCCACAATACAAGACACACTAGAGTAGGTTCAGAGAAGGCTCTCTACAATGATTTGGCTAGAGAAAATGATGCACAAGTAAAGGCTAAGGGAGATGCGTTTGCTTAATCTTGAGATATGAAAGCAGCAAGGGGTGTTACTGTCTTCATGGATGTGGTAAGTGATTACAGAGAAGACTGGATCAGACATCTTGGAGGTGCAGAGTGAGAGGACAAGAAGCCATGGTCATACACTACAGCATCTGAAAAATCAAATTTTCAGAGAGAAAGGAGAGCATATTCTCTGTAATACTGGTTAAGACCGGTGCAGAATAGCCAGACAGGCTGTAGAATTTAGTGGCCAGTACTCAACCCACCACATTAATATTCAAAATCCAGCTGAACAAGGTACAACATATCCAGTCTAACTCTTAAGCTGTCCTTGATTTGAGTAGGAGGTTGGACTACATGAACTCCAGAGATCCCTTCCAACCCAAGATTAATATACAGTTCATCCCTATTTGTTGACATCCCTCATACTGTGCTATGATGGAAGCAGTCATCAAAAAGGGCAAAGTTTCTGCCAGACCTTTTCAGTCAACTTTATATCACATAATTCTTCCTCTGGGATACACCTGATAAGAAAGGATGAATAGCTGTGCTCTCAAAATGAGCTTTCTTTTCTTGCCACTGCCTTATCTTCTTTACCACCAAGCTTCTGCCACACAGTTGCCTCCACACCAACAGCTGTTTCCAAGCCCAGTAAGAACTCAATTCAATCTTCAACATGCACAGGATTCACACCAAGAGCTTAAATACTTGCTCCTCATAAATCACATGATTTTTTCAACTACAGGAACCTACATGTATTGGACAGAAAAAAAACGATGGATAAATTGCAAAATATGCATATGGACATTTCACTTCACATAGTTCCAGTTACTTTGAGGTGTGCTTGTTTTTTCTTTTGAGTAACTATTTTAAGCTCTCAAGGATGTAACTCTGAGTATCAGCAGGTGAAAGAAAAAAGAAGATGAACAGGCACAACATCCAGCTTGAAAGAAGCACAATAATTAGTACAAAGATGGCTCCTCAGCTGGTGATGCTTCTAAACAACACTACACGCTAATGCAGTGTCACTTACTGATGAAAGTCAAACTTCTGCTCATGAATATCTTTTCATCTCAGCTACTTTACCACATCTTCTGAAAAACAGAGAACTTTGTTGGTAGGAATATGAGTATCCTTCATCTTTTCTGTTGCATCTAGTGAGTTACGGAGATTAAGTGAAAAATTTAGTTGTTTAAGAAAAACAGCAGAGGGCTACATACTCTCTGCACATGTGGAGCTTGGAACATTTCTGTCCTAAACTGGCAAATCCAGATGACTATCAGAGATGGGATCTATTTAGTTAGTTAGGTGAACCCTCAGCAGGGTTGAAGACCTGAACTTCAGCCTGTTGTAACACTGCAAAGTGAAATACCCATAATATCAATGTCTTTCTGCAATTCTCAGTGTGGTAAATACTGTTCAAAAATCACCTTCATCAACAGTTACCAGGGAAAGCCTATCCCCACAATACTCAAAGTGCATTTCCCTGGGAATGCAAAGACCTATACAGAAGCCTCCCAAATAGGAACATTTCCAAATTTTATAGAAACACTTCAAAGTCTTCAAAAACATTTAGCACACTGAGAAGCAAAAAGCCTTCCTGCCTCCGGGGGTGAATGATGCAATGAAACATCTGCTATATTGACCATCACTGAGGTTGGGAACATTTGCTTCAGGTCAAGACTACGTTTTTAGCTGCACTACAGGGAGAAATCAGGAACTCACTACTGCAATAGGCTGAAAAAAGATCCACTTGGCTAGAAAGTCCCACACTGCAGGATTCCTGTTACTTTTAAAGAGACAAAGAGCAGACTAATTTGACTTAAGAACTGCCTGTTCAGGATCCAGGCTGCACAATAGAAGGAATTCAGGTCTGAGAAAAGCAGCATTCCCTCTCCTTGGAAAAATGCCCTGAGAAGATCAGGGAGCCCTTGAAGGAGTACTGTGAGACCCACTATCAGACATTTGGGACACTTCAGGCTAAGCCAGGCCTGTGTCAGTTGAGTTGGTACAGGAAGCCACTCACTTCACGAGGTTGCCTGGAGGAGAGCTCTAACTTTGCCTGCTGCCTTACTGATCTTGCTGCTTGCTCTCCCAAAGGATTTGGAGACCAGGTAAACAGGCATCAGAGAAACATAAGAAGCATCCCAAGAACCAGTCTACAATATGATGTCTTCTCTGCAAAATGAGGGCCTCACAGTGTCTCCAAACCCAGCTGTTATCCAGGTACCTATCACTTACTCAGAGACAAGCTGCAGAATGGACTCAAATACCCCACAGACCACACTAAGCTCTGCAATGATGACCTTCTTTCTACTCCCTTGTAAGGACCTCAGATTGGTACTGTCTCACTACTTGTCTCCATCACAGAATTGTCTTAATGGCTGGCCAGGGTGGATTTTAGATACCTGAGATCAGACTTTTTTTATCTAGAAAGATATATATATATATATATATATACACATATATATGTACTTACCTACCTTATTAGCTCATTATCTTGGCTGGTAGCTTTTATCCTTAAAATTTATTCCAGAAATTTATGGTATTGAATATTTTTATATTGGTCTCATAAAGAACAAACTGCATGTTAAACACTGGTGCAGTTCAATGCAACTCTTAATTAAAAAGAAAGTAATGCACATTTTAAATGTTTTGTGTTTGTAGATAAAGTATTGATCTACTGTATTGATCCTGTCCATTTTAAGCTACTACTCTAAACCCAAAATATTATTTTGTATTGTCACACTAGAATATCAGCATCTTCCTATTTCTACCCAAACAAATAAGAGTTCAATTCAACCCATACAAACCACCCCATCTGAAAAAGTTACAGCACTCTTTTTTTACTTCACAAAGACTAGGGCTCTGCTGATTTTATAGTGAGCTTGATTTTTAAAACTGTATTTGTACAATTCAAACGGAAAGAAAGCAAATGGCTTTTCTCCCGCTATCAAGGGCTTGTGTAACAGCACACTGCACTTTGTTGCAGTTACTATGCCAGTGTTTCGACTTTCATCAGTCTCCATGCCAGCAAAAAGACACAATAAAGGAATTCAGACTCAGTCAAGGTTTACTGCGCTCTTTTCAAACAGAAGAGTAAGGGTGTTGCTAAAGCCACAAAAGAACATTTGTAGCAAAGTTTTTACCACTGCCAAATACTATGCTAATAGTAAAGCTTTCAAGGAGAGAGTCAGGGGCAGCCAGCTCAGAGGATGATTAAGATATGCATCAGACCTAAGAAGAATGGAGCAGGAAATTCATGAATGGAAAAAGCAGCAATCTCTCTGCTGCTCCAGAGCAGCTTCATTACACTCACTTACTAAGGGGTGGGCAGAAGTAATTCCTTTCCAATATTGACAATTTCACTTAAATTTAGCACAATGCTATAAATCTTAACCCAAAAGCTGTGAAGACACTCTTGTCTTCCAAAGAGATTTTCAAAAGGATATTTAATTCTTTGAACAAAATACATTTCAAACGCCAGGATTTTTGTTATGCCAAAATAATTTACACCCATTTATTTACACCTACACATCTGACCAGAATTTGGCAAGTATTTACCAGCATTCATCTGGGTACATAACACACATGAATGCAAATACCTCAGAGGAAAAATGGAGCTGATGTATTTCTTAAAAAGTGTTGTTTGTTGGTTTTTGGATTTTTTGAAGTGTGTGTGTGTACATAAATTGACATGCAATATTTTAATGCCTCTTTATTTAAATGACATCTAGAAAAGGACAGCTTCACCTATTTACATGTGAACAAATACTTCAGACATCCCCACTACCACTTCCCTTGATACAACTAAAACAAATGAATATGCAGATCAAGAACACCTGGAAGCAGAGCTCCAATCTACCCAGCTCAAAAAATGTAACCGTAATTGTTGTATCCTTTATTTCTTTTTCTTCTCCTTCATCAGATCTCCTCTACTCCTGCTGATCTCAATGGAAAAAGATGGAGTTCCCAGTGGACTGCAGACGTTTGGAAGTGCTGGAGAGAAGACATATGTCCCCTTCTACAGTTTTCTTACTCTCCTTCCTTCTCAGGAGGAGGAGGACACATTCAGAAGATACCAGAAAGCAAAAGCTTCAGCTGTGTGTCCTCCCAGCACTGCCATTGCTCCTGTCACACACAGCCAGGCAGAGAAAGACCAAAGTTGGGCATCAGGCACATCCCTTGCAAGGGAAATGTGGGCAAGGACATGAAAATGTCAGAGTAATGAGCAGCCTTTCAAAGCCTAGAAAACAACAGAATTTATTTTCCTTTCACTGAAAATACAGAAACAGGATGGGATTGAGTTTCCCATAACTGCACAGGGCTCCCATGCTGCCAGTGTCACAAGCAGTGCAGTTTTTCAGGCAGGTGGCCACTGCAGGAGGCCTCAGCTACACCAAATGGAATTCAAAGCTTTGCTTTCAAATGTAATTCACTCCTTATTTCCAGGGGAAAAAAGAGCAAAAAAAGAAGTTATAAGGAAAATACTCTTACCATCTGACACAGCTGGTCTTAGTAAAGAGAGTAAGAGGAAACTTTCACGCTAGAAAATCTCCGACATTTAATATCAGGGCCATAAAAAATTCAGAAAACACCCTAAGTGTTGAGAAAAACAATGTGCAATCCACCGAGATCTTTCAATACAGGCAGAACCTGAGGAAAAATCATAAAAACTCAAGTCTAAGCACAGAGCCCAGTGAAAGCATTTCCCTTCTCTCCAGCCAGTTGCCTCATATCACAGCTGCAGTGGAAGGAGCTTTTCAAAAAAACACAGCAATCAGGAACAAAACAGGCCACTACAATTTTTTTGCTTCTCAGCAAATGCAGCAATTGATAAACAGCACAATTTCCAGCTTCCCTACAGAGAAGTAAGATGTTCTGCAGCATGAGAACAAGCAGTAAATGCTGTCCATTTTAAGAAGTCATTAACAAATATGTGTCATTGCACAATATGATATCTGGGAGTGAGTTTCAGGTTTTCTGCATTTCTGCTCAATAAGAAATGTTTTATTTTGGTGACTGTAGTGCTCCCCTCTCCTTGTTTCTGATTTTATCCCTGTTTATCATTTACAAGACTGCCTCAAACTTTACTTTGAATTTCAACTACAAAGTTAACAACTGATTGTGATTCTAGTGCAAGATAAATATACAACTCACAGGAGCACAAAATTCTGTGAATATTACTTTTCAACAGCAACAAAAAAGTCAGAAATTTGTTTCACCATCAACTCCTAATGCCTCCATATAGCACTGTATCGGGCCCATGTATGCAAGACACTCAGTAAGTGTCAGATCCTGTGATTAAAAACTAGGTTTCTGCAGCCTTCACTGGATACCACAGGAAGGGGACACAGAGGAAAGGGTGGCTAATCTAATCATTCAAAGAAAGAAGCAAAGGTCACAGATGGATCATTACCTCTTAAAGACAAGAAGCAATTACTTTTATAACAAAGATGAATTTCAACATTAATAACAATTGCTTTTACAGTGTATGTCACAGAAAAATAGTTGGGGGCTTCTTAACATTATTACGGTGAATACTCGTACACATATTAAAAACTTAAACAAGATTTTAATGTTTACTGAACCTTCCCTCCTTCAGACAAATATGTATTAACCTCTTCTGAACTACTCCTTTTCCATCTCTTTAAAACAGCTTACAATATAACTGTTGCAGAAATCTAGTATTTCTGATTAATAATCTATTACATGCATGCTCCAGGTATTTGTAAAGACCATACAATATCTTTCTTACATGTTATAGTTGTAAAGAATTCATGAGCTGGTTGTACATCTAATTCTACAATATCTTGGCAGTTTACTCTGGAGTCACAGATAAAAGTCTGTTACTCTTACTCCATGAGGACCTTTCTCCCTTGATGAAAAGTCCAGCAAGAAGTAGACCTAAGAGTACACACAATACAAAAAAAAATTGCTGTATAGAGGCAATGCCAGTTTTTACACACCTAATATATCTATTTCCACATTTTACTGGGTATGGTACATGATGAGAACATGGTTCTAAAAGAGCTATTGAAAGTCATTGTGTCTTAATCTCTTTCTCTAATATTTTGAAAAATTGAGGTTTAAAGTGTGTCCAGACATGGTTTTCAGCTTAAACTCCCCTGAGCCAGGCAGTCTTACTTCACATAAACCTCATTACCTATGTAATGTAAATACTAACTATATAATGTCATCATATGCAAGACCTGCACAACTTCCAGTTGCTATTTACAATGTCTGCTTTCAGGACATAAATCTTGCTAACTTTTTTAGAAAAAAATCTCACATTTTGTAAAATAAAGACAAGTAGCATCAATAACCATTTACATGCCTTTAAAACCCATCTTCTAGGACTCCAATGCTTCTCCATGGTTCTCAATCTTTTTAAGGCTATATTAAAAAAAAAATTGTCACTCATTTATATACCAAAAAAATCCTATGGTAGCCATGAAGGTCACCTGAAATCTGTTGACAAGGATGGGGATGAACCAAGAATGTGTGGGTTTTGCTCAAGAAGGTTATGTGGAAAAAGAGAAGCTGACATCTTTCACATTATCACTATGTAAGGGAGACTGTTACATTACTCACCCATGCTCATCTTAATAGGTAAATTTTCTCTGCTTGCAGCCTCCACAAGGTGTCTCCTGGCCTCCATCACAGCTTCCTTTTGTTTGAGGTTCATGAAGGACTCCCAGAGAGCTTTGGCAGCTGGATCACTGTAAGAAAATGACATGGTTACACTAAACACTGCTTGAATAATGGAGTAAACTTAGAACAACATTTACATTCTGAGATGAATGATTCTACTTACTAATCTCTCAGGTGGGCAGGACACAAGCAAAGAATAAAGTGATACAAAAGCTTGATTCTTCTTAGCAGAACAGTTGCTAGTTTTACAGAAAAGCTAGATTTTTTTGCTACCAATTATAAAGCATTAGAATTCATATAAACAAGCATGTCATTCTAAAAGTAACCACTACAGTTCAACCATGAGAATATCAGAAACAGTCCAAACTTATTCAGTTACTAAAAAGCTATGGAAAGGTTGGGTTCTAACTTCCCCATGAGAGTTTATATCCCAAAACTGGTACTTCCAATGCTGAAGGCTGTTATAATTTTGATTAACTATTCTCACTTTATAGATTCTCCATATGTGAAATGAATAATCCATAGAAATTAACTGTCCTTATAATTTCTGTAATTACAGATTTCCTTTTTGTTGTTGTTGCTGCTAAACTTAAATTGGGCATTTGTGTAGCTCATCTGCACTCAGTTCCCTGTCAGTCTTCTCTTTCCTCCAGGACACTGCATTTCTTGCTAGTGTGAATGAATTCAGTGTTCTCTCAGTGGCAGGGGAGGATAAGGTAGGAAAATCCCTTGCTTGGGGCTAAAGCCACACATTGGGATTAACTATGTTGATTTTTTTTTTTTTAATTTAGTTTTTGTTTTAAAGGAAAAGCTTCCCTCTGTTTTTTCCTCAGGAGACATTAACTCCTGAAGACATTTTGATGTCATGCTTATAAACATGCCAAAACAAGCTTTGTTTCATGTAAATAAAAATTCATAATAATTCATTTGTTATCCATTCCAGAGCAGCTGTTCTTATGCTCTGGTGCAACAGCAGGGCTGTATTCAGCAAATCTGTGCTGTCTCCCAAACCAGGTAAAAGGAACACCAAGCCCCATTTCTGACATCCAGGCAACCCACATCCCCTGTCAAAGCCTGAGTGGGTGAAAGGACTGTGGGAAGAAGGTTGAGCTACCATTCTTCTGAACAAATCACAAATGAGTAGGAAGTACAAATTTCACCCTACTGCAACGGTTTAAAGAAAAAAAAAAAATCAGATGACCTAACACACACTTTCCATTTCTCTTTCACACAGTGCAACTCGACCTTCTAAACACAGAGGCAGGAGGCAGCACCTCCTAAAAGCAGCTGGGGCACCTGCAGCAGCTCCGTCTACTCCATCACCAAGTGCGATCTGAGCACTGATCCTGTGACTTTTCATGGGCAGCAGCTTCAAGGAGATTCCTCACAAGAAAAACTACAGTGGTATGTAACACACAGTAGCGCGGGAAATGAGAGATTTCCAAAGCAACTAGATGCTTCAATACAATAAAACAATTTCTTTATGGAAAGGGTTGTCAAGCATTGGGACAGGCTCCGCAGGGAAGTGGTGGAGTCACCATACCTGGAAGTGTTCAAAATTAGTAGATCTGGCACTTTGTGATATGGTTTTGGGGGCATGGGAGTACTCAGTCAAAGGCTGATAATCTTGGAGATCTTTTAATAGGTCTGATCTTGTGATCCTCAGCTACGCTATTTTTTACAGATTATCTACTCAATCTACTCCCCACCCAACATCACTTGTAAATGCACTGTATTGATCCTGTTCACATCACATTCACAGGGTATGTCTTGCTGTCACTTAAAACTGTGCCTGAGGTTTGGATTTTATAAGGCCACTGCATTGCCTGATAACTAATCCCTTCCTGAACATACAGTTCTAATACCAAATCTATAGAGATCAGGAATTGGACCTGAAACTGCATGAAGCTAGGTTTAAAAATACTTTTTTCCCTATTTTGAAGAAAAAAAAAGTCGAGCTTCTGTTTAAGGTCTTTAACCTGTTCTCATTCTCACAATTCTCTTCATCACCATAAATGTAAGCATAGAGTCTCACATAAACAAGATAACAGGAGGTAAGCCTTTCAAACAAAGGAAAACAAGCAACATAAGGAAGCTAAAATAAAAGCCTATCAGATTTTAAACAGGCTTCTGTAGTCTCATCTTTCTCACTCCTCTACTTCATAAAGATACTTAGCAAACAGTAAAGTGTGGAAAACTAATCCTAAAAACATCTACAGAAGTCAATAAAAGAGTGCATGTGATATGGTTACACCATTTTTCCATAATCCTTGCTTGCTGCTCTCCCTTTCCACACCATGTGTGGATCAGTCCTCTCACTTTAGATGGCAAGGTCTTTGAAAGCAACATGTATCATACTATACTGTATCATTACTACCAGAAGTCCCTGTTTCAGCTGGTACTTCTACTTGTTAATAAACTATAATATGCCTCCAAAATAACAGACCTGTTACTTTAAACTAAACACAGAAACAAAACTTAAGAATGAGTCATAGTAATGCCTTAAGAAAGCAAAAAAAAAGGGAGGGGTGTGGATTTACTTTTTGTTTTATATATTCTTTCTTCCTCCTTTAGCCACAGTAAGTTTTACTTTAATCATAAGGACCGAAGTTTGCAGGATCCCTGAGGATTGCTTTAATACACCAAAAATAGGAAAAAGCAAAACAACTATGGTACAGCCTTAAAGGAGATGAGAGTTAACCACAGTCCTGCATGCTACATCTCTGTCATGCAGAGTTTCCGTAGACATTTTTCTTCCCACGGCTTTGCAGAATAACCAGAGGTTTAGGTATCACATATATAACTATATATAAGCAGGATGAGGTCAATGTATATCAATAGCCAACCTCAGTCTTTTTTTTTTTTTTTTGTTAATATAACAGGGGAAAACAGCCACAAAAGCACTTGTATTTTTTCTGCTGCTAACACTTTTCCTGTTCCCCCTCTATTACCCTTTCCAAGGAAGATTTTTGCTTTGAAAAACACCCACTCAACCTTCATCAGTGACAAGACAAGAATGACTGCTGGGAATGAGTCAGTAGGACACAGTACAGGGCTCTGGTGTTGCCTCTTGCCTGCTCTGAGAAGTTACCACAACATATTCCTTTCAGAGATTTCTAACAGTCGGAAAATACATTATCTTATCTTACCCTTTTGGGGAAACATTTGTCTGCAACTGCCTTCCAGCTCTTGTCATGGTGCCCTTCCCCTCCTCTTTTTCCCATCTGCAGTTCCTCTGCTTTGGTGCAAATGCCCCAATCCAGTGACACTGGTAATCAGTGATTCCTACAGAATCCAGCACCCCAAATCAAATTTCTCCCTCATCTTGCATCCCTTGACCTCCCAAGAACTATGTAATGATTTTACACATTATCTAATGAACCTTTTCACTCCAATAGTTTTCTGAAATTAAACAGTTGTTGGGGTTTTTTAAAATATTCAATGCATTACAAAACCCTTAAAAGATATTGTCTGAATGATGACGGTTTGCTTAAGAAAAAATAAATTCTTTACAGTTACACAACAGTACAGCTCAAGAATTCAAAAACACCATTCAAAATAAATGTCACAAAATTAGGTAAATATTACAGTACACACTTCTGTGCATTTCTGTTACAAAATGTTTTGCAGGGCATGGCAACCCTGACAAAGAGAAAAGAACATTAAAATTCAGAGGCGTCTCTGATAAATGAGTTTCACCAACAAGGGTAGAGTTTTGCTCTACAGATTTTATACCCTAACCATTTCTTTTATTGCTATAGTCATTGTATTGTACCTAATCAACCAGTTATATCAGAAAACAGAATTTAAGAAAAACAAGTGTAGCAGTTTAGTGTAGTGTAACCTGGGAGAAAATTCATTTTAAAAAAATCACATTAAGTTCAGAGAAAAAGTGTAGGTCTTTGAAAAGCCCCACTGGACATACTTATACCATTCAATTTACTTAAAGCAGTCTTTGACAGACATCTCATAATTGCAAATTTCTCCCTTCCCCTCATACAGAATTTTTTTTAAATGAGATATTATCTGTTTCAAAACTAATTAAAAATTAACTGCATATAATTTGTACTTTAAAACAAAAATGGAAAAGATTATAAAGAAAGAGGGAAAAATCTAGACAACTAAAAGATGCAGCTCCCCTACTTCTGGTATATGCATGCCAGTTTTCAAAGCTGAATCATGAAGACAGAGGGGAAAAGGACCAAGTCATCAGACCCAGTCTACAGGAATCCTAAAATGAGACACCAGGTGGCAATAGTGCCAGGAAAAAGGTGCTGATGAGAACCAGTCAGAAAGACTGGCATGTTCCATGCTGAATAAAACTTGAAGTAGATGCTTCAAAGCAGCTCCAATTTTGCAGCCTTCAGAGGCACACTTTCTCTAATTAAAGATAGCAGAGATGGAAAAAAAATCAATTATAAAATGATTTAGCCATGAAGTGGCTAACTAGCTGGCTTCTCAAATTTATAATATCCACAGGAATGACCACAAAATGAAATCTGTTGTTTACAAGATGCAGGCTGAAAAAGCCTACAACATGTCAGGGTGAAAAAGCCAAAACCCTGAGCAGAAGAAGGGTACAGTATGGTAAGCAGTTCTTTTGGTGATGATGCACTAGCTTCAGCAATACTCACTGTGGGCGAGCTTGCGCTCATTACCATGGAACTCCTTTTATCAATGTGTTCTGATTACTAATTTGTTTGATCTAGACATTTACAGGTTGCTTATCAAATGCCTAATCTTGCATCTGTTAAAATAATTGTAACTTACTCCCTTGATCTGGTCTGGTCCAGTCCTGAAAGGACAACACTGCCAAGTTTATCCGACCGAAAGTATCCCTAACCCTGATCACTTGTAGGCTTAGTCTCAAAGCTACTCATTTTGAACAAATTTGGGAAGAACAGGGGAAGTTGGTGGCACTGGAACGTGCTATTACCAAGCTGGAGGCAGTAGTCTGGAAATAGTGAAATCAAGCACCAGTCAATGGAGAGCAAACTCTCAGAGCAGATGCAAAACTAGAGGCAAAGACAGAAATCTGGGGGCACTTATTCTTAGGGGATCCAAGGACACCACCACAATTTACCCTTGGCTGAAATGACACGTGTCTTGCCTCATACCATCAGTACAGAAAGATATTTACTTCCCTTACTGCTTCAGGCCTTGCCTATTTACGAATTATTAAAATACTGTCTTCCTGGTCTCTAATGCAAGAGCAAAAGTTCGGGAAGCAATAAACCTATAGTAGAAAATATGTTCATTCAATTACTAAGTGCTCCTCATTTACCATTATGTTTTCAGATGTATGGATAGACCATTCCTAACCCTCCTAGCATTTAAAGTATTAGTTTAGCAATATATTTCTTCAATCAGCATGAGTAATTAACCAATAAAAACAAGTCAAACACTCTTGTCCAAGCAGTGTACCATAATCACCAAAATTATCAGCCACATATGTACTCTCTGGCAAGCTATTGTGAATTATAATGATGTGATCTAATTTCCAGTCAAGGAAGATAAAAGTGACATGTACGTTATCTATTACTGGATTTTTGTCTGGACTTCTTTGCCTAACAGGACAAATTCAGGTCATCCTGTTTTCTTCTTATAAAACACTGGCATTTTTTTCCAGTTACATGTAGGCCTTGCCATGCCCCCAGGCTTACTGAAAAGCAAGTCAAGAGTCTCTTCCATAACCTTTTCAAAGGCCAAATTGAGAAATCAGTATCTACATACAGTTTCCTTCACAGATCTCCTGTAGCTAAGGAAGAAAAAGATGATTTTGTGTAGTTTTATTTTGGTTTTAAACCTCTTGGCATCAGGTGAAAGCACAGCCTATATCATAACATCATAAACAGCAAATAACCAGGTGGAAGACATCATAAGATACTAATAAGGAAGAAAGAATAAGCAAATGTTCTTATTTATACACCTGGCAAAGGACAAGGGATTTCAAACAGCAATTTGCTGACACAGGCTCTGAATAGAAGACAGAAAATAACTGCAAGTGGGCTTCAAAAATTAATCAACTGAAATGACAGAATTTCAGCATAACAAAGTAGTCCTGTTTATATTTTCACAGATAAAAAAAAAATCAGAAGGAAAATTGTGGTCGTCTCAACACATGCCAGATTCTGTGGTTATTGTATCAGCAAAACTTTCACCTTTTGTCTATACAGCTTTACAACTCAGCTCTGCCTGTATATTTTCACAAGAGGAAAGGAGAAGAGAAAAATTCAGTAAAGATTAAATTAGAAGGTCATTAATACCACAAAGCTGCCCAAAACTGAGTGACTGCTAAAAAAAAAGAGCGTGTTGACAAGTATTGCCTTTGCAATAACACATCCCTTTAAAGCCAACCCAACACCCACACTAAGTGCATAGCACTTCAAAAAACAACACCAGGTGGTCAGAAGATCATTACTATGAAGGACAAATCCATTGCTGCAATATGTCATTTGAATACGGTTAAACCAAAGAGAAGCACAAGCCTGCGATAAGATGCAATGAACTGGCTTCGAGCCTGGAGCAAAGGGCCACGGATCAAGAGACATCCTCCCTCCTCCAATGGCCCTGCTGCTTCGGAGACTGCGGAGGCTGCGCCAAGGCTACACCGGATGGACTCTGGACTCCTGGGGACAAGCGCCAGCCTGACAACTGTGGGGGTGACAGCCAAGTCCCTGACTGCACCCCACCACACATACAGCAGCCCCCCCACTGGAAACAACCAACTACATCTGGAATAGCCTCCCTGGAACAGCAGCTCCTCCATGCCACAGGGATTGTGTGGACATGCTGGGAGGAATGCCAGGTGGACGAGAAGAGCTCCACACTGCCATGTTCCCAGAACACAGCTGGGCTCAGAGAATGAAGCTGCTCTTCACTTCACCCATCTGAAAGTGACCAAACAGCTCCAATGTAATTTATCTAAATTTTTCCATATAGAAACAGCTATCAGTATTTCTGGGACTTCAGTCTCTAGCATGGCTGCAATTTGAGCACATCCCAAGCATGTGCCCTTGATGGGCTAAGTCAGTGTGTGTTCAACTAAAGATTCAGCAATACTTTACTCAGAGAAAAATACAAAATCCACAAAATTTTTATTTTCAAATAAATGCACATCCCCAGAAGGGACTAACAGTATTTCTAAGAAAGCAAGATAACATTAAGTTTTAAAATGGTTCCTAGCAGTGGGCTGTCATTGCGCTGTTGAACATTTTGTACAGTTGGCAGATCTGCTCAGCCTAATTAAATGCACTTCAGACAGTAGAAACTGGAACTATTTTCCAATCCATCCTAACCTTAGAAAAAGCCATACAAAAAGATAACATCATCTTGGTATTGTGCTTGCAAAAACTGCAGGAGCATGAAAATTACCACTTCTGCCATACATTAGTAAAACATTTGCAACATGGCATAGCACACAAAACCTTTTAAAAAACAAGTTCTTTGCAGCTCTTCAACTTAGAACTCTTAGAACTTATTCTCACATCCTCACTTAGATATATGTTAAAATGCTTACATGTATTGTTTTTTATGATTAGAACACGAAGCAAATAGTACCAAAAAAAAGTCTCCAACAGCCAATATTAAAAAAAACATAAATATGTTCCCGAATAATTTAATGGTTATTTCCCAGTTTCACTCCAAGCCCTCAAGCCACTGGTGGGTGTAATCTGTCCTAGACTCAACTGTGGCTGTATACTTTGGCACTGAGTCAAAACAGAGAGGTTATTGTTTGATTTATATGCCAAGGGCCTCTTAGATAAAGGGCTAATGGCAGGCTGATAGCTTCAGCCTTTGCATATGGTGTTTATACAGACCCTTCTTTCCTCTCCCTCCTTTCTGTGTATACTCCAGGAAGGCTGTGTCACATCAAGATCAAGTTAATTAATTAACTCATACTAGCATAATTTGATTGATAAAACAATTGATTCACTAAAGGTCACATAGAGTGCTGTTAAAACACCAATTTTTTTCTGCCTCAACAACACAAGGTTTTGAGATTTGCGTTTTTCTACACTGCAAACAGGAATTTTAAAGAAATATTCTCACTAGAAAAACAGATGAAAGAAGCTATGAGAAATTAATCTGTCAATGAAGTGCACTGCAAAGTTCAGAAAATAATCAGTGCTTCATTAGATATTTAAGCAAAAAAATAAATCAAGTCCTACTACAGAAAGGGTCACGTAAATGAATTTTCTATATTGTTGGTTCTGCAAACTATTGAGATTCCCCCAAAAGAAAACTAGAGGCCTGGCATATGGGATAAACTTTGCTATTTACTATATCCAAACTAAGTATTTTCTAGTATATAAATTTCTATACTGTTAAAATACTACAGAGCATAGTCCTGTATGACCAAGTAATTATTTATTAGATGTTAGGGAACTTCATTATCATATTATACAGTAACTACTTTTCTGCAAGACACAAGCACCATAAATTTTTAATTAAAAAAATATAATCTAATTTTAAAAATATAGACAAAAGTCATTACAATAAGCCTAAATGTTTAAGAGCCTTTTGTCACCAATTTATTTTAAAACACTTATTTTAAACAACAGACGTATAAAAAAGAAGTTGCCAGGCATTTTAAAAGCAGTTCTAAAATAATATTTAAAGTGTTGCAAATCAGTTTGCAACTTTGAGCAAAACTGGGAGCTGCTCATTAGCCACCAGTTTTACAATGGATTCTCCTCTGCACTACCTGAAATACCTGTGGTAACAAAAAAGGTGAGAAGCCACAGGAGTTTGTCAGTTCACTGTATGTTTTTCAGTATCCAGGTATACATACCAAGGAAGTACAGTATTCACTGGACTAATACAATAGATTCATTCATAAAAAGGCAAGATTTGCCACTAGAAGTCAAAAATTTCTTAATATTTTGCCTCCTCCCATATTCACTTTGGCATGGGTCTCTCCTTGTGCCAGTAAAACTGGCCCAGAACACAGAATCACTTTGCAAATCAAACTAGGAGCAAAGAACTTCCTTTGCCTGCTCCTTGACAGCTGGGAGGTGCTGCCAGGCAGTTCCACAGGATACAGCCCACATTTTCCTTCATTACTTCATTCCTTCATTTTGTCTACAGCTGACTCAACATGGCCATAAAAAACCCCAACAGGCTGAGCACAAGGGTTACTCTTCGAAAGCTCTGGCTCACAAAAGAAGGGTACGTTGTGGAGCACACCAGGAGAAAAGTTGGTTAAAACACACCAATAAGACAAGGAACAGTTACTGTACACTAGTTATTATATTGAAGCCATGATATTTAGCTTCATAAAGGCATACCTAAAGATACTGACGCTTCAGGGCAATGCCAGTCAAGTAAACTTGAATTTTGCAATCTTTTTCAGACACATTTTCAGATAAAACAGATTATTGCTTACCATTAGGAGAAGAGAAAATATGATTCACAAGACACCACCAGTGACTAAGACCAACAGTAATAGGAAAGTGTTCTTTGAATTTGTTATTGAACATCATGAGAGAATAAGTTTCTGTTTATCTTACAAAGAAACATATGGAAGTATGGGACAGGATTTTCACAAACATAGTAGCACGGTCTGAAATATGTTGAGAACATAAAAAATCAAAAGTTTACTTCAGACAGACAAAAATTGTAAAAGCGTGATACCAGTTTTTAAACCAGTATCAAACCAGTTTTTAAATTGTAAAATCATCATAATTTTAAGTTGTAAAACTGCTGTTTTGTAAAAACTATTAACTATTATGTTTCAAGAAAACCATGACCACTATACTCCAAACCAGGAAGAAATATGCTCCCTGTTATCAGCAGAGCATGGGAGAACTTAAAAATAAACATTTCAGGAGGTACTTATAAACACGACCAACACAGCAACCCCCAAATGTCACAAAACTTCTCTGTTTACCTACAGCTCTTTGATTTGGGATGAATTCCTTTTCCTTCCTTTATAGATAATGGAGAGTAAATCAGACTCTTAACATTTGACATATTTTTGGTCCCACAGGTGAACTGAATTACAATAAAATTTAATAAATAATTATTAAAAGGTTGGCAAGGATTCAGTTCACATCAGGAATTGATTAAGAAGAAGGGAAACAAAACCTCCCAACAAAAGTAAATGATAACATAGCCTTCTACATTTTCCTTTTTTTCCTTAAAATAAAAAAATGAAAGAGAAACTTAACTCTATTTGGCTCATTCATATATCCACTTTACAGATGGCCATACTTATAAATTAAAATATGTACACAAGTCTGAAGAGTGTGGCCAACCACCATCTGAAGCATGTTCGTCTCTTGCCAAACCCACCATCTTCAGTTTTATCAAACATTTCCTCGATCTAAGCACCATGTAAACTTGTAATGACAAGCATTTTAATCACAGTCTTGTTTCACGTGGACCTAAATATAGACTATATATATATATATATATGTTGTGATATACATACACTAAGTATTTTGGCTTCAGAATGCCAAAAAGTTTAACATACACCCTTAAGCATCTATGACACAAAGCAACTTTATTTGCGAATAACCACATACATGAGACAATGCAGCTGTGCACAAATCATATTAGTAAAAAGTAATGCAACTCCACTCATTGCTGCTTCCAATATCAAAGAATTACAGTGTAAACCAATGACACCAGTGTGCATTAAACTAAGACAGCAGAAAAACAATCCCTGCACTGTATCTTACCATAATACAAGTCAGCACAAATGCACACATGCACAGGTACACACAGAGTACCTGAAAATTCATTAAAAAATCCTCTTATTCTATTCCATTTATATAGACTAGTAACACAGAATTTCTGTTTCAGCTTAATATTAAAACAGTTAGTAAAAAAAATCTTATTCTTATTATATATAAAATTTTTTATATATATATATATATATATATTTGTCAAATGGTATGGTTACAATAACTCTCTAGCCAGACAACATTTCTAAAATGTTTCAGCTGATTGTAGATGGCCAATACAGCCCTTTCCTGTGTTAAAAACAAAACTACACAGTCCGACAAACAGCTTGGGGAGCTATGAGTTCTCGTCCCTTTTGAGTCCTGTTTATTCTAGCTATTCCCAAGATCATTAATATCCACTTGAACCTGTAAACTTGAGGGTCAACAAAAGGTGAAACATAAGGAAGCAATATAATATGGAATATTCAACCAGATTATGTATTGTGAAACATTAAGGCAGTTTTCTCAAACTACACTTATTTTTTTTTTCCTTAGTAGTAGAAAAGATAGGGAGATAAACTCCATAATAAGCCAGAGTTCAATTTGGAGGATTTACAGAATGACTAGCAATTCCTTTTAGCTAGTAATTTTAAAATTAACTAACTCTGCCTTTCTGGAAAATGCTATGCAATCAGAAATGAGTAGAAAAATAGTTATCAAACAGTCCAGAGATGGAATAAAAATACATGTCCAAAATTGTAATATTCTATGAATATCTTACCACTGTCACAAGCAAGAGGAACGCACTAACTTAAGTCTTGTTTGACTTGTTGTTGGTTGTTGTCAAGCTACAGCAAGGACATGTTATGTTACATGTATAAGCTTGTGACCAGCAGCACTGAGAACACACAAAAGCCTTACAAATACAACACCTCTCAAGATCAAGAGGGATCTGTTTGTGGACTAAACATCAAGGAAAATCTCTGTGATTCCTGGACTACCTTTCCTCTCATAGCTATTCTTCTGCAAATGACACATGCCAATGCTAACAAAACTATACATGCAGATAAACCAGACCATCTCTATTTGTGACATCAGAAGAAAATACAGATATAAACTGTCATGCCCTACATGTGTTGTGGCATCCAAATGCAGTACATCAAATCTGTAAAATAAACTGACTAAACAGAAGAGGCTGATACTGCAGGGAAAAACTGCTTGGATCAGGACTCTTCATCTTCCCAAACTACCTTGTGAAAAGGAGAACTAGTGCCTAATTCCATAAAGCCCTGTTGCCTGCAAATTAAAAATTACTGGATTTAGGTTACTGACCGGTACACCAAGGCTCCCTTTGGAAAATTCTGATTTAAATATAACACCGTCACACACACACACTGGAAGTCATGTAAGCAAGTTGACTTAGCTTTCCAACTTCACATGGCAGTTGATACTACTACAAGGTAATTTCTGCATCATCTATCAAATATTTTTGTAGAAAGAAAATTACTCTAAACAAATCAGGCTGCTCCAGTGAACTATTGGAAGAAGCAACAGCACCACCAAGAAATGGCTAGTGAAGGAGCAGGTTCAACCTAAATAAATTTCTGAAGTCAGCTCTACCTACATTCTACAAAACCAACTGCCACTGATGTCTCACACCATTACATGACTACTGTGCAAATTACAATGGTTTTTGTCATCATGCTTATTCTGGAAGATGTTACCCTGAGGGAAGTCTTGAGGAAACAAAGGCACGTTTGAGAAGGTAAGGAGTGTAGCAAAAGGAACCCATGCAAAGCTGTTGCTGCTCGCCAGGCTGAAGCATGAGTGGAAGGGAAGTATTAGTCACGCCAACAGCCTGAAACAGAAGTCATGCCTGGCAATTGTATCAACAAGAAACAGATCATCATCCTTGCCTGAAGTCCTTTTATGACAGTTACTTATCAACTCCAGAACCTCTGAAGTCTATAATCTTGCATGATTATTACCCTGCAACCAAATGCCTTTGAATGTCTTAAAATACATGAATTTCAGTGTGTCTCTTTCAAAAGTTGGATTATCTCAAAAACTTTACTGAAGATATATCAAGAAAAGAGGGATTTTATTAATCTTTTTTTAAGGCTTATTCTTTTTGATCTACAGCAAGTGTACTTAACAAACACAAGGTTGGCTCATTTTAACCCTATTTGCTGACAGCCAAAGCAGAGGGAGCTAGCAGTTTACTTTGAGGGTAATGGAGAACGAACAAGACGCATCTCAGGAAAGAAGGGCTGGTTTTGACAGATGCCAACTGACCTTTAGGTCTTAGTAATCCTTGAAGCATTAAATCCCACTAAGCTCCATCTTGTATACAGACATGATTTTGAACACGTTTGTGCAAAGAAAAAAGCAGATTAACTGTCCACTGGGCAGTGTCCTAGCTCTAAGATGTGGTGAGGACACCTCAAAACAGTTTAACTCTATCCTTCTCTAACCCCTGACAATTCCTTTTAAAAAATATATTATTTAAAAATACATACTACATACTGTTAGAATTTTTATCTATTAACCAGCTGGTAAGGTTCTCTCCCTTCTGCAATAGCTTCACAGCACTCATCGCTGGAGAAGAGCCTTTATTACAGGCAACACAACATTTAGCTACTCTAAAACTTTTCCACTATTAAGTAGTACTAAAGGAGATCTTAAACAATTATGGAGATACTGAGGTACTCTGTGTATAACGATGCATCATACTTGAACTTGGAAAAACAAGTTTCAGTTCCAACCAAATATATGGTAGTGTTGTCACTTCTTGACAGGTATTCAGGACTAAGCTTCTCTGTATTGACTCAGCTTGGGACCAGGTCTAGGAGTGCTCCTTCCTATCTTCTCTTGCACCCCCACCCCTACAGTCATAATACATTCCTTGGAAGTCTTCAGAGATTTCTCAAAAGAGTCTCCTGTAGAAAGAATAGAAAGGTAAGATGCATAGCCTGGAACAGCATGTGGATTCATTGTCAAGCAGAGTTAAAAGCCAAACAAACAAAAACCCAACAAAAAAACAAAACTAAAAAGGTTATTCCAGCTGTCCATCACCATTCAAAAGCAGAAGTGACACCTGATCTTTAGACCCCAGAGCAACAATTAAATGCAGACTGGTCCAAATAAACAACAAGCACACCACAGCAATTGGAGGACTGCCAGAAACAAAACAACTGACATACAGATGAACACTGAGGCCAGTTTGCTTCCTTCAACACAAACAAATGAAAAAATCACTGAAAACTGAAATTCTTTCTGTCAGAAGTAGAATTGCTTATTGTGACCTGATCCACCCTGTTTTGCAATTAGCAGAGCTGGATATATACTACTTCACAAGGTAAAAGGAAAGATTGATGCTGAAAGGCTTCCCAGATATATCACAGGCCTCTTAGCCCTCTTGCCCACTGTAATAAAACAGGCCATCATTCCAGCACTACCCCAAAATTCACTCTTGCTCCTCTAACAGTGGCCAAACTCTGCAGGAGTGAAGGAAAGAACTGCATACAAATAATTTTTTAAAACTTTCTACGCATAACCATCACTTAACCCCATCTGCGTTTCAACTGGCTGCCTTTTAGTCCAACAAAATGTTTCATTCCTACAAGCTGCAGGACAGCTTATGCAGAATGTCAGACTGAGTTACTGCATGAATCAAGTTAATTGAAAGCTTCTGAGTAGGATTTTGTGCACTACAAGGTACAGCAAAATTCTTGGCAAGCATGTCTTTAAAAAGTGTATATTAAAGAGTTACTTGTCTAGGGATTTTAATTTCAGTTTTGGACAAAGCAATGAATTATACTAAATATAAAGTCTGATCCTTACAACAAACATATTTCTTGAGAATATTACATGTAACACAATAGGTTACTTTAGAGCATTCTGCTCTGCATTTTAAAGCTATTGCATAAGGTTATTTTAATAAAAATGATTCCAGGGAAAGAGCAGTTAGTAATGAGGTGCTGACAATTGAATCTACATTTAGGGATTGCACTGGAGTGCCAAGTCCACTTTTACAGATGCGCTGCTTAGCTATCCAGTAGGTGTCCTCAGGGCATGTAAGACCAATGTATTTTGGGTCATGTTTGGCAGCAGAGATAGATGAGACAAGTGAAAACATTTACTACGAATGCATCTGACGTGTGTTTTTCTTATTAGAAAAATGTAAGAAAATAAACCCAGATACCATGGAATGCCAGGAATTCCTTCTCCTCAATGTTTCTGATTTACAAGGCCAATTTTTGGTAGTCTCCTTTGACCTCCTTCCCCCATTTGCTTGCCTAAAGCCTGAAGTCATCAATGCAATCTCTTGACTAAGCCATTTTGAGGGCTTAATGTACAAAAATATGTCATCATCACAGATAGAAGGACAAGTCTTTGCATAAATGACTTAGTTACCACAAAAATCACTGTTTAGTAAGTCTTACGGTATAACTAGTTAGAAGAGTCAAAGATACTCTTCTTATGAGTTGAGAACAAGTATTCAAGCAGACACTTTGAGATCCTAAATAAATTGTAAAAAAAAAATGTGAAGCAGTCTTTATGTCTTAAAGATGAGATGTCTGAACATGCAGGGCCAGATCCTTTGCTAGCATGTTGGTGAAACTTAGATCAACTTGAGGGCTGGGTCCTGCAAATCTTCATTATTCCCCTCTCTTACTTCAAAGTAGCATATTTGTCATACTTTCAATGCAAACCTAGAGCCCTAGCTTCCTCAGATCTCATGCAAACCTAATATGGACAATTCTAGCCTTCAAAACCAAACTGACAGCTATTCAGAAAGAATAAAGCTCCAGCCTCAGGCTTTCATTTTTATAACTATTTCCATACTCTGGTTGATCTATCATGAGAAACAGATAAGGACTTCTGTCCACATTGCATATATTTACCCTGTGTTCTGGGTATCTTCTCACAACCCCTTCCTGATATACTTCTGCCTGCCACGGAATGAGTGATGGGAGCAGAATTTTGTCCTAATCCAAAATCTCTGTACTTTTGGTCACTTTTTGTAGTCATTCAATATTAACTTTGCATCCTCTTCCTAAAAAGGGGTTCTACAATCAGTGCGTTTGGTGCTCTCATTCCCTCCTCCACATACCCTCCTTACCACCAAACCATTGATGGCATTTTCTGTCCTGTCAAAGAAGATCTGAAGCCATGGCCCATTCCCATCATCAATGAGAACCTTTTTGTGTTGAAGTTAATTTCTCTTTTTTTTAAGGGGTAACTGGAGCTTAAGCAGCCACATGCACTGTACACATTCAGCGTGTATGTTCTGTGGCTGTTTCCAGTTAGTGAAAATGACCTGATAGGGATTTTTCTTGTTACTTATTTAAATAAGTAGTAGAGTTGTGCAAATAATTAGGTAAGGTCAAAACTTTTTCTCTCCCACAGAGGCTGAAAATCTTTTCCAGTCGAAGATCATTTAAAAAAATACACTCACAACCTATGGATACTAAGAGCACAGTCATCCAGAACCCGTAGAAGGATGGCGTGGGGGTTGGAGTTCATCAGGAGATAAGAACTGGCTTGGCTTGGTCAATATTCACAACTTGTTTTGAAATTGCGAACAGTTATAAAGTAACGATACCCATTTCAGCATCCCCTAAGTACACACACATACACACACACACAAGTAAACGCTAGACCTAAGCATCATGAATTGGATTCCAAAGATCTGCCATCTAAATAACAGAAGACATGCTAAATATTATTTAGCCATGCTAAACAGCAGAAAACAATGTTGGGGTTTTGGCTCAATTAAGCTAAGATCAATAGTTGCGTATGTATTTATCTGTATAAAAACAAGAGTATTCCTCTGTGCAAGATTCCATCTGCTTTTCAAAGCATCTTCAAGTTCTGACAGGTAAATAGGTCACTCCACATAAATTTAAGCCTGTGTAAACTTTGATTCCTGGTTCATATTAAGTCTGGAATCATGAAATAACCCAAATCATATAGTCAAAACTTGCAATCAGACCTGTTGCCAACAGATAATAATGTTTCCTTCCCAAACATTACTTTGTCATCCAAATGAGCAGCTGTCACTTGTTCTTCTCATCAGCCTATTACAGCACATTTCTCTCTGTTGTAAGATACAGCAGGCTTACTTTACAGCATAAGAATGATAAATGAAAACAACCCCTCCGGGTCACTCAGTCACTCTGTGTTCAGACACTACGGCTGAACAGCAAATGAGTAATTCCACAGTATGTAATAAGGCCAATGCATATCACTGCATTTTAAAACCTCGCTGTTGAGGTCATTCAGGAGGCAAACTTGAAGGCAGATGGCCAAGCAGAGTAAGAGCTAGTCTTAGAAATCTCACAACATCAGCCAAAGCAATAGTCTCCAGGAGATTACTATAACACAAGAAAGATCAGAGCTCACTTTAGAGAACCATAAAGTCTACTTAAACAGACAGTCTTTGTACTACTATTAAACTCTGAATACATCTGCAGGAAAATGCTCTGTGGCCACACGAAGAGAAAAGCAATTTGCAAACTTACACAGGGGAAAAAAGAAACTCACAAAATTCACAAACAAAAACATTAAGGGAACAAAAAAGGTGAGGTCAGTTTTAAAAGAAATGCTACAGAGACACAAAAAACCATTGCCTCTAAACAACATAAAGATCTTCCCTTTCTGTCCTGACTGCAGACAATAGTTACTCTCTCTGACAAGACATCAGAAAGAGATTTGTCCTTCCTTATATCTTGCAAGGAATGAGCCTGCAGAACAGAGCACAATGGTAACAAGGGAACAGCTAGAAGATAAACTATCTGGAGGGTTGTACTCCCTGAATTTCCTTATAGGCATTAAGCTACCTTGCTCTGATAACCAGGTGAAGATGCAAGTACTCAGATGTGTTGATGGCTGGATAACTTCAGAGTAAGATCTGAATGTGTCTTTCCATGGACAAAGTAAAGTCAAAAACTTGGGACTTAAGGGCAGAACTCAAATAGAGAGAGAGAATATGGAGAATAATATAAATACAGGGAGTCTTTCTTCTTCAGAACTAAAAATATGTCTTAAAAAAATTAAGCAGGAAGGGGTCTGATTTTGCCATTTTCACCAAACTGATTCTACAGGCAAGAGCATCTCAAACCTCTTGATTCTTGTACTCTAAGGACTGCTATGATAGTGTCAGAGGGCCCAGGAAAAATAGTCTGAATTCTGTCTGAACACTTTCATTACTAAGCCTGGGTAGCCAAGACAAAGAGGGCAGTTAGAGATTCTCAAAGTACAAGAATGAAGTCTTGAGCAGTCCAGCTTCCCACAACCCCCAGAAGTCCTTTTTGTGGGCTGAGAGGCAAAGATAAGGAAGAGCCACCCATCTGATGCCAAGAGCCTGTCAGCCCAATTCATTCTTTATCTCAAGGAAAATAAGCTTCAAACTTCTTCTTATCTAGAAGACAACTTCTAAGGTTTTTGAGCCCTGTCCTAACAGACAACTGACTAAAATGTGGCACCTATTAGGGAGGAGGACGGTCGGACAAAGAACCTCATGAAATTCCCCTGCTCCTTACCTCAACAGACTCACTACTGCAGCAAACTGAGATTTGGCAGAGTGGCAGCAAGGTCTTCTAGCAATGCTGGATGGTACATAGCACAGGCAAGCTGGAGGTCTTGACCTCTTTTCAGAATTTTCCACTCTCAGCACAGCCCTCTCACCCCTTCATTTTTTCCATTTCAAGGAGGTCCCATGTTGAAAGGATACAGGAAAATATACACATTTATTGTAAAATATAATAAATCTTATCAGCTTGTTCATCTCACCCTCTGACAACAGTCAATTATGTTCATTTGATTCAGGCTGGTTTGAAACTGAGCAGAAAGCATCTCCTGGAAAGCTTGTCTTGACTGACAAACCCCAGAAGTTGATCCAGCAGGGCTCCTATTTCCAACAAGAAGACGCCCTGAGAAATTTCAAACAATGAAGGAAACTCTAAATAGACCTTGATTCAGGATGGTGCTCTAAGCCTGTATGAATACAATAAAGTGGTGATCAGGAAGCCTGGCAGTCCAGGAGCATGGGAATGCTGCGTTTGGGGCACTCCTACTGCCCAATCCACCACTCTGTGAAGCATCTCCTGGCTGGACTGTGGAAAAGGCAAAAAGTACCAACACAAAAACCCTCTAAAGCACAATTTATCTCTCTGAAAATGGACCTTAGTGCCACAACAGGAGTCCTGGAAGCACAGGGCCAGGCCGTAATTTCACCTGTCACTGGTGAAAAAAAGTTTCAGAGTTTTATTTAATACAACGGGATGGCTGCTTTTCATAAATTCTGCAGTTAAAACTTCCTTCTCTCCCCAAAGTCCTGCTCACCTTGTTCAGAAAGGCAGGAAAGAAACAGCTGTACGATGGGTGGTGGCTTTTTTTTTTTTTTTTTTTTTTTTTTTTTTTTTTTTTTTTTTTTTTTTGTCGTGGGGCTGTTGAGTTTATGTTTCAAACAATCTTTAGGAGCAGAATTCAGCAGAGCACCGCAGCACACCGGAGGCCGCGTCCCGGGAGACAGGAACGAGCAGCTTCCACCAGGGGGAAGTGTGCAGCAGCAGAAAAGCTGGAGGAACACCCCAGCAGCAGGGATGGGCAGAGAGCACCCTGCTTTGCTGAGCCACCACCGACATACCGGGACAGATCCAAAAGCAATTTTTAGCACGAAGAGAGACGAAGCTGTCTCTCTCCCCATCTAAAAGAGCCTTGCCATCCTTTGTTTTGGGTTACCCTTCCTCCTCTGCGAGACTCACAGTGGATATGAAGCAATATAGTCATGACATCTGGATTTTCTTACTGCAATAGTAATGTTTCCTCTTTAATATGAACATTCCAGAAAGGAAAATTACTCTAATTTATGCCATAAATTTCCAGCTTATTCAAGAATAACACTATCCCAAAGTACCTTCTCATTATAAGCTTCTAAAAATGTATGTATGCAAAAAGAAGTTGTGGGTTTTTTCCTAATTAATATCTACAGCTGACGTAAAGGAAATATTTTTTGAAAGACTGAAAATACCAAAAAGATCCAAGAACCATACTGTTTAAAAAAAAACAAAACACCAATATCCTTCAGATGTTTGTTCCCTGATTAAAAAAAATCAAAAAAACTCCAAGAGAATAAAATCAACGATGCAAAAAAAGTCTATTTCCCAGATTAAAGGGAGATTTTAATCTCCTCTTCAGTTTTAATTCTTGTTGCCCTTTTCTTTGCCACACACAAAAAAATCTTTCATTTGAAATTGACATTATACATGTGATTGTTCAAAGAATACTGCAGTTATACAGTTACACAGAGATCACTGGAACTGCTGTTCCATCAGTTCCCAGGAAAGGGGGCCAGATGAAAACAACTCAAAACTGTCTCCCCTCCCCCAGGCAACAAAGCACTGAGAGTAGGAGTGGGAAGGACACAGTACCAAAGCAAGCACAAATGGAGATCCTGTGTTGAATAGTCCTGACACCTTAACTTGCCTTGTACTCACCTGCACTGTTACTTGTACCCTCCGAGATCAGAATCCTTAGGATTTTTCTGCTTTCAGTATGCAGACTTGCATCCTAAGAAATTCCGTTTTACTGGTTTAGAAAACAAGATCCTTGGAAGGACTACAAGAGGAATGAGTGGCAGAAAGGAATTAAGTGACCTGACTGAGATCACACTGCAAGCTGAAAGCAGAACCAGCACTGAAATATTAGACCCCTCACCTCGTGGCCTTCCTTTACATTTGGCCTTGTCCAAGTCCCATCAGTACCAGAGTAACACTGAATCATCACATCACACCCAAATGCAAAGATCCAGCTGGAGCAGGGCTTTCTTCTCCATGCAAATTGTAGCATTTTTAAAAAGTACTGATCAGTCCAAAAAGTGAATAACAACTTCAGAACTAATAATCATTGGGAGAAGTTTGTATTTTCAACTGCCACTAACAGGAGACATTAAAATGGTATCATTCCGTCTCCAGGAATGTCCTAATTTTTAACCCACTCCCCCAGCACACCTACCTTTCCACTCCTAATACAAGACCTAAAGAAAGATGTTTGTGGGTGCTGTGATTCAAACATCTGGCCTGCATAAAAATGCTTTCTGCATCACACCCATCAATGTGGTCACTTCATTCTGATCTTGTTATTTCTCCCCCCAATGCAAATACAGACGATTTAGTGGCTCCACCTGCTCTGTCAAAAGTGCCAAGACAGCTCAGCTATACTGCTTACTGAATTGCTTTAGGCACAGCAGCCCAAACATGAACTGTGTTACATTAAACTGTATTACATTATTTCATCTTAATGGAAAAATGCTTGTTGTAAGAGTCCAATGGTTCTTTGTAGATTACAATAAATACATACATATTTTAAATAAAAATCTGGACTTTTTAAAAGTTTTTAACACCATACTGAATTCTAAGAAGCCAGCAAACTCCAAACACTGGAGAATGGAAGCAAGAGTGGAAAAACAGGCCAGAAACCTCTATTCAGTGAGTTCTTCAAATGTGCATAAGCAAACAAAGTATTCAGTCTATTCAGCAAAATAGGAGAGCATATCAAAAGTGTTCCTGGCTAATAAAAAAACATATTAAAAAAGAATAAACATAGATATTCCTTCAGTTGCCCACAGTGTCATACAAATCTTCACTTCTCACACACCACAAGTCTGTGACCAGGATTCAGGCATCTGAACAGTCATTTGGGGTTTTAGGGAACCGTGGGGGCTTCATTGACCTCAGCTCCCAGCTCACAAGAGGTAGAAAAGACAAACCTCCAACAAAATAAACTAATTACTGACAGCAAGATGCTTCAACATGCTAAAAAAAAATCTTAAAAACACAAGATGAGTGCTTTGAGAAACAATGTGGCCAAAATGTTATCAAAGGTACAGGATGGATTGCTCACAAACACACAGAGCTTGACATTTACCCAAACAAACAACACCTACAAGCCACTACATGCATGCTTAAAATCAGAAGCTGAAACTTGGGAGAATTCCTCCAAAAACATTGTATGAGTTATCAAAATCCAAAGACCAGCAAGAGAACTGTCATCAATTTTTTCAAATCACCCCTACCACTAAGCTTTCACTACAACTTCACATCTATTATGCATCATTTGTCTGAAAGGACAGGGTGACTACTACTTTTCTGAATCAGATACCAGCAGTTCTGATCAAGAATGGATGTCTTTAGCTAGATACCTATGAACTGTTTCCATTCTGTTATGTACATCCATCTGTATATAAAAATTAATGAAGTATTTTGACACAATTCTGAAAGAGCATAACTCTATCATCATCCACGCTGGAACAGCAACATGTCAGTGACTACAGTAGGGAAAACAATTACTCTGTAAGATTTTTGAGCCTAAAACGACCAAAAAAAAAATCAAGAACTGTAGAACAGTTTGGGGGTTTTTTTAAGAAATTCCTTTCCTCACAAAGAGAACATCTTCAAAGTACAGTAACTCAAGCAGCATATGGCATTTACATTTTCATCTAAATCTTTAGAGAAGCCCATTATTTCCTTAGATTTGAGAAAAGAACCCTGCTTTATTTCACCACACCAACCATAAATTATTCATTAATTCTGTTTGCTAACTCTGTAACTGAGCCCAGATGTTTCTGCTGAGTGGCATGCCATAAGAGAAGTTAAATATAGCAAGCTGTACGCAAAGACCAGACTCTCTCTCCCCCCTCACTACAGCAGGCACAAATATTACTTGAGAGAAAACAATGAAAACATTGAAAAACTATTCTGAATATGTGAGTCTGAAATGCCACAGTCTGATCACAAAACTCTATGTGAAAGAGCCCCCACACATTTCATTCGGGTGTAACTGAAGTCGCTGGTCCTGTCTCTGGGGAAAGGACTGGCACTTTCACCACCAGAGTAAACAGAAAATTTAGAAGCAGAGGAACACTCCTTGCCATGCATCATTTACAAATACAAATGAAGACTTAAGTTTTTAATTATAGGAAACACTTCTGAGCCAGCTACCAAAGGCAACAACCAAGCTGATGAGGAATTGAGAGCGTCCCAAGGAATTTCTTACAGAATTGACACAGAAACATACTGGTGGGAATCTTTAATCCCTCTCAGTGCTTCAGAAAAACAACCACTTTACACCAGCAAAGATGATTAATTTTAGCATTTGTAAGCCAACACTGAAAATAGTACTGTCAAACAGAATGGAAACTACCATCTTCAGCCACTGTTATGGTTTCAAGCACTCTTCATCAGCTGTCTTAAGCTAGTTTGGAAGTGCCTATTTTAAACTAGGAACTATTCCTGATCATTATATAGTTGGAGAAGAAGTGAAAAACAGGTTGAACATCACAGCATCACTTGGAGTTTGGAGACTCTTGTACAGCTCACAACTCCTCTTCAGTTATGAACAGTGATAACAAGAGAGACTTTCAGAGGTTATCTTGTTCCTCTGCTGTGCTACAAGGCAAGATTAAGACTGTTTAAAATATTTGCCTGATCTGTTCCTAAAAATTTCCAGTGTAACAGATTCTCTACCATGAGTTTGCAGTGGGAGGGTATTTCGGAGAAGCTGTTACAGACCAGTGTGTAATGGCACCACTGGTACCAGGTATCAGCTGCTGTCATCCAATTTTGCCACACTTGCATCTTGTAACCAAATCCTGCTGTTCTTTGACCAGCTGTGTCTATATGAGACTGAAAAATCTGTTAAGACAAACTACTGTTAACAGAGAGCACCTTCCCATTAGCCAGCAAATAGGCAAACAAACGTTGATGTATATATATATTTATATACTACTAGCCACCTTAGAACATACTACAACTTTGTCAGCTGTTACTAAAAACATGAATACATGACTGAAGTCATAATTTAGCCATGGGAAGGCATACCAGCATTACTTTTAGTCTCCTCAATGTCAATGATGTGAGGAACAGCAGAGTGGTAGCACAGGTCAACAGTCTCAGGGCAGTAAATAGCTATTTTTTTTTCCTAGTCCACACTGAATTTTCTTCATTTCTGGTAGCTACTCAAAGTTAGCACAAAAAGCTACCACAAAGTTCTACTATGGATAATGACCTCTTCATTTTGCTGTGTAGACAGATCTTTAAGGACATCTCACTTCTACTTCAGGAATGAGCAGGAAAGCAGACAGCAAGAAGCAAACCAGAACAAATTTTATTTAAGCTAGTCACCGTGGCAGCAAGTTACAACTGATGAGGAAATGTTTCCTCTCCAACTTTTATGCAAGAAGAGAGGTATGCAATGCAAAACCTAGAAGCTGGACCCAGTTACAGCATGTGTGAGAGATGGAAGGTGACAAAGGATCTGGAGGCTCTGAGAAAATAGAGACCATAAGTTGCTAACGGCGGAAATTTGTGAAATCTTTGTTGGGGGAAGGGAAGACAAAGGATACAGTGCAGGTGTAAAATCACAAAACAAGTCAAAAGAGAACAGAAACTATATTAAATAGTCCATCTAGAAAAATCATTTTCTAATATATGAGGAGAGCATTATAGTAAAAGAGACAGAACTTTAAATCTCCTTTGCCCTGTATTAATTTCTAGAGCACTGCTGAGAAAAAATTTTCTTGTGGAGTGAAACCAGCACCTGCTATGTTTCCTTGTTCTTGCATAGTAACAGAAGCTGCAAGGAAGTTTTGGGTTGGACAACTTAATTCAGAAAGTGAAACATCAAATCTGATGCACCTTGCTTGTGAAGTCTTAGTGACACATTATACATAGCTAAGTACAGTTGTTTCAAGTTACTGCTTTAGGTTGTACTGGTTTAAGAAAAAATCAGGCCCCCATCAAGCTGTCTGTATACCTGAACTTGTGCCTTATTATCCTTCTCCACAGGTACTGAAAACAGGGATAAAACCTTAAATTAACAGGTACTCTTAACAAAAATTCAGCATCCAGCTAACTTTATAAAGAGGCTTATGGGAAAAGGAAGTCACCATTGAGACCTATCTGTTTGTATGACCTACTCTACTTAGGCAGAAAAACAAACATCACAAGGAGAATTCTTGGTGTTAATCTGTACTGATTTCTGCTACAGTAATCTACAGCAACTTAAACAACCCAAATCTAAAAGATTCTTGAGATTCCCCCACTTTTGGAGGTCTTATCTGGCCTACTCACTTAATGAACACACATAGACTATTACATTCCAGCAGAATTATGACCAGATGGGGTTTTGCTGTAAGCTTGTCTGTTTTCTTTGGTTTAGTTTTTCTGAAGACTTGTTCTCTGTTTATTTTTTCACAGACAGAAAACAAACACATTCAACTTTAAAAAAATAAAAAATAAAAAGAAAAGAAAGAAGACAAGAATGTTTACTTTGGTTGTGCTAAGCAGCCAGGTGCTATAATACTGCAAGTTTCATCTGTAATCTTCAGTGCTGTAAGTTCCACCATGTTAACCATCACATCGGTCTTGTGGCCAGGAAGTTTAGGAAGCACAGAAAGAATCTTCTCTGCAAGATTGTCACCATGATGACCAACAGCTCCTGAGGAAAATGAAAAAAACCAAAACTATCAGGTGCATAACTAGAAAAACAAACAAACAAACACAAGGAATTAAAAAGAAAATAACCACATGTTTTGGGGAGGACATTGGTACTCCTAACACCAAAACCACATTTAGCTTTTCAAAAATATTTTTCTACAAAAGTAAAATAATTTCTAGAATGTGTAAAGTTTAAAGCACAACATTTCAGAAAGATTCATTTTAAAAGCACAAATTAGACTTAGTTTTACAGCTGCTAGATATTCACTGATTTTACACTTAGACACAAAAAACATTTTTCTTTGCCAAAGGAAGTTGTTAAATAATATTTGCAATAGTTATTGAAAAAAGCAAGCAAATATTTATATATACATTCACATGCATACTATACTTTTCTACATAAACTAATAGGGCTGTGCTTAAAAGGACTACATACAAGTTGCATAAATAGCTACCCAGACAGGCCAGCCTAACATTAAAATAAACAACTATGAATGGCATGCCAAAATCAAGATCATCACTTTTATAGAAACTGAGGGCAGCTCAGGTGAAACAAAAATGAAATAACTAAACCAATCCAGGTTACAAAGTATAAAATGTCAGTTTGACCGTATTCCAAGAGAAACTCTGAACTCCAGCTGGCATGTTTTCTTAAATTTTCCTGATTTCAAACACACATGCTTTTCTTTCCATTCATGAACTCTCAACACAGGCTCTACAACCAACTTAAAAAATATTAGGGCTGTGAGCCAAGTCAAAGCAGAAAAGCATGATACACACTACAGATACAGTTGAGAGAGATGAACCAGAAACTTTATTGCCTTTAGGTCAGGAACTAAAAGTATTAGAAAAGGTATTTGTAGTCTGCCACTTAAGCTATGATTCAGCCATCAACACAGGGCTGGACAGCAGTGCTGAGCTTAGTTTTGTTGTCCTAACTTCAATCACAGAAAAACGAGACCTTTTGAAGCACCACTGAGAGGCAGGAAAAAGTTCTCTCAGGCTATTGTCCCACTCCATCTACATCTGTCTGTGTGGCAGCTATCTGTGGCAGCTAAAAGCAGACTTTTATGTTTTCATCATTTCCAAAGACAGAGAAGACCTGTTTCAGCAGCTGAATTAGCTTCACATGCTCCATAAATCCAAACAAGGCCTTTACACCAAGTACATTGCTGAGGTCAGATTATTAAGTGCTCTTGGACAGCAGAAGCAGAAGACTGTCTCCAGCAATTCTACAGCAGCCAGGTATCCAGGCTGTAAGCCACGGTTTTCCATGGTTTATCTACTATTCTGTATTGCAAAAGAAGTTAAAAAGAGAAGCAAGGATGAAAAAGGAAGAGAAAAGTGAAGTCAAAGTCTGTGCTGGCAATACCTTTATCCACAGAAAGCAAAGAAGGCACATGTGTCTAGCATGGGGTGGTACTGCAGTGTGGACATCTGACCACTCAGCTGGTTTAGTACCCATTTGTTTCACCAAAGACTGCAACAATTACAGAATGACAGCAGCTCTCTTTTCTACCATTCCCAGCCAGAGTTAGAGCAGCAAAGCACAGATGGAATGAGCTGGGTTGTCTTTGTGACTCCCTAAGTTCTCTTGTTCTCCAAAATCCCTACATTCTTCTTACTAGATCAGTCATGTGTAAGGCACACTGCAACACTTGCAAAGTTGCACAGGGAAAACTGACTGTAATCTTCTGAACCTCCATTCCATGTACTGGAAGCAGCATTTGTCTCTCCACATATGCTACATGCGAGCAACATTTAGCTAGACAAGACATTTGGCTAAACTAGAAACACACCAAACGCAAATAAACCCACATCAATTATTAACATCCCGCCTTTCTTCTTGGCATAGGGGGAATGCTCAGAGTCCTTGAGCTGCTTGCACAAACAGCCAGTGCCATCTCTATTTCTTTCCCACAACTGTTACTTCTTGGAGGTTTCCACTGGTCCACCGGTGCTACTGGCTCTTGTCATGCCTCATCAAATCAATCACAAAACATCTACTGGAAGTTTTAAAAGTCACCGTCACCCCGATCAACTGCATAAATCAACCAAGCCTGATAAGATTGTTAAACTTCACAAGGCTAGGACAGGAAATCACAGGGATTCTCAAACTGCACTGACTTCAGAAGGGTGCATGGGACTAGTTTTGATCCTCCCTACTCACCACTTCTGAGGACAGTCAACAGACTGCTCAGCAGCTTCTCATGAGCACCAGTGTTCAAGGCACAGGTGATGGTTTTGAATGCTGCCAAAGTACAGACAGATTGAACGTTTGTGTGACAACAAGTTATCTGACCACTGCAAAATAGGAGTTTTCATGCCAGGCTAACACCTAGCTTTCAGGATACAAGAACTCTTATGTATCATGCTGTTCTAATTTCACTTTTTCTTTACATTACAACGCACAAACTGAAATAGGTGACATTTGATACAAGTTCTAGCTGACGCAATTTGCAAAGTCAACCAACCAATTCTTTAACAGCAGCCAGGAACTCACTGACTACACCCCCTGCTTCCCCTGGGTATTTTTTACTGTAGTTTTTAGCAAATCAATGAAACAAATCTCATTGTGTGGCACTATATTAAGGTTCATATAGAGCTTTACCTCTGAAATGCACTAGATTTTTCTTCCTTCAGTTTGCATTGTATTTGGTAGCACAAGTATCACGTCCAAAGCATAGGAATAATTCAATGAAATTACCAATTAATTCTGCAGGCATTTGTTGGTAACAAAAGAATGGTTGCATGCAGGGATCTTAATTTCATTTATGGACACTGAGACTAGACACTTAAGCAAAAAAATTCTGTAACTTCTCATCCTTACTTCATGAGCTTTGATGTTTCCTTCCAGTGCTGCTCACTACTGATGTTATCTCCAAAAAACACTCTCCTACTGAAGTACAAGATTCCACACTTCCCTTCCCAGGTTTGAGCTAGTACCAATTATCTCTCCTCATATCTCCTCAAGAGTCTCCTTGTCAGGCTCCCTGTCATCCCACATCAGGTTCTTTTTCTTGTTCTTCTCATTATCTGAGTGCATAAATAAGTTCTTTCCCTGTTCCCACCCCAAGCCAACACTCCTCACAATTTCATTTTAAAGCTCCTTATCCAAGTCCACTTCCCTGCAGTCTTCTGATCAATCTTCCTAGCCTCAGCCCAGCATTAACTGCCTGGATCCATAGCTGCTCTTCTGCACATTGTTGACAGCTATGAACCCTACAGCAGCTCAAGAATACGCAATGGCAAAATCATGGGAGGAAAAACAATACAGAGGAAAACTCAGAAACAGACGAGCTTCAGGGTGCAACATTGTGCCAAGTACTTGTTACATGACTTGTGGTAGCAAAAAATGATGACCTGAATTATTGGCTACAAACAGAACCAGGCTCACACTCTGTGCATGCCAGCAGGAGGTATGTATGACGGGGATAGCAAATACAATCATTCCTATATCAATACACATATGTACAGAAACACTTTCAGACATATAGATATGGCTAAGGGTTACACAGAGGCGTGAATCTGCTTAGACAGATATAAAGATAAGAATGATGAGTAGATACACTGGATACTTCACAGCAATCCACAAGGCTGAGTCTGAAACATGCAGATCATTTCCTTCCACACCTCAAGGTGGCACACAGGCAACAGATAAGGTTTGTAGCTTGCAGCAAAATGGAAGTGCCAGAAACAAACCTTTGGATTTCCAGCAGAGCCTTCTGCTTTACTCTTCATTTCTACAATCACTGGGATACAAGGGTGTGCAAGTAACCACCATGGCCATAGGGTTAAACATGCTCCCAGAGCTGCCAGATGAAGAGCTGTTTGCACACCTGGTGGCTTAACACAATGATTACTCTTCAAACCTGTGCCTGTGGAACGGAACCGCACACTGCTTACTCTGTAAGATCATGCTAAACACGAACCAAGAAGAACAGGAGAGTAACCAGCTCAGTTATGCCAACTTTTCTGCTAATTTGGAAAGCAGCACCAGTTCATTGGGTGGTTAAGTATGACTTTAGGAGAACTGACCACCAGGGACCACCACTTAACCAAATCATTTGAGCTTTTTCTGGATGAAAGGATGCAGCTGGCACTAGGGCTACTGGCACAGCATTTGGTGTCATGGAAGCAACCTGTAAGGTGTTTTTTCCAAACAACTGGATAACGAGAGTAATGGATGATCTGGATGCTTGAGAGCAGTGGCATCCAGGAAGCATGAAACAGACACTGGGACAAAAGATTACAGTATATATATCTCACATGGTAATAGCTGGTTTGAAAAGGAGGACATTGAGTATCACCCACAGAATGCTGGAATACCAAGTTTTCCTACTGGAGCAGGATGAAGTGGAACTTACAGTAACTACTGCTCTGAAGCCATGTTTCTCTAAGCTACAGAAGAAGCCCACAGTTCTACCATGACTGCCTGGTAACCACTGAACAAGTGTATTCTAGCAGACCAGATTTCAGGAGCAGCCTGACCCAGGACCCAGAACTGGCGTTATATACTGATGGGAGGAGCACGGTACAAAGTGGAATACGGATTTTTGGTAACACCAGGTCACCAAGGTTGCCACTATCCAACACTCTCCCGGTGGGGTGAGTACGGGCTCCCTAGAATGACAGCCCATACAAGCTGAGAATTTCTTACCAGCGAGGTCCAACGTCCTGTCCACGAAGATGACAGAAGCCTTGTTGGTGGCTGTCCTCCTCCTGTTTCTGGCTGGGGCGTAGCTTGCCAGCTCAGCGGCGACGACCCTGCTAAGGGCCCCCACAGCGAAGCTCTCCTCCCGCAGGCCCAGGACAGTGAAGAGAGAGTCGAGGTCACCCACCAGGGCTCGCACAGCCGCCCGCAGCTCGGAGGGCAGCGCACCCAGCCCGACCTCTGCGGGACCGGGGCCGGGGCCGCCGGGGCCGGGCAGCGGCGGGAGAAGCGTTCCTGGGGGTGGGAGCTCAGTACAACGCTGTTGGAATACCAAGAT
>JANPWX010000067.1:562349-833303 GCA_024734555.1 Trochalopteron elliotii | reverse complement strand
AGAATATCTTTGAAAATGTCCTTAAGATACTATGTTTGGACTTTGCTTTTCTGTGAAATGGCTGTACCTGTGAAATTGGATCACTTAAGTATGAAAGTTAGTTTAACTATGGACAGCAATGACCCCTCACAAAATGCCAACAGATCATTTATTTTTGTAATCATTGTGCTTTGTGGTCTTAATGATGGATCAGGATTTGTTTGAGATAATTTAGCAACTTAAAAACATCCTGTCTCCCAAAGAATTTGCAGTGTAGTTACAAAAACAGGAATACAAGGAAGCAGTGGAAGATTACTAGGTAGTTTGATGTACAGATCACATCTGCTTAGGCTTTCAGGGTTGGTTTGCTTTTTGTTTTTTTTTTACCAGCAAGTCAGTATTTGAAAGAAACTTAGAGAAACTTAGGAAAGCTTTGGAAGTATTTGAGGGTAGCCTGCTTGAGTTACAAAGACCTGTATGAGAGCAAAAAAATGCTCCTTTGAAAATCTAACAAAGTTAATGGAGGTTAGTAATGAGGACTGATTGGGAAAGGGAATCAGTCACTCAAGTTGAATGAAGGAAATTCTTATAATTGGGAAAATATGGAAATTATTGATTGTCAAGATATATTAAATAAAGGGGAAATCAGTATATGAAAACATACATTGTTATTTTCTATAGATGTTTCCGTTTTTTCGGTGAGAAGTCTTGCATTTAGTTAGTCTTGGTGGAGCACTTGTTCACAAGCTTGCTCAGTTGCTCTTTTGAATTCATGTCAACTTTTGACAAGGACAGAATGATAAAGCCGTAATGACCTCCACCACATGACTACATATGATATCATTGTGAAGTAGCTACTAGGTGTAATTATTTGATTCCCATTATTTCTATAGTATAAGAAACAGAGTTGTTTTCTTTCACTTTTTCCATGTCACTTAGCAGGTTTTTAGACCTCTGTTGCATTTGTCTTGAATCCCATCTCTTCCAAGACAAAGAATTCTAGTTATTTATTTGCTCTTTATTTAGAGACTATTCCATATCAGTTGATTTCTTATGTTGTTACCTTTTCTTGACCTGGCATGTTTGTCACTATTACTGTTATTTGGGAAAATTACTTGCATGGGGGCCAAAATGATGTTTAGAAACAGTGTACTCCAGTTTTTGTCAATAGTGTCTAGCTTGGCATTTGGCTGTCTCACAGTTTTGCACAAAAAATGTAGCAAATATTAACTTAGGCATCTTAGGAGCTGTGTTTGGAACTGTGGAGGTATGGGGACAGTTCAGCTGTTAAAAGTTTTGGTCTCTGGCTGCTCAGTTTTGGCATTGTTTGTATATGCAGAAATTGTGAGGTGTTATTCAGGTTCTCTACCTAGTCTCTCATTTTGCTGGGTGGTGAAGTGAAATGATCAGGGTTGAATCCCGAGGCAATAGCTGGGCTGTATTGGGTGCAACACTCACGGGTGTGTTGCCAACAGAGTATGGGGTTAGAATCATTCTGTTCAATGAAAATTGGCAATTGAACACTCTTTCAGAAATACCTGTTCAGTGAAAGAATATTGTTTCTAGATGGCTCCCTGCTTACTCTGCTGTTTGTGGTGCAGCATCCTAACAGCTAATGGGACTGTGGAAGTTAAAATATTGCTGTGTAGGAAACAGCAGTAGAGTGAGACAGCTCATTTGCATAGATGTCACTGTACTCATCCTTTTAGATGGACCAGTAGTTTTAAAATTTTTACAGTTCTCAGTCTACAGTTAAAATATAATTGAATTAGTCATTGAATTGTAACTATTCCATGTGGTAGAAGAAAATTTCACAATGCTGATGTGGGAGTTCTGTTTCAGTGAAACATTACTTATGGGTGTTTAAATGGTTTTTTCCATTATGTTTTTGAAAAGTGTCAGTCTGCAGGGAAAAAAAACCCCAAACAACTTATTCTCCCTTCATATGTTACAAAGTATTTCAATTTGTTTGGTCCAAGTGTAATGCCTCATTACTTCCAACCATTCTACAAGCATCCAGTTAGTATGATTTATGATAGCTAAATATGGTTGCTAATATAAAGTTATATTCATCTAGCTTTTTTTATAAGTCGGCTTTTTTTTTATTTGATGTAGAAGACAACTGGAGCTTTGGCTTTTCATGTGGAATCATGTAGCAAAGCTTTTTTTCATCATTAGCTGATGCTTGTGAAATAACATGTGCATAAATACCTAGTTTCATCTTTTCCTGTTTGTTTTTGTTTAAGTGCTCCACCCCCACCTGGAAGTGAAGAGGAAGCTGCAGAAAATGGCGTTGTGAAAACGGTAGTTTTAAATGTGTTTTTGAAATACTGTTTTAATATGTTTTGATTTTATGACTCACTGGGAATTCATAATTTGACTAGGACTTATATGTAAATAAATTAATGCCTAAGTGTGCACCTTTTTTTTTCTAAAATATGTTTGTGATATGCAGAAACTGTAGAAATTACTAAATTAGGAAATCAAATTTCCAGCTACAGTCCACTTTTTAACTGTAACAGATAATAAATGAATAGTACTCCCCGTTTTTTTGTGGGGGACAGAAAGATGGTGCTTAAAGACACCTCTCTTTTTTCAGACACATCCTTTTCAAAATGATGTTCTGTGATAAGAAAGTCCTCTGATCATTTTTCTTTTTTTTGAATGTGATAGACGAAGCAGTGTTTGCAGAACTATGTGAAAGTGTGAACCAAGAGATGAATTACATTTATGATGATGCCTTTCAGAAGTGACATGATGCTTGTTTTGTGGTAGTCTTCAATGTTTAGTATGTCTGATAATGTCAGTGTTGGTTTGATGAAGGAAAGGACCAAGAAATTAAATTTGCAGTTGCTGTGTTGGTTAAAGGATTCAGGTTACTGCGAATGGGAGTAATTTAAGTGTGAGAAATTCTATGAGAAAACTGTAGTTTTACTTCAGTGGGACTTTTTAGCTTGTATATTCCAAGTAATACCTTTGAGTGATACAGAAACCATTATTGAGATATTTGTGCAAGTTTCAAGGACTAGTCTCTTAGTGAAGTACTTTTTTTACAGCAACTCTAACACTTTATTTATGAAAGGCAGTACAACGTATTTAAAATTGGGGAAAAGTTATTAAAACTTTAGACTTATTTGTTTAAACTAAAAAGCTACTTAAAATGCATCCAAGGTGTTTGTGTTTCTGGAAATCCTTACAGGCTCAGTTTTCTTGTTTTTTTTTTTTTTAATCTATATAAAGCCTGGCATTGTTAGGTTATCATTAAAATACCTCCATACAATTGAGAACTTCATGGTGAATGGTGTCCATTTCTCAGCAGCAGCTTAGAAAAATGGGTGTTTTTCAAGTTGGTTCAATAGGAACAGGTGAATATTTCTGTGAGGAGGGAACTAAGAAACATTGATTATAAGTGAAGTGGGTTTTGGTTGAAAAGGTACATTGTGCAGACAAAATTTTATTTCCTGTTTGATGCCTTTTTAACGGCATCCATGTGGGTTGCCTGGTGAATGATGAGTTTGCACTTCTCAGCCATGTGGAATTGAAAGACTGTCTTCAGGTGTCATTTACAGAATATCCATACTTATCTAGACTTGCCCCATCTTCCCTACCCCAAGAGTAGATTCTTCATCGTTATGAGATTCTATTAATGTTGTGTAGCAAGCATGAGCTGCATTCCAACATCTTACCTTCTAAGGAGCTGTTGATTTTTGTTGGTTTTTTTATGTACCAGGCAACTTAATAGATGGTATAGTATACAAGGGCTAGAACTCAGCTGTGCATGGATAACTGCAGACTGCCAGGGCAGAATCAGCTTGGCTTCAATATGTTTAGCCTCTTGCTGAAGGATTCCAATATGTGAATAAAGGTGATTGGTTGGAAAAGTTCACTTGGATTCCACCCAGTTTTTGTAGAAGCTCCTCACCAAAGGATTTTAGAAAGCTCTGCAGTTACAGAATGAGTCCTACATGGATAACTGATTTTAGCTGATTTGTAGTAGATAGAAAACACAGGGTAGAAGTCAAGGTTCTGTTTTTCCAGTAAAGTCACCTCCAGGGAGGATTCTCTGGGATTTTATGCTTAACCTGTGCTGTTTAATGTATTTAGTTGGAAAAGAGCTAAGTTGTGAAGTCACAAGGTTTCTGATGATACAAAGTTAATAAAGATAGAAAGATCAAGGACTAACTGTGAAGAACTGACTGGTTAATAGATGGTTATTGAATTGTGCATAGAAAAAGGAGAGTGATGTTCATTGGGTGGAAAAAAACAGATCTACAAATACAATGGTCTTAATTCATCATTACCACTTAGGAGGGACATGTTTAGTGCTAGTCTGGAGTCTAAAAAGCTCAGTGTATCATACAGCATGCTCTTGTATCTTATTTTTCAGTCTGTTTACTGAATTATCTGAAGTATTTTATGTAGCTTACTTATGTTAGGAACTAACTGGATTTCTCCAGTGTTCATCATCAACTGGAAAAACATTTGCTTGAGTTATGCTGAATATATAATGGATGATGGCAAAAAGCTAGTCTTGCATATCTTTTAGCTCTTTCCTGAATGATGAGGTAAGAATAGAACCAGTGTGTATGAGCTGGATAGAGGGAAGAAGGATTAGATAGTGGAAATTCTTGTGCTTGAGAAACTGAACCTAGTATTAAAGGCACTTCTCTATTTTGATCCAGATGTTTCAGATACTTGTAACCTCCTAAATTTACTGTTAATGGTACTCAATTTTAATATCTAGCAAGAGGAGAATTTTCTTCTTTCAAAGATTTCTAGAATGGATAGTTTTGTCTGGATTTTGTTTCCGTTGTGAAGGTAAGTGACTGCTTTTTATCTAAGCAATGACTTTTTCTTTTATAGAAGGTGGCAGAGGCTGAGGATGACAGTGATAGTGATAGTGATGATGACGAAGATGATGTTCAAGTCACCATAGGGGATATTAAGACAGGAGCTCCACAGTTTAGGTAAGTTATTTGCAGACATTAACTGGGGAAACTTTTGAGATTATATTTAATTATTAATGCAGTCTCTTTAATTCTTGCCATTTATTTGCCTATTTTATATTTATATATTTTTTATTTTTTATCTTTATGTTTGCCATATAGTTGCCATTTAATACTTGCCAAAAATGTCAGATGGTGTGCACAATTACTGTCAACTAAGAATTTTTCAGCTCTTTAACAATGTTTTTAATGATACAGTGGCTTGAAAAGAAGTGAAATGAAGTCAGTGGAGTACAAGGAAGAGTTTTGCTTGAGTTTGAGTTGTGTTTTCAGATTTTGAGAAATAATTGTATGAAATTTGTAAAGGAGTGAGTTGTTTTTTCTTAGGGAATGGCTATATTATATAGCATTTTTGGGATTGTTACTGTGATAGTGACATTTTGGTTGCAAAGGATAGAATGGCAAGAACATGAGAAGTGTTTTTCCCTCATCCTGTTTATAGTGGATACAGTTCTAATTAGACCTCTGTAGTTTAAATCCATATCAATGTTCTCAAAGAAGATTTTAATTTACTTAAGGATGGAGCTGTGAGTCTCTGGACATTATTTCTCAAGATCATGGTTTAGGCATTCGTACTGATCTTGCTACTTTTATTGCCCCATATCACTTCTGGTCTTGAAAGGGCTTGTTTTTCCCTGAACGCTTCTGTACAATGCTAATTTTACCCAAAACCATGAAATAGTATTTTTCATTCCATGGAAGTTTTCTGAGGTACATGGTTTGCTTGTTTTTCTTGGCAATCCTAATATTTTTATGCTTATTAAAACCAGAGTTACTAGGGTGCTGTTTCTTAATTGAATTATGACAGGTCTGCAGGTAGATCTGACTCATGTGTGTCATTGTGTTTTTAACTTTAGAATGCAGGTGATTTACTCCTGTTTGAAACATAGTATTTTTAAACTTTCAGTACTTCATATTCTGAAATACTGTGCAAATCAATGTAATAGAAAAAGCGCCAATTCTTTCATTCTTTATTTTTCTGCTTTCAATAACTTGCAGTATTCTTGTGGTCTAGGCAGTAACTTCAAATTTGTAGTACTAAAGCAAAACTAGATTTATATTCTCAGTGGATTGGCTGGTGTTCTTTCCATGTATGCAGGAAACAATGAGCAGATGATCCTAAATCTAATTAGAGTAGCAAGTTTTATATAGAAATGCCTGTCTTCTGAAAAATCTTTTCTGGGCAAATTGGACAGAAAGTTCACAGAAGGGCAGAAATCTAAAACAAACTGAACATTGCTGTACATTTTAACTGCAGTAGAACAAGTCTGTTTTATAGGATTAAGCAATTTTTCATGTAGTAGTCAACTCTGATTTAAAAAGCCAACAAATACAGCATGGCAGGTCAGAAGGTTAAATGTTTTGTGTCAATTCTATGCTGTTGTAGCACTTGAAAGAAAACTAGAACTGCATGGAAGTAGATCCTGTAAACTATACCCTGGTCTTCTAATTATATGCTAATCTCATTATGTGTGTGGGTCACCTGTGAGGGTAGGTTATATTACACACAAATGGTAGGGAGAGCTAGCTCTTAATGTTACAAATGAACAATACTGTAATTCCTAAGGCAGTTAAATCTATTCAGTAGTTATGTTTCTGAGTGCAGTTTTACAAAGAAAACTCTCAAGTATTTTAGAAAGTGAAAAATTACATGCTTTTCTGTTGGTCACAAGAATGGATGATTACTAGAAGTACATTGAAACAGCACTTCAATCATTTTAGAGAAATGCTTGTATTTTCCACTTCTGTATGGATTAAATGGAATGATTGTGAAAAGAGAAAATGATCCATCTAAACCCTTCCTTTTTTTTTTTTTTTTAATTTATTTTGTTTTTACTCTAATCCCCAGACTGTCATCTGTATCCCTAAATGAACTGCATTTTTCCTTTCTCTCTCTTCTTCTGGTTCTGTCCATTCTTGTTTCTATCAAGGTCTTTATCCTTTCAACTCAGGAAGAGTGACTGGGACTTGCTTCACTACTGTTTATTAGTTGGAGAAGTTGCTACTGAGCATAGAAAGGTACTCTCTCTTCCTCCTAGGCTGATCTCTTTACTTTTACAGTTACCAGCTTGGAAAGCTAGAGATTCAGGATGGTGATTGAGCCTGGGTCCAATATGTTTCTGGATCTAGCTATGTCTTGTTTTGTGTTTTCTTCTGGTTTAAAAGTTTTCTTTGTCTGATTAATTTTTTGTTAATTTCTTGAAGTTATGGAGCAGCACCTGTGAATCTCAATATTAAGGCAGGAGGACGAGCTTATGGATCTTCTGGTAAGAAAATTTACACAGTAATATTAGTAAAAAATAAATAAATGGATTGTTTTTGGATTAAGGAAATAATTGTTACTTTTAAAACTTCTTGATAAATTTATTTGGCTTTAAATTTGTTTTTTATTATTCTAAGTGTAATGCTACTGATAACATTCCATTTGGTAGAGACAGAAGGCTCTAACCTTTAACTTTTCTTCACAGGTGCAAAAGTCAAAGGACTGGATCTAGATGCACCAGGAAGTATTAATGGTGTGCCACTTCTGGAAGTAGATTTAGATTCTTTTGAAGATAAACCTTGGAGAAAGCCAGGTATTGCCTAATTTGTGTTAACAGATATGTAGATGTTCAGTAGGTTATTTTAATACTGATTCCTGTTGACCGCATGTAGATGTCAGCTATCCCTTGGAAGTATTGTGCAGCAACATTTGGAAAAGGCAACTTGTTACTTGTTGCCTTCCTGCTGTGCCAGAGGGTGTTTGGGTGTGTCCTGTTTCTTAGTATACATCCCCATCACATGTCAGGAGAAAGAGACTGGCCATTTTATTAATACATGTGTTCTGAACTCTCCTTGGAAATCTGTGTTTGTGTGGAGATTACTGCCGTTGCTGTGCCATGGAACACAAGATAAAGCAAAATGGAAAATAGTCCTGGCAGGTTTTGGCATGAAGAATGGTGAAACATAGCTGTCTGTGCTGGGTTGTGTTCACACATAGACATCCATGAGCTTTGAGTAAGAAACGACACAGACTTTCCATGAGTCTTGTCTCTATTGTCTCATTGGCTCAAGTGATTTGTCCAGACTTTTCTAATTATAGCAGCATTGATTCAGTTTTTTTAGTACCAATACCTCTTGCTGCTGCATATAGGTTTTTTCTAGTGTTTCTATATTGCTTTGGTAATACAAATAGTGTCTACAAAATGAAAAAAAAAGAAGCCTTTGATAATTACCTGGTGTTTGAAATGTTAGCTGCATTAAATATATTCTGTGCATTTGAGAAACTATGAGCCAAAACAAAGTGAGAAGTCAAATACAGAACAAGGAAAACAAAAGGGAGTGGTTCTTCACTGAACGTAAAGCAAATCTATAGATCTTGTATTTACCTTCTTGTAAAGATATGGGGGATATCCCATGATATTCTCTACCCTTGGTCTCCATGATGCTAGGCAAGTTAGTGTTTCTGACTAAATTTTAATGGTTTACGAACTTAGCCATGAATACCCTGTCTATTGGTGAATTGTACATGTCGGTTATGCTTTTTCAGATCAGTACCTAATCGGTTTGGATGCTGTAAGTAGGGGTGTATATGGATTTAGTGGAGAAAAGATGAACTTTGTAATGTCCTAAAAAACCTATGCTTCTCTATTTAAAGGGGCTGATCTCTCCGATTATTTTAACTATGGCTTCAATGAAGATACCTGGAAAGCTTACTGTGAAAAACAGAAGAGAATACGAATGGGTCTTGAAATTTTGCCAGTTACCTCAACCACAAATAAAATCACGGTAAATAGTGCTTTTTTTGTATTGTACGTGGTTTTTCTCCCTGTAATGCTGCTTGTGTGTTGTAAGCTTGTTCTGCCCAGCTCAGTACATTTGTTAGAGTTTGCACTTGACTCCCTTCCCTGAACCGCGAGTGTTACTGTGTTGCTTCACTGGCAGTTGTGTGGATAGTGTGACAGACAGCTACAGCTAGATTGCGTCTGTACCTTGATTGAGACTGTGGCCCATCATTTAAGAGTTGTGTGGTATCTTAATGGGCAATGTGTTATTTAACTTAGGCTGAAGACAAAGCTATGGAAGTAAGACCAAGTGCAGAGATTCTCGATGGCAGATACCATCTTTTTAAGGTGAATTTTAGTAAAATTTTGTTGGTTGCTCTCATTTTTCTTGAGTTTTGCTTCCCATGCCAGCACAGACTGATAGAAGAACGACTGATATGGACACAGCTATTATTTCATACTCTCATCTTACATCAGTGACTTTCTGTATATGTCACAAAGTGTGGATTAAAAATTGTTGCTTTGTTCGTCACTCTGCTGCAAGCATGTGAGTTAGTGGCCTGATGAACTAACAAATTTCCCAGTGAAATTAATTTTTCTTGATGTGATGGTTTACTTGTAGTTGTAGTGCATTCATTTGTGCATTTGTGATGGGGAAGCTTTTGTAGATTATGGTATGTTTGTTTTTTCTGTGGTGTTGTAGCTCTTACTACAATGTTTTATAACAGTTATCCTTGGCAACTCTGTGATATGAAAATCAGTCTTCCATATTTTTGTGTTGTCCTTCTGGGGTTAGCTGACAATAAATCACATTCTGTATAATGATTTTTCCATTCAGAAATGCTGGTTTTCAGGGAATAGAAAGACCTACATGACAGCATTTATCTTAAGAATTGAACTTTTGTTTATCTTCTCAGTTTCTCATGTACTTGTTTGATACTAAATTTAAAATTATAGCACAATGGTTATTTATTTTACCTGTTCTTAATATGTAGTCATTTTTGTTCTTGAACTGTCTTTGAAGTGACTTGAAACCGTTTCTTTCTTCTGTGTACTGTCAATTGCAGATACAGAACTGTCAATTGCAGATGGGTGTTTTTGTTTTCTCTTTTATGCTACTTGAGGATGTTCAGTTATTATGATTTTATTCTAGCAAGAATGGATCAGAAGGTTTCTGGGGCTTTATACCTTTCTCAGTTATCATTGTAATAGTGCTGTGGGACAGTAGAAATAGTGGACAGTAGGAGTTAAAATTTGCAACTGACTGTTCAAACTTCTCTGAAATATTATGAAGGAAAAAGGATAAGTAGTCCAACCCAAACCTTCCCCTATTTCCAGCTTGGTACTAACTCTGGTGATCAAACAGTATAGGTAATAGTTGTGTTGTAAGAGTTCGTCATGTTTTAAAAGTTTACATGTATTTATTAATTTCATTAACTTTTTTTCCTTCTCTTCTGAGACAGTCTCATGTAATTTACATTATATTTACATGTAATTTATATTAATCTCCCATAACTGGCAAGAATATCTCCTACATTTTCTAATTGCTCATTAATTTGTAGAAGTCTTTTTCAGATAAATACTTAGACCTTTTCCTTCTCATATTTCTGGATAGGAAACATTCATTCAATTTTTAATGAATTTTAACTATTTATGTGCATTTTTGTGGGTGTGGGAAAGATGTGCCCCCATTTAGAAGTGAGGTTCTGCAGAAACAGGGTAGTTCACTTGCCTACAAGCTGTGAGATCACAGCTTCTACAATGTTACAGCATGAGTGAAGTACCTGCATAGAGTGGTGTAGCTGTGTAGCTGCTACAGCGGGAGTGACTTTAAAAATTAAATCACTACATATTTGTCTTTAATGCTAACCCTTGTAGGTTTTTCTTTCACATGTAGCTGCTGCTGAAGTAAAACAATACTTGATGTACCTGCACCAGAGGTTTTGTATAGCTTTAATAAGAGAAGTGTCTGGAATTTTGCAGTACTTCAGCAACAGCAGGGTGTTTCTGAAGTATTCAGTCTGAACTAATGAAGTCTTTTACAGTTTGCATAACCCAGAGTATGAGATGACTTCCTGGTATGACTCAGAAATTAAGTGGTTACTAGATCTCACAATCAGTGAGGTGGACAATCCATTCAAATTTCTTGTCTCTTGGTTTGTTGGTAGTGGATAGCATTCTTGTTAGATATCTCTGTTAAGATTATGAAGATTTTTTCTTAATAAGTTTCCTTTTAAAAATTAAGGTGTAATTTTGTTCATACAGTAAATTCTTCAAGAAAATCAGTTTGGTCTGTTCACATAAAAATGAAATGCTTGGAAAATAAGTATTTAAACTGTCTGATCTTCTGTAACGATTCATTCTCTGGCCTATCAGTCCTTATATAAACACAGTACTTAAGTAATACATCAATACAAAATACATAATTTTGCTAGCTATGCAGAGGTGACCGTTTTTGAAATTCTTAATAAAGTTGGACTTTCTTTTTGTGTTGTCTGTGTGTTATGTTGAGTTTTGGAGCTGCTACACTTGCAAGGATAAACTAATGGTGAAACATTATTTTGAAGGTACAGCAGGGCAGAACTGGAAATTTGGAGAAAGAGTTGGCAGTACAGTCGACCAAACCTGATTTCACATCTCCTCCTGCCTTATTCAAATCAGGAATTCCAACTAACAGGTCAGTTAGCTGTAACTCATGACCAAAAAGCTCTTTCTGCTGTTACCTCTGTGTCTTTGAAGTTTATGATTTTTGTAGGAAAAAAAAAGGAAAATATTTTTCTGTAACAGGTAGAAAAGAGGGATAGAGATATCCTAATCACAGTTAGCGTAGTCACACATCAGTGCTATGCTACCTTCTTGACTATTTGGGAAAAAGGAGAAGAAAAGGGGAGGAAAAACAGCAGGATCAAGTAATAAGACGGTTACAAAAATCCAGTTGTTGATTTATGATGATGTTTTCTATGTATAATTAAATTTGCCATCATAAAATTTCTAGTTAGGGTCCTTATGAGTATTAGCTAACTTATTTTTTCAGTTAAACAAGATGGAATCCGACAGCTATGACTTTAACAAGTGGAAGAATTTCTGGAACCTACTCTCTTTCCTGCAAGGCAGCTTTAGTTTCTCCATATTTGAATATTTTATTACACTTTCTTCAAAATGAGAGAAATTATTTCCTTACTGGAGTCCTTCTCTCAGTCCCAGGCTTTAATAAGTTCTGTCTTTTATATCTAAGTCACTGCTGTTTGATATCTGGCACTTGGCTTAGGATGAATCCATGCTTTTTTACTTCAGTTATTTAGCAATCCTGTTCAGAAGTTTTGGTTCTTGCAAATTAGAAGCCCTTATATTACCATCATATTACAAACAATGGTAAGAAAGGTAGAATAGATTGTACATTGTATACTTTCATTGTCAACCATTAAAGGTTAGAAGCTATGAGTTATCTTTTAGCACTGCATCCATAGTTCAGAGGCACTTGTGTTCAATTATTCCATCATACAAGAGTCAGTTCAACACCGAAATGTGTTTTTCTTTGGGGGAAGGTGGTGTGGGGGAAATCAATCATACCCTTACCTACACTTTCCTTTCACTTTTAGAATATTCCTGGTAGCCTAAAATTTTCTGTGAGCTATCAGGTTATGCTGCTCTTTGTTTAGTAGATTTTAGCTCTGTTTTTCAGTTTTTCTTTGTCGAAAAAACAAGAAGAGTCTTCCAAACTTTGTGCCAACCCTGTAGCTATTTTTTGTCAAACTTTGTGTCAACCCTGTAGAATTTTCTTTTCTGAATTGCTTTTAATGTATGATGTTCTTGTAACAGAGTTCTCAAACTGGAAGGTATTGTTCACAGGGTAAGGATTTCAAATCTATATATAGCATAGGTTTTGTTACAAGATTTCAATTCTCTGTTCATCTCCGTGGTGGACAGAAAACCTCTAAACTACTTTCAGAAGTAATTAACAACCAGGATATTAAAATGTAGTCAAGTTTAAAGTTGTAGAAAAAATGCATTGTGTAAATTCTGTGGGTGCGTGAAATTTGCAGTTGTGATGACTGCGTCACTTTGTGACATTTATTTTGACATATCACTTTGTGACATACCACTTTGACATTTGTATCACTTGTGCATTCCAGTGGGTAGAATATTAGTGTGCATACTGTAATTATAAGTTGTTTTAACAACAAACCTGACATCTTCCCTTATTTAACACCTGGTATGGATACACTTGCTTAAAGTAGATTCTTCTGTAAAGAAAGGTATTTCTACCAAGTGGTCAGAAAAGGTTTTGAAAGAAAACTGTATGCTCAGAAGTCTGAGAGTAGCTCTGTGAGTGAATATATATTAGCTATGTGGATGGTATGCACTTCTACTTTAATGACTTTTCCATAATGCGTCTACTATTTTTTGTTTATAAGTGCCTGTATTACTAACTTCTGTATAACCAGGCAGTCATTTATGGGGTTAGACTAATTTCTTTCTTTAGTTAAAGAGTTTGTTTTAGGTAGGCAGAAAATTTTCAACAATGCAGCTCTTCAGTAATTAAAAATAATTGCCTTTATGCCACATGGCATTTGGAATAGCATTGTTGAGAAATTGCTGGAAGCATTTCTCATGTAGCAGTAAAACTGAACTTCTAGCAGTAGTTGAAATATTTTGTGAAAGGGAGAGAAAAGTGATACAATTTGGTAGAGCAGCACTGGTGTGGGGATCAGTGAGAAAACAGAAAGACCTTGGCAATTTACCTCGCCAGAAGAAGCAGCCTCAGTCACAGACAAACACTGCCTCCAGAAAAGCCAGTTCAGGCATCAGAAAGTGGTAGGAACAATGCAGGAGGGACCAATTATGGGAATTAAGGTAAAGGGGGAAAACAATTCAGGGTATGATGCTCATTTAACATTTTCGTTCTTCATTTACTAGTCAGGGCTGTAATACTGCTTCATGTATGATTTTAGACATGGACATTGCATTACATTTAGCTCTTCAGTTGCCAGTCTGGGGACAGATAGTGGTGTTTACTTTTTTTCATTTGTTTGTAAACAAACATTAAAGTAATTTTGTGCTTATGTTTTTATGTTTTGATTTGAATCCAGCATATATTTGCATGTGATTGCAAATTGTCTCAAAAAAACCCAAAAAACCTCTGAAGTCTAGCAATAATACTGCTTGTTTCCAATATGGAAGTTGTAGTTGGTGGAATAGGAAGAGTATTATTGCTCACCAGCAAAGAAATGTTGCTAATTTGCTAGAATTGCATCCTAAATGTGTAATTCAAGTGCTTGCTCATACAGTGTATCTGTGTGAAATTTTGCTTGAACAGTGGCTGTCTTAATCATAGCTGAGATATTAGTTGTTTAGAAATGGCACCTGAATTTCTTGCCTTGATTCTGTGATACTTAGGACTGTTGAGCAGCATTAAGTGTTGCATAACCCTGAAGGAGGAGTTAGATCATAATGGAAGTAGTTTAGTAAATGGACATCATATAGAAACAGTATGGTGTAATATAAAATCTTTGTTCTCCAGAGAAAGTTAAAGGTTTGTTGTGTACATAGTCACAATTATGGTAAAAACCTGAAGGAACTTCTTTTGACTACAATGATTTCTAGATCATGAAGAGGACTTTGACTTCTTTCAGATGTGTCCTAACCAACTACTTCAGAGAAGTGTCTTGTTTTCAGACCAGTGCTCTTGCTTATGTCAGGTTTCAAGGACTGTGAAATAGTTTTTTCTTTAGTAATAGAGAAATAAGCATTGGTTTCATTTATAAGATGGCTGCAAAAGCTTGTATTTTCTCATTCAAATAAATAATAGCCATTACAGCTCTCCATCACAAAACTTTTTTCTGTCAGAAGTTTTTTTTATTTTTAACTTTCATTTATGCTTTTACAGTTACTAAAGTGTACATTACATTTAAATGAGTTTTGCTTTCAGAGAAATTAGTCCATAAGTGCAATGGGCTATTTATCAGCTTTATCTGTGCTTAGGGGTTTCTGTAAACATATTTTTTATAAAAAATGGATTTCTCATCTTTCATTTCTGTGAAAAAATACCAATTTCAGCCTTGCAAGACTACGTGCTGGAAACTCAGATGTTATTTTGAAAAAAAGTGGGTTTGTATACAAATGGTTTCTTTAATAAATCTATTTGGTTCTTATTCATATCAGTTAGTGGTGAGCTTGGCAAAGTCGAGGGTGTCCTCAAGAGGAGGAAAATAGAACATGAAATGCATAAGCAAAGCAGACGAGGAGAGAAGAAATATTGAAGCATATTATAATTCCATACATATTAGACTATACTATAAATCTACTAAACAAACATGGCATTCCGTAGTTAGTCTGATTCTGAAGTCATATGGGGGTGTTCCAAAAAGCAGCTTATTTATTTTATCAGTGGTAAGGATAAGGATTTTTGAAGCTATGAACTTGCAGAATATCTGGGTTTGCCTTCTTTTTTCCTTCTTCTTTTTCCCCCTCTTTCTCTTTGCTCTGTAGAATCTAAGCTCAGCTAGCCAAATGAGATTGAGTTATCTTTCTGAATTAATCTCCATGGAAGTGGTATTCTTAGTGCAAATAGCTCATAAATAACCGTTCTCTAATTAGAGTGAGATAACTCTGAGTTGCTGGAATGTTCCTTTCAAGCTACACTTTGTATGAACTCTGCTGTGGGTTCATGTGCATCCCACACATGTGGATTGCCTTTTTATGTTTCAGAGGATCCACTGGCAATGCATCTGTATCCCAGGTGCTTCCATCACGTAAGGGACAAACCAAGCCCTTCCTTGTCTTTGCTTACAGCACTGAGACAGAAACTGAGCATTGCCTGCTACTTATCATGACTCTACATAATGTCTAGGGAGTCTTGAAAATTTCTCCTTGTGCCAGCTTGCTGTGGCTTAATGTGCGTGGAACTTTACATGTGATTCGAGGTGTCATCTGCTGCTTCATTTGCAACTGAATCTGTGCTTTCTCTTGTTCAATTTCAAGCTCTTTTAGTGGAATTCTCAATGAAATTGTTGTTGCAATCTTGGAAATAGAGAATTTGTCAAATTCAATGTATGATGGCAAATTCCCAAACTCATCCATCATTATGAAAAATAATCTCTTGGCAGTTGTTGGGAAGAACAGTGGACATAACTATGCAGTATTATTTAAATAATAAATATAAAGTGTAATCTCAGTGAGACTGAGTGAGCACAGGCATACTCTTCAGAATAAAAAAAAAAATAAGTGAAACTGTTAATTTCAGTGAAATTGATGTCTAGGAACCAACTAATTTGTAGTCTGGGTTTGCTTCTTTTGATATTGCAGTGGTGTGTTTGGGCTGCTTCCCAAGCCAGAATTAGTATCACTGTAATAAGGTTCAGGCATATATTTCTTTAATGCCCAGTACTCTTGCATTGGTGTCACAGTGTGTGTTTTCAGTGCTGACTCTTAAGAGTTGCTGGCAGTGTGCAAACAGTACAAGAGAGGAAGAGTCTTAATTCTGCTGCGTACATCACTCCCAAGTGGAAGCCCTGTAAATTAGTGGAGTGATCCAGACAGGGACTTTTTGCTGTAGAAGAGTGTCTTCTCATACAAGGACTAAAGCTAGGTAAAATGAGTTTTCTAGGATGTGGTTTAGGTAATTAAAAGAAGATACCAGTGGTGGATGAGAACAAATGTCTTAGAACTTTAAAACCAGATGCACTGTCAGTAAAGACTGAGATGGTGTGAACAGTTGTTTTAACAAGTGTTTTATAATACCTATGTTCTCAATTCAGTTACTTAAAGCAAACTAAGCACAGTGTAACAGTGCTGAAAGGCCAGGCAAGACCACTGGGGAAGTTCAGAAAAGCAGGTATTGATTGTTGGAACAATCTAACTTCTAGGATGGGGTAGCAGAAGACCAGAGAATTTGTTAAATTTCTGTTTTCGTTGTATAGTATATATTGCTCTATAGTATATACTCTTTAATTTTGCAGGTATATTCTCAGGCTCTTGTACCATTGCACTGATTTTGTTTGGGTTTTCTTTTAAGTCTAAAATGTTGTGCTTAATAAGCTTTCTTTAATATCCATGAGGAAGCTCTAAACCCAGATACTGCAAAGCTCAGAGGACAGGCATTTGGATCATCCTCAGTATGCAGTCTGCTAAGGAGCTTCAGATTATCTCTGGGAGATCTGACTGTTCCTTCATGCTCTAGTGTCTGCTGTGTCTTTTTCAGTTGAATTGGAATCTAGGTATCTGAGCAATTGGAGTCCAAGTTATCAGTCTGGCAGAACTCTGAGCCTGTAATTCCAGTTTACACTTGTTCTCCCTAATATTTATATTCATGTGGTTAGTAGTACACCAGATGCAAAAAAAAAAAAAAAACTTGACTTCTGAAACTAGAATTTTTTTTTTTTTTTTATTTCTATGGATTTGTTTCTGTGGAAATTTCAGGAAGGTTTTTTTCCAGTCTTCTACTGTTATATATCATGCTCTTGTATATCATGCTCTTGGTAAATATTATCAATTTTATCTACTGTGGTTTCCCTTATAGACGAGACACAGATTTCGTACCTTTGTTTCTTTTAACGATTAGCACTGTAGTTTTCTCGGGTTTTGGTTTTCTTTTTCTGACCCAAGATTCAGGTGGTGGTTCGGGTAGGTGGTTCGAGTGAGTCTTCTTTGCCCTCTGAAGGCTTTGAGCTTGGTGTGAGAGTAAAACAGAGTCCTCAAGATCTTGTTGTTCAAAGTTTCTCACGTGTTTGTTATTATTTCTTATCTTACAAGTTTCTCTGTGCCCGGCCGAGGTGTTCACCGCAGCTCAGACACAGGGTGACTCCCCCTGTGATGGGAGGTCACTGCCTCTTATACAGATAGTTACGTACTTACTATTTACAATTCTGTGCCAATGCCTATCACCTATACTAAAGAGGTCATTTCTACTTTGACCCAATGCCCTTGGACTACTTTGTGCCCACGTCACATCAGAAGATGGATGCCAAGGGAGAACAAGAAGAACCCAGGGCCCTGCCCTAAAATCTCCATCTTGTTCCCCATTCACCTCCATTCTAAGAATCTCCAAACTACCAAATTTTCCACCCAGTGATTAACTACTGTCTGTCTGTTACACCTTTGTGAGTTGTAATTCTTCTCTCAATGTTGGAAGCTTTTTCCATGGACTGAAATCAAAGCCTGTGTCTTTCTGGGCTCTGTTCCAGACAACCCCCCTGGACAGACCCCCCCTGTCCAGGTTTCAAACCCTCTTTCTTGGGTCTGCTGAGGTCTGTGACCTTCCAGGGCAACCAAAGGAATGCCCTGGACTCCGACATAATTTTGTACCTAATTTTCTAACATTTTCTAAAAAAAGTTCTAATGTTTTTTCTTCTGTCTTACCTTTGTTTGATCTTCCATGGAATACTTCATTATGGTTTCATGCAATTTAGAAATTACTTCTAATTAATAGTTTATAGCTATTTTATGTTAGATTTTTGCAAAAGTTCTGCTTAATATATTCTTTTTTTACCAAAGTTTTGTGCTCTTTTTGTTTGTTTGGGGTTTTTTTTGTAACAGAGGAGCAGAAGTACTAACTGTTATCGGGGGAAGGAGACTGCTGTAGAGTAAGCTTTTGTCCTTGCTTATCAAAGAAGTCGTTTTTGCTACATTGTTTAGTTCCATACTCTTGCATAGTTCAGCAAATGCATCATCTTTAATGTTCTTCAGAAACAGTCTTTTATGTTTTCTACAGAAGAAAGAACTTTTGCCATTTAGAATGAGAGAAGTCCATAAGGCTTTCTTTTTCTTTTTTTTTTCCCTCTTCTGATTCTGTTCATTGATTCTGGTTTGTCCTGTGTTGCAGGCGGATATCTGGCACAATAGATGTGATTGGACAGACCATCACTATCAGTAGGGTGGAAGGACGACGACGTGCTAATGAAAACAGCAACATACAGGTTTTACACTGCAGTTTTGCATTCTATTTTTCACTAAAAGACATTTTTGCTTTCCCCATAGCTTCTGACTAAAACATCAGTTTATATGAATGAGTAATACATAAGTAGCTTTAAGTCCAGGAATAAAGTTTTGGTAGTTACTGAAATATATTAAGATGAAATATTTGATAAATTTCAAAAGAAAAATGTTTTGGTATAGCTCTTACTGAAAAGAAATGAGTGATGTTGCAGACTTAAAATTCAGAAGACAGTATTGGCTCTGCTATATCTGCATGGGATTGTGTTTCGTTTATGGAGTGAAAAGATAAATATTTTAAACTACCCATTTGTCCTCCTATTCCTGCCAGACACTAATACTGGAAGTAAAAGCCCCCTTGTATGCAGTTTGAGAAATGCAATCTTTTAAAAACAAGGTGTGAAAGAATAAATTGTTGGTAATAGCTTGGTTTTAATTATATTGTAGTACTTTACCATAAATTGCAAGATTAGTCTTCATGGTTTTAGTCTAGACTTTTACTATCCTGAGAAAGCAGCTGAATCTTTACAGATGGAATACACTTCTTTCCTGAAGAATCAGAGAGAAGGATCAGGGTTGCCTGGTACTCTAGTTGCATTTCCATGCCAGCTTAGGTTGAGGTTCAACAGTGAAAATTGTAATGGATTGTGGTGCTGATATTGGAAACACTGCCATGTGTTTTTCATCTGATCTCAGAGTATTTAAGTAATTTATGGTCTTGGGTTGTTTTCCTGCTATTCATACTGATTTTTAAATATTTTCTGTTATACAAATTTAAGGTGTTCTTAGACCTTTAAAGGTACTTGGCAAATATGGGATGCTGAACATAGGTATGGAGGTAGAACGTACACCATCTGAATATGGGTCTTCAGGTGTGAAGTGATACTTTTCCTGTTATAGTAACTGAAAGAGAGGAAACCTGTCTTCTACCCTTTTCACATAGCAATTGTAACTAGAGTTTGATATTTTACAGGTTCTTTCAGAACGCTCTAATCCTGAAGTAGACAGTTTTACCAAGCCACCTCCATTTTTCCCTCCAGGAGCTCCACCTACTCACCTTCCACCACCTCCTTTCCTCCCACCCCCTCCAACTGTCAGTACTGCTCCACCTCTGATTCCCCCACCAGGTAAATATCCTGCACTACATAGGACGTAACTAATGAGAGATTTGTTAACATCAAATTATTGAGGTGCATTGTGCAGAATTTCAGAATTTCATGCTCTGCTCTTTTCTTAAATGTATCTGTAAGGCAAATACAGAAACTTTTATTTTTACTTTCTCAGTAAGCATAATCCTGAGTAGTAAATAATTACTTAAAGACTAACTGCTTGCTCTTTTGTTCTTGAAAATGTTTGAAGTGAGAAGCTGTTTTCTGTAATTCAGTGACTCTTAATGCAATTGAGAGGTACATGTTAACCCATCATTCTACAAACTTTTGAACTAAAAGTATGGCATACCATGAATTTGTGTCACAGCTTGGATTCTCTGATGTCTAAGGTCAAGGCAGCACGAGAAGTTCTAATTCCCCTTCTCTCTCACAGCATGTATGAATTCCCAAAAGTCTGATAAGTATTGCATTTGCTCTGTATCCTTTCTTTCAGTTAGAAGTCTTATTAGTCCCTGATGATTTTTTTCCAGTGTTCTGTGTCTGTGAATCTTAGAGGAATCAAAGCACTTTTAGAACTCATCCTCTTATTAATCTGTTTTGAAATTTACTGATATTTACTGACCATGTATTGAAATTTGACATATATGGAAGTTTACTGGGCGAAGTATCACGGGCATTTGCACAAGTGGTTCAGTGACCTGTACGTGTCATTTTAAGATATTAAGTTCAAAAGGATTTGGCAAGAAACTAAGAAGAATGGTCAGTGAGAAATTAAAATAGATGGAGAATCTTTGTGGTGTATTTGAGTAGGAAAGTGAAGCATTTGTTTACAGAAGAGACTGATTTAAGGTGGAGCCTCTTTCCTTATTTTCTCCTGTTCCTTTAATTCTTTTGCTTTACTTAGTCTGAAAATCATGCTGAGCAGTTTCTTTGCTATTCTGCTTGCAGAGAGAATCTTTTAAAAGTTTCTGTCTTAATATTCTTGTGTAGAAGCAAAGAAGTACCATTATTTGAGTGCATCTAATATGAGCTTTTATAGGATTTAAATTCTCATAGAAGAAGTCACTTCTTCAATTGCCCCTCCTAATTTTAAAACTTAACTCATTCTGCCTCGCAAGCTCTGGCTTTCCTCAGTGATGGTCATACACAAAAGTCATAACGCCTAGAAAACTGAGGAGAAGAGATTTAAAAATAAAATAATTCTCTACCCTTTTCCTTTTTTTGTTGTTTTGGTTTTTTTGCATAAATATAAAACATAGATTCTCTGAAGTGAGATTATGATAGTGCTCTGATGATTTTGTGAGGTTTCCTTACTGGAGAGGGGGAAGGACAGAAAGGGGATGGATGTGACAGTAATGCTTGCTGCAGTTTTAAGCTTCATTTAAACCTTTCTGATAAAATAATACATGTAATGCATTGCAACTTTTTAGAAAGTAATTACTTTAATTGTAATTGGGTTCAGAAAAGTTGTTTAAGTTATATATTAATAAAAACATGAGAACCACCCCCACAGACACCCCAGACGCTCTTGGTGCACACACGAGTACTGGACTGTTCTTATGAAACCCCTCACCTGCTGAATTTTTAAAGGTGAAGGAAATCCACATGTGTTGCAGATCAAGTCAGCAGATTTGGCTTTAGTCTCATGGTTTACAGGCAGGTTTATGACACAGGCTTGTTCAGAAGGTCTTCTGGAACATCCTTCCGTGCTTCGAGTAGATTTGAAAATAACGATTAAGAGCTGCGGATTTAGTTTCCTCAGGCCTGTGTTTTAATTGTGCTGTTGCCAGCTCTTTATCATCAAAGCTGTTCCAAAAATAGGTTCTGCCATCCCTCCTAGGTTCAGTGGAGGAGGAGTAAAAAAACTACACTTACCCAATATTAAACTGGGACTACTTGCCAGAAAATTTAAGTATTCCAAATATAAAACATCCTCCAAAAGCGCCTTTGAAAAAGGATTTTGCTTTGAAGTTAGGTCTCTTGTTCTGTATTCATTCACTCTTGTGATTCAAATCTTTTTTGAGGAGCAAGTCCTGGAACAATTCAAAGCACCAAATGTAGAAAATTCTCAAATCGTCCTAGGAGATGACTGGCTGTGGCAAACTATGTGCTAGTTTCTGTTTGCTACGTTTATTGCTATGCTGAGTAATTTTCATCTAAAGCAAAACGTGTATGCTTGTTACCCAGATTTTAAAAGTTGGTTTACGTGCTTTGGTTTAGGTCTGTAGTTAAAAATGTGACATGTATATATGATTTAAGAAAAAAGAAATTTCACTGAAATACTGAACTTCTGTTGCATAACTTTGCAATGTGTACCAGGGTTTGGTTAGTCACTGCTCAGCCTCTGCATCCTAAGTGTGTATTTTTTATCTTTTGATACAGAGAATTTGACCTAATTTAGCCTGTGGCAAGAGAACCAAGTTGAGTTATATTACATTTCTGAGGGCTGTTACACAGTTCAGCTAATTTACAGTACGTTGTTAAACTCTGGCTGTGTTGTTCATGTTTGATTTCCTACTCCACAAGCAGAACACGTGTGGTATTGCTTTCCTTTTTTAAAACATTACTGTAACATTTCATTTACCAGGCCTGAGTAGTAGGATGATACACAATGTTTTGAAGGCAATTTTGAGTGTGTTAGGTAAAATGGTGCACTAATGACATTTGGGTTACTTTTCATACACAAGTCTGAGTATTTAAGTTTAGGCTGGATGTATCTTTATGGCAGTGCAACAGTGTTGTAGGGACATGACAAAGTCTATACTAAGCCACCTTCTTGCACTGGTACAATGTAGTCTCTTCATTGCAAAAAATGATAAAATATTTCAGTGTTTTTTCTCAGAAGTAGTAATTGGCTGGTGACACTACAAGTGTATTTCCATACACTTAGAAGGCAAAAGAGTGAAGAGTGGAATAATAAATATAATAATACCAATAAATAATAATTAATAATAATAATATTATAATAATAATAAATAATAAAGACATACTAAATGGAAAAGAATGGAAATTATTTTCCATTAACTGAAGCTTATGATTTTTTGTCTTGTTTTGTGTCATATTTGTGTATTAGTGAGGAAGGTGAGAAAAAACATTTGGTTAGATCTCTTTAGATCTTTTGTCAATTTGGCACGTAGAATCTTTCTTCTTTTGTGATACCATGAAGTAAATTAGCTTATGTTTTAAAATTATAAAAGCATTAATCATAACTCTTTAAAAGTTCTTAAAGGTTTTTGTGGGGAGAAATGCTTATGTGTTTTTCTTGTCTAATTCCCTACATTAACCAATTAATTTAAATTATTTGGACATTTGGTCTCTCAATATTAGTTGTATTCAGCCTGTCTTAATTTTGTTTGAATGGATGTTAAGTGAAATTTTTCTTCTGGCTTTTAGTCTTGTGGTGATAATTTTACTTTCAATTCAGCACAAGATAACATTCTTGTAAATGAGGAATATATTAATTGTTTAGTACAAAATTTTTCCTTTTTGTAAAGAGGAGTTAGCTGATGGGTTTCCAGGCAGTTCTCTAGATAGTGCTGAGTCCTATGTGCACTGCTAACAATATACTGGTTTTAGTGCAGCAATTGAAATCTTTTTAAGTATAAGGTGGAGCTAATAAATCACTTTGAGAGAACTTCTGGTATTTTTCTAGCTTATGTTCTTAACATTGTTGTATTATATAATATATATGTGCTTAACATTTATATATTATATGTATTTTTTTCTATGTTTTAGGCTCATGAAGGATCTATTAATTACAAAACTTAACCAAAAAAGTTTAATGGTAAACACTTTGGCTGTGCAACAGTTGGAGTTCTTAATCTTGATTTTCTTTCGGGAATTTTCATCAGGGGTGTTTGGTCTTTTAAATGCTACACTGTCAAAAATTTTGTGGTGTCATACCCAGTGTTCTTAATAACTATAATGCACATTGGAAAGCTTGTGTGCTGGTGAGGAGAAAATGGCTCATGCAGTTTAGAAATTTGGCTGCTGGAGTTCAGTCTCCTGATTTACATTTTGACTAAGAGATCAGATTTTAAATCTTCTGTATTGGACAGAAACCTCAATTATATTTCACCATGTGTTTAATCCTATAGGATTAATGCTGTTAGGAATTTATGTCAGAGAAATTGCCAACAATTAGTGAATTTTGGTATTGATCACTGTTCCTCTGCTTGCATATTCCTTCACTCTGTTCTTCTGTCAAGGCAGTCTGGGAGCAGTTGGCATTTCTAGACTATAAATACGTAGATTTAGTAAAATGTTGGTGCCATACAATAGTCTTTTAATTTTAATGTTGAACTAATGAAATATATATAGATTTCATCATGCAGTGGCCAGTACTGTTCTGTGTGTATACTTATGCAGTTATGTCAACACTGATGAAAGCACTTGCCAGAGTTTTCTGTTCTCTCCCTCCCCAAAGTTTTGCCATGAGCTGTCAGATTGAACACACATACTTTTTAATGGAAGCAGAATTGTCAATAACTGAAAGTGCTCTATGTCTGGTGAAGTAGTCTATTTTCTGCCAGTATTATAGTCCAGTTATAGTTATAGTCCAGTTTATTATGTAGCAGTGTTACGTGTTCAGTTCAGGTAAAGCTAGTCCTTTGCAAATCATGGGAAGATAAAAACCTTTGAAGTGTACAAATTATTACCTTGTAATCATTCCTTTCATAATCAGTAAGATAGGTTTATATGTTAAGGCATATTGTTGAGGTATTTTGTTATGTCAGCTAATTTAGTTTGGGAACAATTTTCTCAGCTTTTAGTTAGATTCATAACAGCTTAGCTAGGTCTGAAAATCGGGTTAGAGTAATTCTTGCACATGTTTCTGTTAAAGGATGCTTCTTTCTCAGATAGTTACAAGAAAATAGAGAACAAAACAATCTTTTCCCTCCACGTAGCAACTGAATGATGAACTGCAGTGTCATAGCATTGACTCAGACATCTGTATTGCTTACTGCTGCCTGAATACTTTGTTCATGGGGACCTACTGTTTCCTGTGCCAGGCTGTTGAAGGTCAGAGGCCAATTGCATTTCCTTCCATCCAGCCATGGAATGTAAAATAAAGCAAATATAGTCTGTGGGATGTTGCTTTCCTTCTGTATACTAAGCATTTTAGGATTATGAATTTAATTCTAACCTTGAGACCCAGAGTCATTCTTCGCTATTCTTGCCTCTAAATAAATAAGATCTTAAAGGATAGGAATTTAAATCAAAGCTAGATTTCACAAGGCTTGTATAAAATTTTAACAATCGGTATTAATGTGACATCTTGACCTGAGGACACAGCAAATATGTTGTCATTCTTCTTGATCATGTGTGTAGTGAAAGCTCAATCTGGTTTTAGATCTACAGATACTACTAAGCTATTACTATAACTGGTATTTGTTGTCCTTTTAGGTATACCAATAACAGTGCCACCACCAGGTAAATTTGCTTAGATTTTTTTTCCACATTTGGTTGAGATGAAAACTTAACTGATGTGCAACTTACCGACTTCCTTTCAATTATATAGATAAAGGGTTATGTGTACTAAACTGTATGTTTATATACTGTATGTTTTATGTAGGCTCAGTTATTTTGATGCTGGGCAGAAGAGAAATTGTATGAAAATGCTGTTGACTAGTGGACCTAATGAGCCAGTTTTCTAGATGTGTATTTCCTTCTTTTTTCTAAAATCTTTTTTTCTCAACAATGCAGTAAATAGTTTTGATTGTTGTTTATTAAGTATTGTTGCAATTTGCCCATGCTTCTATATCACCGTATTTTTAAAAACTATAAAGTTTTTAATTTGAGGCATACTGATCATACATGTTTAATGTTATGCCTTTGTCAAGCTGAAAAGTAGTTCTTAGTCTTACAAAAGAAAAACCCATTTACATGGAAACAATTTTTCATTCTTCTTTCTGGGATTTGTATGCTTAGCCTAGTTCTTTTTTTGTGTTTATGGATGATAGATTTTCGCTTTCTCCCCTCCTTACCTAATTTATTGTTACAGGTTTTCCACCACCACCTGGCGGTCCTCCACCTTCCCTCATACCCACAATAGACAGGTGATTATCTGAAATCTTACTAAGCAATCTATCAGTATTCTGTAACTGAAATAAATTAATAAGTCCTCTTGCATTTCCCGGTGTTTTATGGATTTGCAATTGAGAAAGGGGAGACAGCTTCAGATTTTTACAGTAATTTTACAGAAATGTTAGTCTCATCTCTCAGCATATTTTTTGAGTAGGTTACTTGGCCACTTACTAGTTTAGTTATGACACAGTATCAAAATATTAGTTACAGTTTGGTAAATCAATGCCAAGACCTAAGGGAATGATTGTTAAAGTATTCTTTATTAGTCTGAAGGCTTATTTATGTGAACTGTATACTTTTCAGCTATCATATCCCTTTTTATAGATGTACACAAAAATTTGAGCACAAATTCAAGCCCTCATAAACTATAAGAAGTGCCAGAATTCCACAGAATCCAAATTTGTAATTCTGTTCTAAGTGTCCTGCTGTAACAGGCCTAACTGTACAATATTTTTTCAATACCATTTTTATATGCATTTATATGTATATGCATACATATATTTGTATCTATAGATATAAATATATAAAAGCAGGAAAAATGTTGGCTAGCACAGTCCTTGAAGAATATTTGTATTTTGCTGGAGGCCAAAACCAGGTCATATACAAAACTCACTTAAGATGGTACAAGCCTCTTGTCAACTGTCTGGATCTCACTGAAGGAAAATGCACATGTCTGTTCCTTTGAAACTGAAAATTCTGTTCAAATACGTGATACAGGAGGATGTTGGAAAATCTTCATATGATTTAATTGGGAAAAAATCCTAACTTAATGCATCATCTCTGCATTTATTACTTTGTACTGACGGTTGCTGTGAATGAGTTCGGCTTCTGATTGTATATATTGTATATAATATATATGTTATATATAAGTATCTATTTATTGAAGGAGGTAGCTTTGTTGCTAGAGCTGAGTTTTAACATATATCTTTAACATGCTGAAACTGGTTTTGCCTGTATTTTCCACAGTGGACATTCTTCTGGCTACGATGGTCGTTCTGTTCGTGCATTTTCATATGGCAGTGGTAAGTAAGCAAGCTTGCTGGCTTTGGAAATTTTGACCAGTGTGATATCAAATTGATACATTTACGAGGATTTTAGCTAGAAGACTAAACACGTCCTGTCAGTATTTCATTATGAGAGCTCATTGCTGACCATTGTAAATACATACATGCTGTTGCAAATTTAACCACTATTGGTAAATATTATTGTTTTGCTTATTAATTTATATACTGGATATCTTTTTCTGCTGCTGCTTTTACAGAACTGTGATTTTGAAGCATTGTATGTCATAATATGGACTTCAAGTCAGGGAGATTTTTTCAAGGATTTAAAAGCAGGAGAACAAGTACTGTTGAGATATCAGAAATTTAATTACTAAGACCAATCATTCAGAAATCCTGATGATGTACTTCTCCTTTGAAAAACCATCTATCTTCAGACACTATAACCTTCAGCTATCCTATTGCAAAGTCAGCTCTTTTTTTGCTTTTTTTTTTTTTAATTACTGTTATGGGAAAAAAATCTGGCACTGGAAGACTTGACTTTGTTTTTTTTTTTCAGTAGAAGTGAAATAAAAGTGAACTAAAATAAAAGCTTCATCATGTGGCAGAAGATGGGCATCCACAGAATGTATGCTTAGTTTAGAACAGTTACCTAGCTCTGCTTCTTCGTCTGAAGGAGAAAATAAGAAGATAAAGTAGATAGAATTATAAAATTATTTGGGCCACAAGGAATCATCAAAGATTATCTATTTAAAGCCTCTCTGCCATGGGCAAGGACACCCTTCACTAGATGAGTTTGCTCAAAGTCCTGTCCAACCTGGCCTTGAACACTTCTGATGGTTGGGCATCCACAACTTCTCTGGGCAACCTGTCCCCCACCACCATTATCGTAAGGAGTTTCTCCCTTATGTCCAATCTAAACCTACCATTTGTCAGAGTAAAACCATAGCCCCTTGTCCTGTCACTACAGGCCCTGGCAAAAGGTCTCTCCATCTTTCTTCTAAGTCCCTTTGCAGTATTGAAAAGCCACAATAAAGTGTGCCTAGAGCTTTCTCTTCTCTAGGATGGACAACCTAAACAACATAGGAAGAGATGTTCCAGCTGTATGATAATTTTTCGTGTTCCTCCTCTGGACCTGCTCTAACATATCTTTGTTGTACTGGGGTCCCAAGAGCTGGATGCAATACTCCAGGTGAAGTCTCATGAGGGCACACAATCAATCACCTCCCTGAACCTGCTGGCCAGTTTTCCTTTTAATGCAGCCAGGATACAAGTGGCTTCTGGGCTGCAAACTCACAATGCTGGCTCGTATTTAATTTTTGCCCACCAGCATCCCCAAGCCCTTCTCTGCAGGGTTGCTTTGAATCAGTTCATCACCAGTTTGTGCCAACACTGAGGTCTGCCCCCACCCAGATGCAGGACCTTGCATGTTGCTGGTCACTACCTCTGCCATTCAGCCCCATGCTTAGTGCCTTTTCTTTTAGCTAAATTCTATTGCCTTGCTCCTTGTTCCTTTGAACCCTAGTTGGTGAGAGGAGAAATTGTAGGGAAAGTTTTGTCCGTTTCTGAGGACGTGTGATGTTCAGCACAGATTAAATATTCAGCAAATCTATTTTCCAAATGTTCCGAAGTCTTAAGGATGAGTATACAAAATTACATTTTGTAATGGCTTGCAATTTCTTGAAGTTGTAGCAGTTCATGGAGTAACAAGCAGTACTTTGTTGACATTGTAAGGATCCTCATCAGTTATCAAATGTTTGCTTTCATGCGTTGGAAGCTTGTTGTATTTTCAAGGATTCTTGAAAAAGAGTTCATAAACATCGGCTTCACACAGGCTTCTTTTTTAGCAGTAATTTAATTGTGTTTTAGCAAAAAGGTAAAAGCTGAGGTGTACAACTAAAGCCATGCAGAGTAGCATAAGGAAAGCAGTCTTACTAACACATATTAACGTATATAGGTGGCATCTATTACATAGTCTCCACTGTAGAATGTATTTCACTTAAGTGTCTCTTTTGTTAGAATTTTCTATTCTGTCAAGTGTTTTCAGGGACATAAGAATATTTCCAAGTTTTATGTTGACCTTTAGAGATGATGGCTTGCTTGTGTTGTTGCAGCGCCAGTTTTAAAGGATGACTGTTACCATGATCACACCAACATTGAATTTGAACTTACTCAGCAGGATTAAAAAATTGTTTGCCTTTATATGACTATGGAGACCAAGGAGCACAGTCCATTCCTATCTTCCCAGTGTGCTTCCAGTGTATCTGGTATCCCCGTTGCAGCAAAAGCTTTTGTATTTGCTGCACAAAGCAATTGTCTGTCTCAAAGCCATCTGTGTCATAGGGATTTTTTAATCAATAGACTCTGACATTTTATCACTGTTGCTCATCTCTTAGTGAAAGATGTTTGCCTAGTCAGCATCATACTCTCACAGTCCCTGTTGTGCAATATGATCACTGGTCAGTGTTCAGCAGTGCTCTCTGTGAATCAGAACTTGGGGACATTGAGAGCTCCACAGTGCAGCAGGGTACAGATATCACTGTGATTTACAGTCACTAAGTATATTTATTTAATAGTTGCTTTGGATGATAGCACTGAATCTCCAACCTGTTGTCTTCTCTGATAGTCTTTGCATTTCCTAGCTTTGTCAAAATTGTAGGAGAAGATGTGCAAATGGAACACATTGCAAAAAGTACTAGTCTTGATTAAGGTACTAGCCCTTCTTCTGCCTATTCAAATTCCTCAGCTCATGCTTTTGTGTCTCTTCCCTTGTGGTCAGTCAGGTTTCCCATTGCAAACCCTTTAGGAAGGTTACATAGTAAAATAATATCTTACAGCTTCAAGAATGTCTGTTTTATTTTTGTGCTCTTCCACCACATCAATGTGGTTTCATCAATTTGCACTTAAATCCTTTCACAATTTAGTGCTAATTTTGCCATCATATCTTTGGCTTTGCTTGAGTTGCGTTTGATCAGCCGTTGAAGTGCCTTGTATCGTATGCTTGTTTGCTTTTTCCTCAAGCAGTTCTCTGGTCTGTGCTCTAAATGTTCTTCATATCTTAGGAACTTGCAAGACATTTAACATTACATAAACAGTTGGAGAGTCAGTATTTTTTGAGGCACAAGGAAGAAACATTAAATAGTTTGCCTGATGCCATGAAGCTTTAAGTTTTTAAACCATCTCCAAAACAGGGCTCATGTGTCCAAAACTAGTAATTACAAAGCTCTCTTCCTGTTTTAAAAATAAAATCAGAGTTAAATTTTTGAGGTGTCTTTCTTCTTGTAGAAATTATTGGAATAATCCATATAGTAATAACAGAAGTGACAAGTTACTTCAGTCAATGTAGTAAAAGCAGATCACCAGTTCATACTAGAAAGTAAGCTTCTTGTGTGTTGTGAATAACTCCTGGTGAAAATCTAGACGTAAAAATGTGCAATGTGTCAAATTACTGTTTTATCTCATGTTAAAACATGGGGAGAAATACTTCTGTCTGATGAGACTTAATCAAGATGAGATGGAGTATCCAAAATGTATTGTTAAAGTTTGTACTGCCATTAATAATTGGTTTGTAGTATACATTTAAAGTTAAGTTTAAGTTTAAACTTTAGATCAGAATACTCTGGCAGCCAGTGTCTCATGTACCATACATGTGTTGTTGACATAGTGGCAAGTCAAGGAAATTAGCAGTCTTCTAAGTCCAGCTGGATTTTTTGCTGTTTCTGGCTGGTTTCCTTCAAAGAATTTCAGCTCTTGGCAGTATAATGAACAGCATAATATTGTATTAGGACATTTTTTTGTGTTAACCCTTCATTTGGCTTGTAGACCTGAAGTTAAGTAGTGCCAAGCATTTTACTAGAGGCAAAACCTTGTATAAATGCTTTTTTAAGGAATTGTAATACTTTTCATTACAAATGTATTTTAACAATGAAGTGTTTTTTCCTGCTCCACTGCCTGCTCTAAAGGTCTTTTGTATTCCTCCTCTGGATGCTTGGCAAACTGCTCTCTTAAGCTTCTGCCAAAGCTTTCTGGGGCAGGCATACCCCAGACATTACAGGCAAGGCAGTCTGAACATAGCTGTCAGCAGAAGCCACTGGTTTTGTAACTCAACAGTATTAAATACAGCAGCAGTAACACACTTTACATTGTTTGGTGGATATTTATGCTAATTGTACTGTTAATCTCTTTGTGACACCGTGAAGCCAAGTAAATATTGTTCTCGTATTATAGATGATGAAGTGGAGCTCAAAACAAACGATTTATTGAAAGTTAGGAAAGCTAGCAAGGCAGATAAGCAGAAAGGGAGAAGTCCTCAGTACTGTAAGTCCGCTAGAGAGTGCTGTTTCCAGCTAAATACTCAGCCCTTGTTTTTCCTTTACAGGATGCGTTCACGGGACTTCTGGTGAGGGAGGGCAGGACAGAACAATTGGGGCATTAAAAGTATCAGTTCTATGTTACACTGAAGTTGGCAGAAAGCAATGGAGAAGCATGTTCCTTCTCCCCACTGCTAGCTATCTAAAAAAGGTTGGGAGACAGTGTTAAGGCTCCTTCTTAACATCTTAACATGTCACTTCTAAATTAAGACTATGCTTAGTTTTCTTAAACTCTGTTACATTTTAGTGGTATTAGTGCTTGTGCTGAGTATTCACAAATGTTATCTTACAGAGCACAGGTGGGAGCATTATTTCTTCTCCCCAGAGTGAATTTATTTCTGAAGCTCCTTTTACATCTATAATCAGAAAAGTATGACAAAGCATAGTCTAGAATATAAATTAGTGAATGAGAACTTCATAGCTAACATTGTATTTTAAATACAATGATTTTAAAGTACAAGAGATAAAAATAATAGCATTTAATACAAGGCCAGAACTGTCCTTTTTCTGAAATGTATTTTCAGAACACCTGGGTTTCAAAGGCAGTTTTGTTTTCTGGTTGTTTTCATTTTGTTTTTTCCCCAAAATAAAGCCATTTGACCACATAGAATCAGATTCTTTGAGCAAGTATTTGCACTTTTTTTTTTTCCCCAAAAGTGTTTAGGCAGTCGGGGTGTATATACCCTGGTTCTGTCCAACCTCATAAGAAGTATTTAAATAAGTGCCAGAAGCTTTTGTAATCATCATGAAAAAAATGCAGTTTGCTTAGAATTAACTCTAATGTGAAAAGGGAAGATTAAAAAATGTTATTGGAGGAAACTGACAAATGTGTTTTCGTGCCTAAGTTTCCATATGATATTTGATTATGTTCTTTCTAATAACTGCTTCTCTTTCTTTAGTCACCTTTCCACACCCTGCAGGTTCTGCGCCCTCATGGTCTAGTCTTCTGGACACCAGCAAACAGTGGGATTACTATGCACGAAGAGAGAAGGACAGGGAACGTGAGAGAGAGAGATCCCGAGATCGGGATCGCGACCGGGACCGAGACAGAGATCGAGACCGTAACAGGGACAGGGAAAGGGACCGAGATCACAGCCCGTCTTCAAGTGCGTTCAACAGGTCAGTGACATGCCCTAAATGTGCTGTAACTGCTCAAAACTCGTGTCTCTGTTAAACAGTGCACTTCAACACTCAAATTTGGTGTTCTGCTGCATACTCCAAAGAGCTGGGTGGTGTGCCTTCCTCACCTTTGCCCTTTTCTCTTGGAAACTGTAATTCTAAATTTCTACATGTGAAACAGAAGCAGAAAAAAAGGGCAGCGTACATCCAAACTGGTCATAGTGCTTTACAGATCAAAGGTGATTTAAGTCTTGAGAATGTCCAAAATATCCATCTCTTTTTGACATCAATAGCTCTAGAAAAAAATTACAGAAAAATCCACAGAAGTATCAAATGAATTTTAGTTGCCAGTTCGGTACTAAGCGCAACGTGTTGCAATGTTTGACCTTAATTAATGGTGTTAAATACGTGCTAAAATGGTTAATGTGGTTGTTAAAAATGGCTGGGTAATAATATCTCCTCCCTTTTTTAAGACTGTTATTTCAAGGTCAAGAACTTTTCTTTAATTTTGATGTAGACAATGAAAATCATGTCAGATAACTCAGCTAATTGCTCTAAAAAAACCCTGCAACTGTTCCATGGTTCACGTGCTCAAGTACAAAGCATTTGATGTTGAGCTCACTATGGCTCCATAGAACAGAGGCCTATTGGTTAACCAGATTTTTCTAGATTTCCTCTGCTTGCTATCTACTAAGCATTTTGGGCTAAATATCTGATGCTTTTCTCAGTGTTCCTTGTTAAGTTTAAATTTTTGCAGAATATATGTTAGCTATTAGGCAGATTGATTTTACTAATGGTTTTAAGCTGAAGGGAAAGAGAACGCCGAGAGTCAACATTACTGCGGTTGAGAGAGATGACATTTTTGCGTGATGATTGTTAGCTGAAGACCCAAACAAGGGTGCAAGCTGGGGGATTTTCCTTGTATGCTGGTGTGGTGATGTCCTCTCCTGTGGGCATGTGCTTCGTTCCAGGGTCAGTTTCTGAGGGTTGAAGACCTGTCTAAACATCTGTTTCTCAGACAGCTTGATTGAAGGCCAGAAAGAACCCTGGTCATTCAAGGGTGCTTGAAATGAACCTTAATAGCTTCCAGGCCTCAAGAAATCTCTGTGCTGCTGCCAGAGTTATCTGTAAAGGAGGGGAAAGAGCAGGCCTCGACTTTTTTATGTGACTAAATTATCCACCATCTGTAGCAAAGCTGTTGCCACATGGCTGTGTAAGAAAATGGGAGGCCCTTAACTAGGATAAGTTGGTTTGGGAATCACAGAAGAGGTGGGAGAGGCTTAAGAAAGAACATGCAGATATAGTATTTCTTAAGAAGGTTTATTTTCAATTCTGTGCACTTATGAAAATAAAATGAATGGAGCTGTGAGGAAGAGAACCTGAACTATTTTAAAGACTGCACAGATTTATAGCTTTTATTTATATTCCTTTTGTTTAAACTTTGATCAAGTGGTACTTTGGTGGGGTTTGTAGTAAGCATCAGGTTTAGTGTTTTACTGCTCAGAAATTATGGCTTTCAATGCTTTTAGCAGTTGTTTTCCAGATGAATAGCCTGTGTTTTTGCTACAGAAATTCTTTTTTCAAGAAATGCTACATCATTTCTTAAAATTGTAGGAAAATAGGATTTTTATTCTATTCTAGCCAAAATGTGGTTTAAAAATGAACTTTCAGCTGTCTTTATATTCTATTCTGTGTTTACCCTGCTATCCTCAAAGGAAAGTGTGCATCTCTCTCTGCCCCCTTGAGAAGATGCCATTATTTTTGGACTGTTTCCCTTCTGCAAAGGTTGGGAATTGATTTTGTTTGGGTTTTTTGTTTGTTTGTTTTGTTTGTTTTATTTTGGTAGTTTCAAGTCAGTTAGTTACTACTAAAAATGTAGACATTGGATTTTGATTGATGTGTTACTGTTTCGTGGTTCTTCCTCAGCAATTTGAAAAATATTAAAAAAAAAAAAGAAACAAAAAACCAAACCCCAGCGACTGTGTTTCAAAGGTGCTGGAATTTAATAATTTCATGCAGAAGAACAGATGAGGGTCTGGCTGGCTGGATTGCAGCTTTACAGGACTTGGTGTCCTGGTGGTCAACAAACTGAACGAGACTCCACAATCAGTGTGTGATAAAGGTCAAAACACTGAGCAGAATTCGAGTGTTCCTGAAAGCTCCCAACACACTGGTCTTGGCAAACTGATTTTTTGCTTTACTTGGAGAAGTTGTTTATTTTCATCAGACACACTTACAAGCTGTCATGGTTCTTTAGTAGTTTGCCAAAATAAGGTTTAAAAGGGAGTATCAGTTATATTTTTAACCTTTTCTAGATTGTTTTAAAATAACTGGGTAACAGAACAAATGCAGAGTATGAGTTACCATTAAGGGCTTTGGATCTCATCTTTGAAACCAAGCCCTAGGTCTACAAGTAACCATCTAATTTTTTATGGGAGGCTTATCAGAATTTAGTGGTAGACATACAAATTTTAACTTTTTAATTAGTTAAAAAGTTCAAAATACAAACGTTTCATATTTTGAATCAAAATATTAGTTTTGGGAAGCAATATCAGATATGGGAGGAAACTACAGTTGCAGAGAGAGGCTGAGGAGCCTCCATCCGTGGAGACATGCTGAAGATGTCTGGTCAGCTGGTCCTGATGGCCCTGCTTTAGCTTGGGTTTGGTCCTGATGACCTCCATTCATGCCTTCCAGCCTCAGTTTTTGTGCCAAATGTGCTTTGCAGGACTTGATCAGCTTACTCTCAGATCTGAGGTTATAAATGCATTATAAAATCAATTAAGTTGTCAGTGACAAAGCATAATCTTGAGTTCTGTACTTGTAGCTGTAGTTTTCTCGGTTTTGATGTGTGAATATTTTTCGTGTCCCTTAGAAAAGCAGAATTTTCTATGGGGTGGTTAATGCTTCTCTACAGTGTCTTAAATTACTAATTTCTGATATTTGCTTAATGATGTAATCATACAGGGTTTCATAAAAAGACTAGTGCTGTTGCTTCAGGTGTTCCCCCTTCTTACTCTTGAGTTTTCATGCATAGCTGTAATAATCATTAATGTAATATCCTCACTTGGGAAGTGGCCAGAGTTGTGGCCTATAAGATGGGTTTGATCTCAGTTCTCACTTCTCCAGCACATGAGGAATCTCTTGAGGCTTGAGCCGTTCTCCCTGTGTGATCTGTCTGATCTGTTCTGTTCCTGCAGGGACCTCAGGAAGATACTTTCTTTCATGGTAAATGTTTGCAGGGACAGAAACGCTTGCCTTTTGTTAGATCAACAGTATCTAAATTGTTACTGTTTTACTCCTTTAGAAAGACTGGTTACATTGTGCCTTTCTTTAGGCCTTGGTGGGGATCTCCCCAACTCTGGCTAGGGAACACTTCATGTGATATATGAATAATTACACTAAGTTCATTTGTGTTGAAGTTGAGCTGTGAAATGATGCTGGGTAGAATTTTCTTGGTAGAGAAATGACTAAATGATTGTGCCTTTTTAAGCTATGCTAATGTAGCATTTGAGTCATGTTGGCTAATAATGGACAGTGTTCTCCTCTTTTTTCTTTTTTTTTTCTTTTATTTTTTTAGAATTCAGTAAACTCTTAGAACTGCCTTTTTCATCAAGTCAAAATATAAAAATATGTTTTTAAGTAAAGTCTTTCAATTAGTGCCTAACCTGTGATATTTAGGGGTTTTTACCAACATCGTGGCAGGGCAGCATTTCATGGCAATCCAAGCAAGAAGTGGAAGTAGAAACAGCACTGGAGAAGAGTTAATTTCAAAAGCAGCCCAAAACATTTAGTATACTTTACTCTTTGTACTTACTCTTTGTACTAGCTTTTCCTTTTCTTGAAGCGAATGTAAGGAAACAGATAACTGTACCAAAATCTAACTTTAATTTACCCAAATTGTATAATAGTCAAAAAGTGTGCTGATAAGTCTTGAATGTTTCAAACACTGATCTGAAAACATTACTGAAGTTAATGTAGGATTGTATTTCCTTCACAGTTAGATACAGGTCCAAGCTAACAGTTTGATAAGTCGTATATAAACTTTATGGGACACTGTATTCTTTTTTCTTTCATTTTAATGAACAATCTCCTTTCAAAATTGCCTTAACTGCACAAGTCTAGTGTATAACATGAAGAACTTTATTGTCCTTTAAGCACTGAAACTCATGTAGAAACCCAGAAGCAATATTAAGATTTTCCTGTCATTTAGCTTGTTATTGTTATACTCCTTGGTCTTATTGTCCTGAAAATCTCTTGTTTCTGAATCAGTGATGAAGAACGCTACAGATACAGAGACTATGCAGAGAGGGGCTACGATCGCCATAGAACAAGCAGAGAGAAAGAAGACAGACACAGAGACAGGAGACACAGAGAGAAAGAAGAGACTCGACACAAGTCATCTCGAAGGTTTGACTTCTCTTTTTTTAATAGGATATGAAAGACTTGCCCAGTTAAAAAAAAAAAGTAAACTTTTTAAAGAACCCCAGACAAACAGGAGTTTTGTGGAAAGACGGTAAACACTTGAATGTGCTACTTGGAACAAGTCTGCCATATAAAACGTGGACAGACAAAAAGCAGTACTGACCCTGGGTAACCTCATATTGAGTGATGTATGTGACAGTCAGTATGGGAACAGAAATCGGGAAATTGGGGAAAGAAGGGTTAAAATGGTGAGTCAGAAAGAGGTGGAATGAAGCTGACATTCAGCAGCATGAACAGAACAACTCAACAGTCATTCTCAGCAAGTAAAATAGTCCTCGCAGTCATTTGATAGAAATTGTTCTACACGACCCATTTTAAGTTGGAAATAAAAGTTAAGTCCAGAAAATGGGGTCAACAAGAATGTCAAATTGTTAAGGTATGTGACATTGTTAAAAGTATTGCTATTCGAATATGGGTTACAAATGTGAAAAATCATTCCATATTCCCCACAAAAAGTACAGGATGGATGGATGTTCCATTCCAGGAAGAATTCAATTGTGCACTGGCATCCAAAAACTCTGAGTTGGGAGCAGATGCCAATTTTCAAATATGAATGCAGAAGCTGTTTTTTTGGTACTTTTTAATTAAATAGGGCCTGAAGTGTCAAGTGTTTGAGGCACTTTTTCTCTCTATTCAGTAACAGCAGACGTCGTCACGACAGTGAAGAAGGGGATAGCCACAGAAGGCACAAACACAAGAAGTCCAAAAGAAGCAAAGAAGGAAAAGAAGCCAGTGGTGAACCCGCTCCTGAACAGGAAAACACTGAAGCTGCCCCTGTGGAATAGGCTTGTGTGATTTTTGCCTACTTGCATATATATTAGTGCCAGAAATAGATTACTATAAATCTTGTTATTTTTCTGGGAATTATAATAATTTGCTCTTAATCTTGTTCTGTTAGTTTGAAATCAAAGGTTACTTTGGTTTTTTTTGAAAATAAAAGAATGAATTTTTCATGTTAAGATTCTTGGACTGACTTTGTCTTTTAAGAAACAGTGAAAAAACATCTTATAGCTAGAGGCTTACGCTCTTACAATATAAGTAGGGCTTAAATTCTTTGTATTAAATTGTCTCCTTTTTTCATAAGCCAATGGGAAGGTCATTCTTTTAATGACTTTAGAAACAGTGTGCATTCATTTTGTTATATACCCAACATCTGGAACAGTGTGGGTTTAGCAGAGCTTTTGGAGTCATATTTGGAAAGGTCATCCTTTACTACAGGGACACACAGGAACTGCAGGCTCTTCAAAAGCCTTGTAATAACGTGAAGCAAAAAAAAAACTAGGGAAAGGGGAAAAGGTGCCGATTGTTCTTAGTTGAATGGAACACTGAACATGGTGATGATACACTTGGTAATTATGTCTGGTTTGTGTGGGTGCATAAGGATGAATTAAGCTGGATAATCGTCCCTGCTGCTTTTCAGTGGCTTAAAAGAGAGTTCATTTTAGTCTTTGTTCTAGGGGAACAGCTGCCCTTAACACGATAAAGATTAACAAACATACCCTCTTCCCACTGCAAGCTTGTGAGATAAAAACAAGACTGTGGAACATGAGTAATTTGCAGAAAAAGACAAAGGACTATTTTAAGAGACATATAAGACCATCATCACTTTCAGATTTACTTCATGCAGAACAGTATTGAGTGTGATTGATAAGGCAGTCCCACAAAAATTTTACTGCTAATCAGAAGACTTACTTGATGGCATTAGCAGGATGCAGTGTACTTCCTTAAAAGTAATATTCTATATAAAAAACCCAGATTTAATAGTATTGATCAGAACAAACCAGGGAAATGAGGTAATTTGGTTTGGGATGAAAATAATGTCTGTACAAGTACACAGTTACAATTATTTTTAATTATTTTAGAAATTTCATTCACAGTTTTACAGACTGACAAACAGTACTTGAAAGTCTTGAAAATACCAGCTTCATGCTGACCATGAAAAGGTACACATAATCAAAGTGCTATTAATGTGTTGGATAAAAACCTTCACCTGATTATTGCAACTAGAAAAATTGCAAGAAATATTTCCATAAGTTATTCAAGGTTTTCTTTTTGTAAATCAAAATAAAGTGGATGAGCAGAAGCTGTTGCTCCTTAAATTTCATTATTATTATTATTATGCATTAAATAGATATATAGATACGTATAAAAAAAAACAAAAAACCCTTAAGAACACAGGGAAGGAAGGACTTAAGTCTGTAGCTTGGATCACTCTGAAGTGATTTTCTGACAGGTGTCACTGCTTTACCTAAACTTGACTTTTCTTGACATGCAGGTTGAAATTTCACAAACCTTTTCTTTATAAATACATACTTGACCCCCCAAAAAAGCAAAGACTGCTGTTCCTTTTTTTTTTTTTTACATTTTTCCCCATGTTAAGATATTTGTTATACTCTCCATGAAGAGTTGTTTTATAAAAATGTGCCAGGCCAGGACACAATTGTGAGAGTAATTTTTCCTTTTAGTTCTTTGAGCATCCTTGCCAAGCAGGCATGCATCATTCCTGATGTGTTCCTGCCGTTGACAGCAAGGAGGATGTCACCGCATCTGAAAAAACAAATGCAACACAACAATTAAACAAAGTGACTTTTTATCTTGAATGTTTTCAAATGCCAAAGAACATCCTTAAGCTGGGGGAAGGGGTAGAAATGAGTATTATGGTTCCTTCTCTGATTAACTACTGTTCATGAATAAGGGAATAAAGCTGGTGAAAATATTTCACTTGTTTGGGTTTCTTACAAATTTATAATTAATTAGACCTATTTGAAAGAAAACATGATGTAGTTCTTCTGATATTCATTCTGATGAATCATCAGCACAGAATCCTAGCAGGGCTTTGGTTGAAGGGACTTCAAAGATAACCCAGTTCCAACCCCCTTGCTCTGGGCAGGGACACCTTCTACTAGACCAGGTTGCTCAAAGCTGTGGCCAACCTGTCCTTGAATAAGGAGGAAGTATCTACAACTTCTCTGGGTAACCAGTTCCAGTGCCTCACCACCCTCACATTAAATAATTTCTTTTTCAATATCTGGTGTAAACCTACTGGCTTTCAGTTTAAAGTCATTGTCTCTTGTCCTAGCACTACATACCCTTATAAAAAGCCCCTTTCCAACTTTCTTGTAGGCCCTCTTTAGGTACTAGAATGATCTATGTTCTGAACAACTGTACCTTTTAAGCCTTGTTAATTGATGTAAGTTTGTGCCATGATTGTGCATTTACTCTCAAGTGTATTGGTGTTTGCAGGGAAGGCATTTCTTTGGGATGTTTAGAACTGGGTATGTGGGAAACCCCTGTGCTGGCATGCTTTGTACCACCCCAGAGATCAAATTGACTCTTCTTTTAACTTACTCACTGGTGGATTGGTAGACATCTGAAAACATTCTGCTATGAAGGCAAATCTGTTAACTTCAGGATCCTTATGTCCTGTTTCCAGATCTCCCAGAGTTAGTTCTGTATCAGTGAGTCCTTCCCCTGTCCCTGCCACTGCCTTAATGAAAATGTGTTTTTCAAAAACCCCCAGAAGTTAATCAGAAGAAAAGCTTACTTAAATGCTACTTTTTTTAGATAGTAATCGTTACCTAATTCTGCCATCATTATATGCAGGTGTTCCCCCAACAATGGATTTGATGAAGAATGGTTTGTTCCCAGTATGTTCTTCGTAACCTCCTACAATGCTGAAGCCAAGACTTCCAGATGTATTTCTTCGTAATACAATTTCTTTGCAGCTGTACAAATACCTGAAATAAACCAGTTTAATTAAATGTCTTATAGTTAACTTTAGATTCATCTTAATCTTTAGATGAACCATTAATCTGCCTTTTCATGTACCCATTGAGTATTTTTGAGTTAAATAGTGCTGTATTTCTGCTGTATTAAGTGCCTACACTTCTCTATTTCTGTAGTACTGCTTTCCTGTTATAACCAGATAACCAGTTATCCCAAAAGTAAAATCAATAGATAGTCTTGGGCTTAAGTATTAAATAAGTTTTTTTATAGGGTAGAAAACTATGCAAATCATCTAGTTGGTGTATTGGAGAAAAGCACAAGCCTGGATTTAATGTTTGTAAATCAGCAATTCATAAAGCTGTATTTCTTCTGCTTTGTACAGCCCAATGACTTCTTCCAGATATGAGCCTGTATGTGATTAATTACATCAAAGTGCTCAGAGACTTACTAATGTGGTGCATGTCAAAGTGATATAATTTTAAGGCCATTGGAATGAACTACAAAAATGACAGATGATACAAAGACAGGTATTGGTGGAATTAGGGATCCTGAGCTTTTCTGGAGTAACCTGATAAAGTCACAGCATGGAAGATGAGAGAAACTTATCCATGTGAGTCAGTGCTTTGGAGTGCTGAGTCTGCTCTCAAGAAGACAGCTTGTTCTTACTGTAATGATTAACACAAGATTTTGTAGTAAGAGAACTGAAATCTGCTTCTCCCTCCATTTGCCTTTTGAATGTATTTTATGATACTGTATGTTATGCTCAAAGCTAAGGTTCCAAAACTAGGAATAGGGGAAAACAAGAACAGTGTTACATTAGACTCTTAAATGTTGCCTAATGCTCTGAGTACGTAAATTTCTGTTTCCTTTTTTCTAAACCAAATTAATTCTCTTTGTTAGAGAGAGAGTGATAGAAATATCTGTCCATAGTACTTAACCAACTTATCATTAATGGTGTCCCCAGGAGTGATTGAAATTACTGAATGACTAAAAATATATTTGCTACTGCAAATCTTAAAATATAGGCTGACCTAGAGTAGGCAACTGTTACAAGCTCTATTCAGAACCTTTTTAGGTTTCTAAAAAGCACCTGACACTTCTATAGGAGGATAAATAGCCTCTATCTTAAAAACTGATATGCCTAGTGTTTTTAAAATTGTGTTTTAAATAGTGCATTTGCTGTCTTTCACAGTAGTAATACTAGATTAGTCCCCCAGGGCCTACAAATATTCACCTGCTGCCAGGATGGTAGGTATGTAATATTTGCACAAAAATTCACCGGCTGCTAATGTAAGAAACGGGTGACATTTTCTTCTTCCTCAGCAGCCAGGCATTATTACTTTACCATCTGTGGACTTCTTCAATGTGCAAAATCACTTAAACCCTCTATGTTTAATGGTACTTATCAAGGTCATGACCAAGCAGTGCTAGGATTCAGCCATTAGCGCTGTAATTCAGTGTTGATTTTGGGGCAGAGGTGTCTGCTGCCCAGTGCTACACTCACTGCCTTAAGGAGCACATTCCTGAAACTGGAAAGGTAATCGGCTAAATCCTAATGCCATAGAAAAGTAGTAGGCAAGCAGGTAAAGACAGAAGGATAAAAGGCAGTGCAGCCAAACATGTCTTAGGTGCAGTCTATAAGGTAATTAGTTGCGTGGTCTCCGTCAGTCCAGAAAGCATTAATACATATTTGCTGTCAAAGTGTACGATAAATTTATGTAAAATAGATACAGCATAATAGCATGAGGATTGTTGTCTCTGCCAGAGCAAAGAAAACACATGGAAACCAAGGAACAGCAGAGAAAACCACTCTGTTGTGACTCCAAGCCCCTGCACTGCCTTTTCCTCACCAAAGGGACTGGGTGTAACCTGTTGTGACAAGAAGGTAGTGGAGAATGGAAGTCAGGAGAAGAGGTGCTGGTATGACGTCAGTTTGGGAAGCCTCCTTTTCTCCCCTTTTCACAAAGTGTTTGCAAGCTTGTCTTCTTTGGTTCCCAATACCCAAATTGGTAATTGAATGTTTTCAGTTCCAAAAGCCAAGTCTATTTTGGCCCTAACAATAATGAGTGAGGGATTTCCCTGTCTTTTGACAATGAGTTTACTCGCTCTTCCCCTTTTCACTCACCCTGCTGTGGGTGTTGGTGCAGGCAGGTCCAACCCATCGCAACAGCCATAGCTAGAGACTGACTCCTAAAAGAATAGGAGTGTCTAGGATGTGTTTATGCCTTTAACTCAACATTTTCTTATCTCCATCCTATGGGATAGAGGTATAAGCATGGCAGTGCATCATCCATCAGATGTTTGTCAGCACTGTCACAACTGTGAAAAGGATGCTGGCAGGCAAGGCTGAGCTGTATGTAATGCAGGTACTGCTTGCTCCAAACAGTTCAGTGCCTAAACAGAGATGTCTGCTCTGCCTAAGCAAAGAGCAGCCCAAAGGGAGTCCATTCTTTTAGGGCTGTTTAATCATAAAGACAAGCTACAAAGTACCACAGAGAAAAAATAAAATCATATGAAGATGCTTAGTGTGTTTGAGTAGCTTAATTTTCTGTGATAATGAAAGCCCTAGTCTGGGTGTTTTGACCCAGTCAAACTACCATAACCCACTAAACTGCAACTGATCTAAGAAGAACCACCTCCTTGGAAGAGAGCAGCTCACAGTCACTGCCTTTATCACTAAATACTCCAGAAGATGAGGATAAGGAATAATTTATATGCGAACCTGCCTCAGATACTAGATTTGGGATATACAGTGTCTACCCACATGGTCCTATCCTAAGCAGTACCACAACTAAGCATCAGTTACTGATGCATGAGGAATTTAAAAGTGCCTGTTTTAAAGTAGTTAAATGTACAATTCCCTGCTGATTTTCATGATGCACAAGTAGCCTTATGCTCTAGGCATGAATACCAGCCCAGCTGCAGGAGGATTTCAGCAATAACAGCTATGAAAAGGATAACTTCCTCCTCCCTCCCCATTACAGTACACAAATGGCAGCTGAGTAAGTAATATTTGAGAATTGCTTCCATCAGCACCCTACAGTCCAGATTGAGTTACTTTGGAGGTGTTTCTGTCCTTATTTCATGTTTTACATCTTGTTCTACCCCAGGTTTGCAGAATGACTTGGGCCACCTTGTCTCTTTCTCATCTCACTTTACAGATGAAGAAAAGCACTTGTGTGAAGTACTAATGTTTGTAAATGTTATGACAGGATGATCTAAAAAGTATTCTAAGTACTAGCTGAGGGAAGGAAATGTGAGGAGAGCAAAGAAAGGAGAGCAGGAAAACAAGCAAGGGTAGAAGCAGCATCAGAGCTGGGGAAATGCTTTTTGCCAGCTGTTCCCCGTTATTTCCTTTGTGCATGCTTGACGACAACATGTCCCTCTACCAATAAAGGAGTTCTGTCTTCCTAAACAACCAACAATTAAATTAGCTACCCTGAAATAAGTCTTCAGGCAAGAATGCTTAAGGTCCTGCATCACTGTTTCCTCCCAGCCCGCAGCCCCTCCGCTTGCGTGCAGGCCAAGTTTTGACAGATGTCAGATGCACATGTGCACGTATTTTATAACCACCACATATTGGATCGTACTACAGAGAGAACAGAGGAGCTGTTTAGGTATTATCAAGCCATACAAAAGTGAGAAAACCCAATTCTAAGATCTCACAATAAAAGGACAAAATTTAACTGAGATCCACAAATGTTGAACGAGCAAGATGGCTTTTCCAAGTCTTTGAGCTTCGGTGCAAGGGATCAGATACCTTGTCTGATTCTGCTGCTACCAACTTCATCCAGAAAAATGATATAATACCCTAATTCTTAATATTTGTGTCTCTTTTCTGTACCCATCTCTGTAATATGCATGCAGTCCCTGGGAAGGGAAGAGTTCTGTTCTAATATGGAAAAATCAGGCTTTTACAGTAAGCTACTTTAAATCATGTAAGTATTAGCCTGTTTTCTACTTCACTGGTCATGGACAGAAGTCTGTAGACATGCTCTAGTATTTTGTTCAACTCAGCACATTTTATGGTACCATTCACAGGATTTTCCTTAAAATTTCATGGATTTGGAACAAAAGAAGGAAAGATTCTCTTGTCCCCTCAGTTTCCTGAGCCTGAACATCCTACTCTAAGTTGTGAGGTCAAGCTGATTCTGAACACCCCACCTTGCTTGCTGTGAACAGATACACACACTGCACTGCCAGGGTTTGTCTTGAGCCACTTCTTTCCCTTCTCAAGAATTTAAGTGATCTACTATCCAGCCTCCTCTTTTTTAAACCATGACTGTTCCTGGCCTACTAGTTTTACTGCCTTTTCTATTTGTTCAATTTGTCTTACATAGGTGTGCCTCTTCCTGCCCATCTTCCCAAGTATTTTGCATGATCCTGCATAATCACGATTTTGACATTTCTACTTTTCCATTAGCTGTACCATTCTTAGACTCACATATCTTGGAGCAGTCCTTCTAGTAAATAGTAGGTGTAAATAGTAAATTCTATTTAAATTTCTATTTAAATTTCTATATTCTATGTAAAAAGTAAATAGTAAATTCTATTTAAAAAAATAGAATACTTTAATTAAAGTAGGTGATTCTTCAACATTTTGCCCCGTGACTGCACTTCAGGCACTTTTTCCAAGATGGACCTGTCAGACATCTATTCAGACAGAGTATAATTTTCTCTAACAGCCTGGAAAATGTCACGAGACTGCTGACAATATCTTGGGACCTAGTGAGATGTGATCCTTGCCAAAAGCAAACTGAAAGCCAGAGAAAGGTTAAATGTTCAACCTGGAGCACAATGAGTTAATATGATACACGTCCTCATGAGAGAACTTGAAGGACTTTCAGACATCTGATGTGGGCCCTGGAGAATCAGAACAATAAGTAGGTGAGCCCACTTATGCTGGGGAAGACAGAAGAGTCTGCTAATACCTAGTGAGCAATCCCAAACCTGATCCTCTTGTGCCCCTCTAGCACAATCAGCCAATCAGCTGCTAATAAGAAAACAGAGCACCTTTGTTACTGTCACATCAACACGTGTTGGTCCCTGTCCCAGGCACTAGTCTGATGTTCAGAGCAGTGTCCCCACTCAGCATACCAATGTCCCCATGTCTCTTTGAAGGAGAAGGGCCATGCTGTGCTCTGTGCACGGCCTCGCAGCTGGGGATAGAGTTACAATGAACTCTTGTCTCCAGCCTTGCTGACACTGGGGCTGATTTTCTTTCAGACAAAAAGAGCTGGAATGCCTTCACACATGCAGCCCTCAGAGAAGAAAGGCTAAAATGAGCTCAGAAACCATTCCTAAAATGGGAAAACCCATTTTATTGCCAAACTGTAAAGTGGAACTGACCAATGTGAGCTCTGGGTGCAAGCCTGCAGTACTGTGGAGCTCTGTCCTTCATGTCCTCTACTATGCAAAGGTAATGGGAACTTCAGGCAGCTGTGAGTAGATGATGACTAGGCAGCTCAGGTTTTCTACACAGCCCCATGAGGGTGGCATAGGCTAGGTGTGATTGTTTCAGTCCATCTAGCAATGGACAGTGATAGAAGCAAGACTCAGCATTGAGCACTGCAGATTGCAGCATCTATAAGGCCTCTAGTCTGTTGTCTCTACACTGAGAGCATTACCCATGATCTAGTACCTTCACCGTGGTGCTGGTCAAGCTCAGGAGTGCAGAAGAAGTTAGCAGGAATGAGGATCTCCCTGGGCCTGTCTGTCTTCAGAGAGACTGAGAGGAGAACTTACCATTGCCTGGGATAACAAGTTAAGGGGCATCCATTTACTGCATTTTGTTTTTACTGCTTTTCTTTCACGGGTATAAAGAACATTTTGCCTGTGGGTGACAGACACGCAGCCTGCCTTCTGCTCTTGCAGTGCTTCAGCACATTATACAGTCATTAGCATCAGACCAAGCCCCAAAAAACATCTGGCCCTCACAGCAGACCTTGCTGCAAGGTGAATGAACTTAAAATGGCTCCAGCTAGAAAGAGGGAAACCTGTTATGCAAGAGTAGGAAATGAAGAGGAGTCCTGAAACTGTGCCTAGAGAAAAGCCCACCTGCTCTGCAGACCATCTTTTCCTGCCCTCCTGTAAAAGAGAGACACTGAACTGCTGCCAGTTAGGAGGACAGTCAAGAGGAACTTATAAGATAAATTCTTCATTCCTTAAAACTGAGTTTCAGCTCTGTGATCCCAGCTTTGCATATTCATAGATTGACAGTGTATCCTCATTTCATACTTTCTGAAATGTCGTGGAAGCTGCAGGTATTACACCGTGCACACCAAGAGCTTAATGACAGGCGATGTGGCTCTTATTATCCTTGCTGAAATGACAACACAGCTGCTTCCTGTGTATGACAAATGGACTTCTTTCAGGCGGGGGTGGGGTTAAAAGAGGTGATTTGGAGATACTGGCCAGCTGTGAGAGCTTTGCAACATCTGGGTAAATCAAACAATTCAGCTGGATTTGGCTAAGGAGAAGGGCTGTGCAGCTTGAGTGTTGCAGGAGGGGTATCTCTGCCTTCTGCAGGGTGGTTGAGCCTAGACTCCAGTTCAGCAAGCTCCTGTATCCCCGCAAGATTTTCCTTTCACTCCTTAAGTGCCAGATATGTTTACAAGATTGGAACAATTCAGTATCCTATCCTCCCTCACAAGGGGAACTGCATGTCTATTTTGCCATGTACACGTACCCATTTACAAAAGGGAGGTATTTAGAGTCAAGTCAGTGACAGAGCCTGGATTTAATTAAAATGTCAGTGCAATGAATCAAGCCAAAAGAAAGAATTGCCAGAAAATGCAAATCTTTCCTCCCACTCCCCCTCAGCAAGAGGTTGCAATCTGTGGACTTACCGTGGCAGCCCCAGCCACATAACCCAGGACGGTGACCACTCGCTGCTCTCGGAGGTCACCTGTGTGTCCTCAGGGGGTGGTAGGTGACCCCGCTCCTCCTGGGCTTCACATGCTCTCATCTCCAGGGCTTTGAGCACCACTGAGGAGTTGGTGTTCTTCAGCAGGGCAACGGCCTCACTCCGGCTGACTCCCGTCAGATCAATGCCGTTCACGTTCAGGAGGATGTCACCTGAGACCAATAAAATGGATGATAAAAAACCCTGTAAGTGTTTCCAGGATCCCCTCCCCACCTCCACGAACAAGTGAGTCAAATCCATGGCCAAGAACTGGCTGCCTGATGAGGCTTTTTGCCAATCCTATCGTTTAACGTGGCTGGGAAGCATATGCTACTAAACATCCCACAGGCATGAGGGAAGGGTCTAGATTCCTGTACACAGAAACTTTGCATGGTTGGACAGAGGATTTGTACTGGTTTCTTTCCACGTAATGTCCTGCATCTGGAGCTGAACAAACAGCTGGGGTCCTGCTGTACCAACAACTTTGGTACTGGTGCCTAGTACTGGTCCGGGTGTCTGGGGTCCACTTCCAGCTAGCAACATTTGTAGTCAACCTAAGCTTGAAACCCAACAGCTCGATGTTTTTTCTCCCAGCTCTCCCTTAGCTGAGGACTGCCACTCCAACTGCCTCTTCCTAGTTTGCTTGGTGGGATAACATGTTATTATTTTCATATTAATGCCTGTTTAAATGGCTGCAAGCCAAACCATCTTTCTATATGCCTTACTTATAATATAGGCACAGCAGCTACAGAGAAAAATGCAAAGATGACCTCAATTACTACAGGAAGAACAATAAGGACATCACTAATGTCATGCAAGCAGCCACAGTGCCAAGTGCTCTGCTACCCTTCATAGCAGGCTCCCATGCCAGGGCTTTCCTGGGTGCCCTCTGTGCTTGGCCTGGATGCTTCTCCAGGCAGGGATGTATCACTGGCAGTCCAGGCACTGCAATATGACCATTAACCTCTTCTTGTGGTCTGCCTCCAGTGAGAAGGACAACAGCCTAAGAGCTGCTCTCAATCACAGGCCTATGGCACTATTATAACATCACATATTCATTTGTTTCTAATTTTATCAAATTAACTAGGCTGAGTTTTCCATGCTGCTTCATGATGAATATTTTTTGGAAAGTATATCCCACTGAGAGGCAGTTATTTCCCAGCAGGAGGGAAGGGGAAACCTGCTGTTTTGCTCCTGTTGTCGTGTTCTCACAGGGGTTTCGTTGAGCAGCCACAAAGAGGAAGTTCCCATGTGTTCACAGTGCCGGGCACCAAGACCCAGGCTCATGGGGTCTGATTGTGTTGCAGCTACTCTGCCCCATTTTTGGGTGCCTTCACTTCGCTCAAACTCAGGATTTCCCTCCAGCTTCCAGGCAGTGACTGGACTAAGGAGAACATAGGGAATGAAGGGTAAGTGAGCTGTGCCACTGCTGGATGCAGGCTACTGAGGTACTTGGCTCTTGAAGATGTAACATCCTGAAACCTGAGAGTTTCATCTTTCCTCTGCTGCCCAGCTATTTCCACAAAACAAACTAATAAAATATGTTCCTCATCTTGTTCTAAAAGCTTATTCATGCAGAAAGAGAGAAACTATTAGCTTTATCCCTCTGTTACATCAGCAGCTAAATGGGGTTAGGAAGCCAATGTTTCCAGATATGATGTTAAGCCACAAGGCACTAATGTGGCTTCATATATAATGGGAATTTTACTCCTGTATATTTCATTCAAATTCATAAATGCAATGACAAGCACAAAAAGTTACCTTAAAAACACAGGAAGGTTGCACAATCAATGTATCAGGAGTTAGGAAATGGTGGGACAAGCTAATTTTCCTGTGAAAAGCTATTTATCTTTTTTTTTCTACCAGAACATTCCTACAGCCTACTTCACAGAGATGATTACTGCTGCATATTATGCCTTTTCTGGTAGCTGACTTGAGACCCTCTAATCTGACACATCCCAAAATCTGTAGGATTGCTGAAGATGTCAGAGTGTGAAGCTCTTTCACTATCCCTCAGTTTTCAAAAGAAGCTCTTGATTTAAAGCAGGCTTTCAAAATCCCCCCTTTTTACCTGTTTTTATCCTGCTGTCTCTGCTGATCACTCCTCCAGGTTCCACACTTATCACATAGATAGGCAAATCCCATTCCCGGTTAGATGCTCCACCTGCCACAGTCATTCCCAGTGACTCTGTGTGATCTTTCCGGACAGCCACCACCTTCTCATGACAGGTGACAGTGTGAAGGGTGCTCTGTGATGGAGAAAATGGCAACAACAAACACAGTTTGTGGGCATGGCGACCTCCCTGACAGCTTTGGCATTTTCTATCCAAACAAATAGTCATGGAAGTAACACCAAGACACTTCCCAGCCACCTGGCCTGATGGCAGGAAGGACTCCCTCAGGGATTTAAGCATCTGCAGTCAGAGCTACCACCAAGATAACTGTGCTTTAATAGTTAAAGTCAGGCACTGCTCCCACACAAACCAGAGTTGTTTTAGTGCTAAAGCTAATAGAATCAGGTCCTTGAAATGTAAATAAGGAATCTGATTTTAAAAGAAAAAACAGTTCTTGATAATAATATCATTAGTGGTCATCATATCTTTGGCTATCAGGTTGTGCTTCTTATCTTGCTGCTGGCAGTCTGAGCATCATCTGTATAGTAAGTGAGAAGTAGTCCTCTTGGGTTTGAGGACTAAAACCATTGGGGACATACTAGAAGAGACATATTTCTTTTGATCTTCCAGATATCTGTATTTCTGTGTAAGTTATGGGTGGAAATACACTCGAAGAATAAGTGTTTCTGTTCAGGAAAAGAGAAGGACATTCACAGTGAAGAGCAGGCAGTTTCCAGGATGCTCTTAGTGCTTATGCTTGAAGGGTCACTTCAGGACAGTCATCCTTATATTTCTGCCCCTGAATGGGAAAAGTTAAATACACACAGCTGGTCATGCAATAACTCGTGCATGACTGAGGGTGAAACAAACCCACAGGTGCCCTCAGCATGGAGAACCACTGCAATGCAAGCTCCAACAAAACCTGCAAACTGAATGTCATGTTTACCATGCACTCAGTTCTTACAGAAGAGTTCGAAAGGCAAATAAAATCTGGATTTAAATGTTAATTGCTTTGCTTTCATTAAGTATTTCATAAGCAGTGCTCCTGACAATCCCAGCCCCTCTTGCAGGAACAGCATCGTTCACTGCAGGCTCATACATAATGGCACACTTCTAAATACATTTCAAATGCATATTTGAAAGACTCTTCTTATTCAAAAATGTGACCTCACATTCGTAATATGCAAAAATAATCTATAAAGCTCATTTAAAGCCACATTAATCTCTTCTTAGAAATCTGACATCTCACAAAGGCATTTTATGTTGGTTCCTGGGCCAGCAGCACAGAAAGTGGAGCAAAAGAATCAACAATGTCTCCCTAAGTGACAATGATGGACAAAGGAAGATTTGGCAAGAATATTTTTATGAGAATAGGGCAGACTATGTCTTTGATTTGTGGGGTTTTTTTAAGGTATGTTTGGTGGAAATAACTCCACATCAAGATTTCTGTGATGCAATGTTAACAACAAAACACAGGACCTTCTAGAAGCTCAGTAAAAGGATTTCTCCATGATTGAGCAGATGAACAGTAGCTGCCACAGAGCTCCAGAAACAAAAAGGCAAAGAGCTCAATGGAAAGAGGAATTCTCTCAGTCTCTGGGAGAAAACCAAACAACACAGTTGTTTGGACATACTAGACCTGGTCCATGCAGAAACAGGCACAATGTCAAAGTAATTTGGCATAGGGCTTGCAAACAAACCTAAGAATTTCTGAAGATTTTAAGATCTTCAGAAAAGATTCTGTTCCAGATAAATTTTATGTTCTGATCCAGATAATTTTAACCTTTCACCTTTGGCTTTAAGGTGTAAATATTTTAAACACAGTAGTTCTATCTTTATGCAAATTAAACTTAATGTTTCATCCATGTTTTGCAAAAATATCCTTTTTCTCTTGAAAAGGAATGGCTTTCCATCAGGAAAAAGCCACTTCCTGAAACATGTGGAATAGGGGCACTACTAATTTCCACAAAGTTTCAATCTGAAATTTTGTAGCAAGATATGAAACTGGGATTCTATTTGTGGCTCTAATTGATAGAGCACTCCTGTTACTTTTGCAGCATAAGTAGCATCCAGTCTCAGACAACAAAACATTAGAGCATGAACCAGTTTATCACTATTTTTTGAGGAACCAGCACAGAGAGAAAGATTTCAAAGAAGTGCTTGGGAACAAATTGTCCTGCTACATTTCAATGAAGAATTATAGAAGTACCAGTACTTGTATGCTGAACCACAAAGGACCAATTTTCCTTTGAAGCTACTCTTTCCCATGTCATTTTTTACATGGCTGCAGACAGAAAGGATTTGGGGTGACTTGACTGAGACAAAGGCAGTGATGAAAGGAAAGTAAAGCCTTTTTTAGTAAACACACGTAGAGCTCGCTTGGAGGTATAATCGATAGCAAGTAAACCAGTTAAAAGGCAGTGTTTATCAGTGACTGCATTTCAGTGCATTATCTTCTAAACAATTGTCCTTCTCTGTCATTTTGAAGTGATCTTGGAGGTCAGGAGAAGAAAAACATAACAGTTCATCTCCTCCTCTTTTTATTTTTTCCTTCTTTTCTGTATATTTACTGGAAAATAAATATTTACAGCAGATTATCACAACATCAAAGCCATGACACGTGTCTTGCAGGCAAAAAACATCACTGTGTCTGTTTGGAAAATGTACTCCACCTGAAGGCTAACCTGCTCATATGGTCAGGAAACATTGCGTGAGCCAGCAATATTTTCTTTGCTTTAAGTATTAGACAATTCATTTGAAAGAAGTAAGAAAAGAGCTCCAATTAAAAACAAGTGCTATTTAATTGATGGCAAAGCTCCCACTGACTTCAAAGGAATTGAATCAGGCCTGTTTATGTGTTACAGCCCTGGCTTCGCAACCTCAGCTGCACAAGAAAGTGTTTGTGACATCTCTTTTCTGAATCCAGGCAGCAGCCAGAACAGTTTGGGCTGTGCCTCCCCTATCTCTGTACAGAGGAAAAGAGATCCATGAGACCCTGGACAGGACCAATCTTTTGGCACACCATACGCCTGCATCACTGCCACCAGAGAAGGACACGGTCACAAGAGATCATCCTCTTCTTATCCAGAGCCTTGTGGGCAGCATGGCTGGTTGCCACTGGCCTGAAAGAGAGGCACCTCCTCACACTGTACAGATGGAGGTTGGCTATCCTGAGGCCAACAGCTTGGCCCAAAGCAGTTCCTGAGCCACTGCATGAGCCAGATGGCTGCTGCAAGCTAGACTTTATTCTTGATGCTGAATAAAGCCAAGGGTTGAGAGCAGATTTCAGCCCATGTATGCATGGGCTGCTCTACAGTGAGAGCAGTTTCCCTCAAAGAGAGCATTCCTGACCATCTAACATCACCTTCTACAGTAAGCTCAGGGGACAAAAAACCACCTTAAAATTAACTAGAATGCAAGGCAGCTAGCAATCCTCTATTAATCACACATAATAAAGTAATCCCACAGATGGCAGTAGGTAGCAGACTCATCAAACCACACATACATAGGAGACTCTCCTGACAGTAAGGTCCAGCCAACAAGCATTACCTTGGTTTTGGGCAGGAGCATGTGCTGCATTGGGACATTGTACTGGCCCTAGGCTTGCAAGCATTACTCCTGCAGTAATGCCTATTTAAAATAAACAACATTTTTTAAATCTTTCAAAGCCAGTTTAAGGATCTTGAATTGCAAATTATGTTCAGTTAAACCTTCAGCAAAATATCATGAAATATTTAAACTGACACAGTCATGCCCTATAAAAGGGCAACTAATGCTCCAGTAAGATTTGTATCAGACCAAAATCTACAGTGCCTGAAGCTCATTGTGTCTACGAGTTGTACTGATCTGCTGATCTATTGTCAGAGCATTTTCTTTGATAGAAGCCCTCTACTACATAGACACAAAGCTAAAGAGAGGTAGGAACAGTTCAGAATTTTCTTTTTTTGGCTGTGATCTTCTCTGGGAAGTGCCCAAATGGTGGCATTGGACAGAAGCCCACAGCAGTACACCCACTCATGCTTATGCAGTATTCAACTCTTGTGGAAAACTGGAAATCCCCCTAAAAGCTGTGGCCTATCCAACAAGAGATGATTCATTAGTCTTTATAGCACTTACTTGTTAGTCTTTAAAGGACTACTACAAAGACAACATTGTGCCTTCAATCTCATAACTACCCCAAATTTTTTTGGACTTACCAAGAACTCCCATCCAACACCTCTTGGTACAGGAAGAGAAAATGAGGATCTCAGGGCAGAGAGAGACAAGTCCTGTTCCTAAATAACCCCATGTGGTATCAATTAATTACTCAGACCAACATGGCAGAGTTAGCAGGTGCTTGGATCTTCCCTAGGAAGCATACAGTAGCAACACAAGCTAATTGCTGCCCTACACATATCTTCCTAAGGAAATCATTGCTTCATTAGAAAGTAATGCCTTGCAGATGCATGATTAGTTGGGCACTACTTGCTACTTGGTGGTAGCTGCTGAACACTGAATGATTTCTTCTTTAACTCCTGTTAATCTGATCCCACCTAACAAGAGCTGTGATTGTGATTTTGTTGAAAAGGAAAACTAAAGAGAGGTAAATATATACTAATGTTTTTAACACATAAAAACACTGAATAATGTTTTAAAAGACCTGCAAAAATGGGTGTATTTTAACATTTGTAAAATTCAGAGCTAGACTTTCCTCCTGGCTGACAGCTGTGCGCCTGATGTTTGGTCTAGAGGTCCCTTTAAGGACACAACTGGCTATCCATCAAGTAGGATGAACTTAAGCCCTGCCTGCACACCTCCCTGATACACCCCTGGCACCGGTGGCCAGGGTCAAATTTGCATGGGTTTGCATAAGTGCTGACACTCAGGATGATTAATGTAAATTAGCCACATGTCTTCAAATTAAGTGAAATAAACAAATTCAGCTCCTGCAAGGACATGCCTTGCTCTGTCTAATGGAAAGAATAACACTGAGTAAGCTCAAAAAACGTATTTTCAAAACTCTAGCTGCATTGGTTCCTACTTAAAACCTTGTATATTTGAGCATCAGCATCTCTCTGCCTTACACAAAGAGAATATTGTGAGTCTAGAAGCACTAAACACAAGCTCCAACCAGGCACACAGGGGCAGCTGGGGCACAGTCTGGTAACCATAGCCTTATCTGGGTGAGATGGCTGCTCTGTGCTGTGTCTCTGGGTTGGGACACTGGCAGCCCTTTCAGACCCCACACCATGCTAGTTCCAGTTCTGCCAGAGCAGAACAAATATGCTTTGGGTCTAAAGCTTCACAAAGTCCTCGTGCTCTCAGCAGCCAGGGAGACCAGAGCTGCCATCTGCCACCAAAATGCCAGCTGGGTCAGGGCATGGGTACTTTAGTAAATGAGCAACAGCCTAATAATGACCATAATTTTCAAGTAGCTTATGGGAATCTTTCATGCCAGCACGTGAAAGTTTTTTGTCTGAAGACTATGCTACAGATGGAGAAACTTCAGAAAAAAATTTCTTTTTGTTGGAGCACATTGTCCTCTGCTGGTTCATACTGCTGGTCAGATCTGTGGCCGTGGCCAGGACACTGTGTGCACATCAGCACCTGCCCCACCACTGCCCATTGCCTTCTCTTTCCCTTCCCACACCAGGCAGAGTCAGGGCAGGACCAGTGGATAAATAATAATGAGCAGCACAGCTTTTGTGTTTCCATTGCCGAGTAAGACATTCTTTTTCTGGTGACCGAAGCCAGAGATAACACCCTTGGACATGAAACACGAGCTGCCCTCCCATTCCCCTGTCCCACGGATGACAGAGAAACCACACAAGCGCCCTCACCTTGCCGGGGTTGTTTCTCTCGGCTGGACAAGGCTGGGAGCCGCCAGCACTGTAACTCCAGCCCGTCTCCTGCAGGAGGTCGGGGGTCTGCTGCCGGGTCTGCCGCGACACAACGAAGTGAACCTGCTTCTCGCTGGCCTGTGGGGGGAGGAACAGTGTGAATCCCAGGGCCCCAGTGCAACAAACCCCCGCACCTCAGCCCCAGAGTGTCTGTGAAATGTGGGAACCACTTAAATGTTGGTTGGATTTCCCACTAATGAGGTTGCTTTGACATAGAGCGGTAGCATCAATCCAGGTCAATGAAGTTCTTAAAAGTTTACTGCCAGCTACTTAATATTTCTCTTGAAATTTTGGTGTTAAGTCTAAAAAATCCTTTCTATCTACCCCAAATTTGGTTGGAGGCAGTGATCCACCACAGTGAGTGCTGATCAGCTCTTACCTATACTTGTGAATATCACTGCAAAACAGCAATTTGCCTGCCATGGTAGAGAGACAGACAGACAGCCAGAGCTGTTGCTGCCCAATGGATGGGAAAGCTGAAAAAGATACAATTAACCCTAAAACCAGGTATGTGCTTATGCCTTGCTCAGTGAAACTGGGGAATAAACAATGTAATTAAATCCACCTGCAAGTAATGAGCACGACAAATGTAAGGAAGCTTAAAGAAAGGGAGAAAAAGGAATTTATTTTGTGAAATAAAATCCTACTGCAGCAGAGCACACAGAAAGAGGGTGGGCATAAGCAAGCACACAGGGCGGTGGAGTTTAGAATGGGAATGTAGCTCAAACACTCACTCTGGGGAGAGCAGCTTCAAAAGCAAATAACCCAAGCTCAAAGAACCTCTAGGCCTTTTTTCACAATGCAGTCAGAATGTTTGTGTGCCTGGGAGATGCTGCAGTGCTTTTATCAAGGTAATGCTTGCTCGTTATTTTTAAGGGGCTCTGTGTGTGCACCTGATAGTGTTAATTCTGCATACAGGTGGGGTTTTTTGTGTCTTATTGAATCAGCACTGTTTCCCTAGAAGCAAATGGCTTCATTTGCCCCTCAGTTAGGCTCATATGAATCTGTTCAAGAAAACAGTGATGCAAAGATAAAGCTGAGAGGGAGAGGGTTTTACCTGGATAAAACATATATGCCTGCCATAAACCAATATACTGAACTGAAATGAAGAACGGTGTAGAAATAACCTCAGTGGTCTAGAAGCTTACTCAGATGTAAAAATTAATTCTCTAATCTCCTTCTCTCTAGGCTAAAGACCTTGCTGTTGTGCCAGGAAGGAGGGGGTCTTGATGACCAGTCTGCAGAAGGACTCCTGCCTGCTTGCTGTCAGGTTATACTGGAGGAACTGCTCAGTATCTAGTGCGAAGCCCCCCACAAACACATCTGGAGGCCTGATGCCCCTGGGGCTGCAGTTGCAATGCTTGCTGGTCCTGCAGCTCCTGGCTTGTTTGCTGGCACGGTGACATGCCCTGCTCACTGGGGAGAAGCTCCAATGAAAGCTGGCATTAAAAAAGCAGCTGAAAACCAAAGCCAGATCCAGTTGTGCTATTGAAATCAGATCCCCCACAGACAATTAACACAAGCCAGAGGAAGCTTCTGGGAATTTTGTTTTTATAGCTTGGTTTGTCCTTTCTGGAGCTGAATTCAATAGCTGTAACTGAGAGTTAAAAAAAGCTTTGGAAAAATGTCTTTTAGTTAAGAAAATGCAACCTACCTCTCCTAAATCTCCAACTTCAAGCTTGAAATATACATGTTCAAGCCATACTATTTTCAGTGAAGTAAAAAATGTGCATATCTTTGTTACTTTCCCAGTATCTTGGGGGATGTTATTTTTTTGACTAGAAACTCAGATCTTCACATCTTCATAATATATAATTTGGTGCCTACACATATATCAAAATAACTAGGCATTTTTAACAGATCTGGTTTTATGGAATATTATTTCATGGACGCTGGACCCAGCTGGTACCCAAAAGCAGAATTCTGTATGGTGGGAGAAAGGAAATCACCCAGGTCCCTACTTTGTAATATGACTCAGGTGGAACTGAACAATACAGGATTAAACCTCCCAAGGACATGTGGCCCCATGAAAATACAGTTTTCTCTAAAATGAACAGTTTCAACTTGATGCAACTTCTTTTTGAAATTCAGCTACTGCCACATGGTAAGCCTCAAAGTTGGTTATTTAGAGAACAGTTGTAAAACATGATTAATTCTCATAGAATAACTAGCAAAAGTTCAAGAATCTCTGTTGCAATGGCACATTTGTCTACAGGCCAATCAAGCTGAGTAGTTTCTCAGAAGTCAGTGTGGTTTAGAAAGTTATCCAAATAACAAGAACAGCTTTTGTATTTACATAAAACAAATTAATGTTTCTACTGATCAGATTATTTATTGCTGATTTATTCTGATCTCTCCCTCCCTCTTGCCAGTGGCTTTCCCCATTATTCTTTCTCTGTGTGTTATGCTGAAGTGAAAATTAAAGAAAGGATGTTAGCTTTGATACTGAGTGCAAGTAAGAGCTGAAACAATCTGCTAGAATTAAAATCTATTACAGCCAAGGCAAATCAAGCAGGAAGGCACAGACACAGTGGCAGCTTCTGAGTATCTAGTAGGTAACTGCATCTTACAAAGAGGCAACAGGGCTGCTCTTGGCAGAAGCTGCCCCATCTTTCACAGGGATGATGGAGCACAGATACTCTCCACATCACAACCTGCTTGTCAGAGGCAGTTGGGAAGAAAAGCTGCTCATTTGTTCCTAGCAGCTGCCCTGAACTATGGTGGGGGAAGGAGGTGAGGAGGAGGGTGAACATCTGGGGTCAGTAAAATCTGACTCAGTCCATGTAGCTTGGCTTGATGTGCTCACATGAGCACCCCATATCTGTTACCTTGCTCCTTTTCTTGTCACTCTCATGGAAAACAGATGTGGAATGTCTCATTATTTAGATTAAAAGTACCACTTCTGATGCAGGGCCATGGCTTAAGATGATGTGACAAACAGGAGGCAGAAAATTCCCAAGTGTTATGACGTGTGCATGTTCCTAATTAGCACTTACATGTTTTCTTCGTTTCAGTTCTTGTGACAGGGCTTAGAACTTATAAACAGCCAGACATCTAATCTACTGATTAGCAACTGCTTCACATGTGCTAGTGTATAGTTTCTATAGGCCTCAAGAATCAGATTTGTCTCAATTATTCATTATTTAAAAGTCAAAAATAATCAGATTACACAGAAATCTGACAGTCTTACAGCTGTGATGGGTTTAACAAGCGACTGCACCTTTTATTGAATATTCTGTTTTAAAGAAACCAATGGTGTATTTGTAGCTATCACCACCATAAATTAGAAGACCTCAGTGCATTGCAAATTACATGCTGAGCTCTCAACAGGCAGAGGAAGGATGCTGTTGAGAAATCAGAGGACACAGTGAAATAGCCCTTCGTGTAAGAACCAAATGCAAAACATTTGTGGCTTCAGTATAAAGGTTTTTCTCTGGCATAACATGGAAACAGGAAAGGCAAATGATAATTGATGAAAAACATAACAAAAAAGACACAGGTTCCAGGAATTTTGCATTAGACAAATGTGATGCATAGAGCTCACATCATTGCAATGTAATCCTGGCTGTTTGGAAACCTGAGTTTCCCCTTTGATGGGCTTGTTTAAATTCCCAGGGACTGGTGTACATTTCAAGCATTATTATAAATAACATCCACTCTTTGGAGACCAATAAGGGCTTTAGTTACACTTTTAAACACTTGTATGTGAATACTCTTGTTAGTAATTTTTTCCGTTTCATCTCATGTGTTTTTTGCTTATGAAGCACGGATGCCTTGTTTTATAGCCATAAAGAACTGTGCCAAGAATAAGAGTTTTTTAGAAAATTTTTCATTCTAGACTTGTTACCCTCAGAGAATTTAAACCTTCCCTCTTCTGCCTTCAGTGTCCAGTTAGGGAGCTGCACAAGGTAATCCAGAAAGATGCTGGACCAGAATTTCATCAACTGGCATTATGTAAGGGGATGACATTTTCTTCACCTATGCTATAAACTTCACAATAAAAGTTGGCTACAACCAACTGTGAATCTATGCTAACAGAGGAATCCTTTCTACAAAATGCATGGACTTGACTGTTTGTTTCAGTCTGACTGATAACACCTGTCAGAAAGAACAAGCAACTGGCCTGATTTGACATCTTGCTATTGAAGCCCATGAAATTCTTCAATATGTGAACAGTCTACATGTCTCCAAATGAAATTCAAAATTGCACAAGTATAATAATGGCTATAAATATGACATAAAAGCAACAAAAGATCCTTGGCTTTGCTTTTTATGTTGATGTTTTCCAAAAACATAGTCTGTAAAAAAACCCCCAAATTGGTTCTGGAGGGAAAATTAGGCAGAAGCTGACCAATCTTGTAGCTGAGAAAGGCATGGGGTTTTTTTCATCTGACAGTTCTGTGAAAGCACTCTTTTAGCACTCCACATGAATCTAAACAGAGATTAATAAGAACTACAGAGCTACAGAGCCAATTTTTCAAAACATCTGGATTTCCATGAATTGGATTTAGGTAAGAAATATCTAAGGTGTGAACTACCTTCAGGTGTAAACCACATCCATGGGAAATCATTGAGTCTGGGAGGGTGATGTTCATTCTGAAACATGCTATCCACTGCCTTAGGCTACTCTGGTTTGCTCCAGGGCTGAACCAGAGAGCACTGTGACTCCTTCTGAACCAGAGAAGTCAAGAGTCTGGTGGAACCCACGCTGCCAGGGTGCAGGCTGGCATGCCTCCTGGCAGCTAGCATCACTGTGGTGATGATCAGAGTATACAGAGGTTTGCATCCATCTATATGTTCCAAAACCTAATGGTAGCAGGCACCTCTGTGAGAGTCCATGCCCATGTTCACACTTGTCCCCACAGTAAAACCAAGGAGCATTCAGAGGAGTAAATTCCCAGCTTTGACTCCTTCCCTCTTCCAAATACACGGACTCAGTGTTTGGCCCCTGCTTTGCAATGGATGGTGAGAAAACACTGCCTGGTTTTTGCACAGTTCAAACCCCGTGGTCAGAGTGGGGATGACAAACCTGTATCAGCTGGGCTGCGCTCTCTGGGCTGCCGTAGCGATGGTCGTGCCCATTGATGGCCAGCACCCGGTCATTCTCCTGCAGCTGCCCATCACGGGCAGCCATGCCACCTTCCAGCAAGTTGAAAATAAACACCCCTGGCTCGTCAGCCTTGCGGACCAGCTTTATTCCCAGCTGCTCATCTGGGCTGCTCTTGTTCAGCACAACATGGAAGCTGTCATCCCTATTGCAGTGAGCATCAAGGGAAAGTCCGCTGTTTCGGCACCGGTACCTCTGCTCTCGGAGCACCGTCAGTCGGAGCACGTGGCAGGGTTGCTTCAGGATTGACAGGGCATAGTTGTGAGGCACATTTTTGATGTCCATGCCATTTACCTGGAAGAGAGAAGTGTACATCAGGAGCAGAAACATGGTCTATTCTGAGTTGGCACTGAGGAGGGCAGATCTATATACACAGATGTCTTCATATGGGGTGACATGTGCTATTTCAAACTGTGTCACACAGGAGGCCAAGTTTGCGGTGCAGAACAATCTTCCCCCCTAGGAAAGGATGCACTGTACAGACAGTTTCTGTCCTTTTTTCTTCCCCTTTCTCCCTGATAGTCTCCAGACATACATGTGAGTTTTCATCTTTCTTATTGCTCTTTCCCAAGCTTCAATATCCTTTCATATATCTTAGTTTTATTCCACAGGCTTCTGATTTGAAATTTCCTTGCCAGCCTTTCCTTTCACTCCCGCTGTTCTCCTGCTGTTTCTTTTCTTCTTTATCTTCCAGCTGTTCTAGGTACAGTGAAAAAAACTTCTTCACTAATGAATCTCTAATTACAAAGAAGGAAAGAGCCTCAAGTAGAAGTTTAAATGCCCTGGATATTTACTAACAATTATGCTGATTTACCACACCAGAGAATCAGACTTTCCTTTTTTTCTCAGTGTTTTCCAGGTAAGATTTAATTTGGATGACAGTGAAACTGTAAAACTACCACTTTTTAAATTTGGCTGAGGAAAAGAAAGCAGAAAAAAGAGTTTCCAGTCAATCCCATCATGTTCATATGTGTAAGAGTGACTAGGCATTGCATTTTATATTGCTAAATAAAAACCAGTTGAAAGATTGTATTTCATCACTGGCTAGAAAACCTGAATCAGACAAGTTATTTCCATGTAGCTTTACATTGCACAGGTTGAACCATTTAAGTATTAAGAAACATCTCCAAAATGTAAAAGAAATGCTCCCCAGCATGGACAAAAGCATTTGGCTGGTGTTCGCTCTTGCAGATTCCTTATGTGGGCATGATGGGGCTGTTCTGCTGCAGTCTGGTTGGGAGGACTGCACCCAGAGAGACACAGCTCAACTAGTTTTAAGTTGCTACCTTGGGTACCACAAACAGCATGAACTACACCAGGATGGGGCTGAAATTCACAGGAATCCTTGGTAAATCCTGGGCAGTCGGCCACAGCTGGAAAGAGCTAGGCTGGGCCCATCTGTGCTACAGTCACAGCTTCATTGTGCAGTTTGAATATGCCCTGCAGGATCAGCTTTGTCTTAGTGGTGCCATTAACTCTGCTGCTCTGTGATGGCACCAGGACAAAAAGGCTCCCTGAAACACATAGCTGGGTGGTGGATGCTTATCCAGCTGCTGCCAGGAATCACCATCCAGAAGCATTTTTATTCACTGCTAGAGTGAAGCATGTCCACATTGTAATCCTGGGAAATCCCTTTGGCCAAGTCTGTCTGACATAAAGCAGAAGGCATGGCACAACCTTGGCATGCCTCAAGTGTCCTCAGCTACCACTGGGGTCAGCAAAAGCTAGGAAATCACAGTTCCTTACAGCTGGTGCTCTGAACTTTAGAACGTCTTTCTGCATGCAACATTGCAAATCTCATCATGATCAACTTAAACCATCTTATTCTCCATCAGGATATTTTTATCTTGTACCTCCACAGTACTGTACCTTTAGTATCATGTCTCCAGGCAGCAATCTTCCATCTCTGGCAATTACTCCATCTCGATATATATGCTGTATAATAATGTGAACCAAAGGGGTCTCACTGCCTCCCACAATCCTGATGGCCAGATTTTCATGGGGATCGGTACGGCTGATCTTAATGCAGGTAATTTCCCCATCTGGAATCAGGTGATACAACCTGGGAAAACCTGGAAATGCATATTGTAAGGTATTTATTTGACAACACAGTTTTGCTTTGTTGAAATATGCACTGCACAACATCAAGTACCTGCGAGTTAGTCAAGCTAGGTTTTATGCATGGATGTGATTTATACCAAGTGGGAAGGAAAGGATAGGCAAGTTTGCTGAATGGTCTTAAAGAGATCTTTTCACAATTAATATATTCAAACTTCCTTTTTCCCCCACAAAATACAGCCTTAAACCTTTGATATAATCCAGACAGACAAAATGTACTTACATTTATACATGTCAATATTTTAAGGGAATAAAATATATTTTTGGTCACCAGAGACACCTCAGAACCAGGCCTCAGTTTCTTGCTGGCTCTAGAACAGATGGGCATGGGCACTTCAACAAACATCCATCCCTGCTGTGTTAGGTTGTAAACCTCATCTCACTGGTAGCAACCCAGACTGCCCTGTTTTCTCCATTTTTGGTGTCACAGTGGAGGACTGGGCTCTTGTCTTGTGACATCCAAGGACGCCTTTTATTTATCTTTAGCTATCAGAAAGACAATATTTTTTGGAAAAACCAAAGCACTCAGTAGTTTCCCCACCAGATCCTTCTCCTTTCATCACTGCTTGAACTCTAAGAAGTAGGAATGAGTGGCACTTACTGTGATGTGTCTACTAAAACCACAGTATGCTCAAAATACCTGGAGGGAAAGATCTCTGCTGGCCCTGGAAATCTGGTTGTGAGGAGCAGGGACTAATGGTGAGCAGGGATCCTTTTAGTATTTATAATGCACTGGATAAGTGTTTCATCTTCCAAACCCTGCTTTTCAACTGGCATATCTGAATTCACAGCATGCCACTAATACTTTCTTTCCTACTAGATCAATTCAAAATTTTAATCCATATTCAGCAGTGAGCAAAGTTGAAGTAAAAGCAGCAGTGAATTTTGCAGCACAGGCATAGCAGCCTTCAATTATTTGGAATCCCGCAAAGCTGAGAGAAAGCATTTAAACTTTTTGCATGTGAGTCCAATCCAGTGGTTATATGACAAACCTGTAAGTCAAAAAATTAACTGCCAATATTGTTTCAATAACCTATTTTAGAAGTGAAAGTACAGTGAGTGTTAATGAATAGTGGTTAAGTGAAAAATGAAACTTAATAGACCAGAATCCGAGATAGAACAAATATTTGCCGCTACAGAATCAGCACAACAAACCAGCAAGGCACCAAAACCTTTAGAGAGAGAGAAAGAACAGGAAAAAAATATGGAGAAACACCATGTTGCATCCCTTACCACTTCTTTGATCATATCTCTTCAGGGTGGGAAGTTGTCCTCCTCCATGTCTGTAAAAAGCACCTACCAGTAGCACAGACGTCGACCTTGTGATTGTACACAGACTTGACAGGCAATAAAAGTCTGTCTAGATAACTACACAGCCTTCACCAACCTAATACTCAGCTATTCATTTACCAACCTAATACTCAACCATTTTATCTTGTAATAGCATTTTCTGTGCTAATACATGTTTACTTCAGTTTTGCAGGCACCTTTAATGTCTCAGGAATGGAAGGTGCTTCATTTCCCCCATGCTCCTCTATTTTCTAAATGCTATTTGCTCAGCTTGCAATTTGCTCAATACTTTCTAGCCTGAAGGGTGGATTCACTTGATCTAAATCCAGGCCTCAAACGCACAGTTTGGTGATCTACTTGCTCTGTCTTCCTTTGTAGTGCACAGGCACCCAAAGAGAATGATTCCCCTGCTAAATCACCCCTGGAGGTGCCAAATGTTCTCCACTGCTGTGTAAGAAAAGAGGTAATTAACTCTGATGTCTCAGTGGGGTGCTTAAAGTCAGACAACACAAATACTCTTCAAAAATCACCAGTGGCCTGATCCCTGCATCAGAATAAGCATGCACATTTCACATTCTTCTCAGTGTGGCTGCAAAGGTAGTTATGTGCAAAAATATAAATGAAAGTCAGGATAAATTCCCTGCATGCAAATAAATTAATATATGTGTATATATTGAGGACTACCAAAATAGTACTATAATAGACCTACTTGATTATGATGACTCACTTTATATCCTAACAAACTATGCTTTTTGACACTGATGTTCATTTTACCATGGCTTATTAAAAAAATTCTTCCAAAGGAATTATCCAGTTACATTTCTTGTCCATGGAGAACTGTGGACTGAACAAGCTATTGACACTCTCATGTTATTTCAATCTGTTATTATCCCAGAGCAAAATCAGGGCAATGTAACAGCGAACAAGTCTCTACACTTGTATGAGACTTACCTACATCCTTACATATGTATAAACATAAATAGGTTTCTTTGCATTTTGAACAATGCCTTACCTGGTTTGTTAAGTCTTGCAGTGGTACTTGGATGACTTTCAATATGACTTTATGCAGATTCTTTTAAAGGAATTTTTAATGTCTAATTTACTTCTGAAATGTGCAGTCTACAACAACCCAATTCCAAGATACTTTTGTTGCCAGTCTGCAAGTCTCTAATGCCACCTTTTCATAGTTAGCAGGCTGTACTGCCTCACATCCTGTCTTCATTTGATTCGTTCTTTATCAAATATTTAATAAACAGAAATATTTTCTCCTCAGATGGGCTAAGCAACCAAAATAATTCCTCTATGATCCATTAATTTCTGCTCTCTTAATTGAAGACTTGCCTCTTCTTTTCATCCCATACATCTACATGGGCATTTGTATTATCCACAACCTAGAGTGTTGTAAGTAAAAGGCCAATGCCTATTTTGATAAACTAACAGTAAGTGTGGCAATTTAAATATATAAAGTACACAAATACACTTTTTTAAAATAAGAAAATTCATAATTGCTTTTTCACCAAAAATCTGCATACATTGTGTGCAGTTTGATGAAAACTTACCATGCGTATTTCATGATGATGTCATGTCTAGAAAATAATGTCTTCAAATCGAATTTCTAATGTAACCATACCCAGTAAAGGTGGACCCTGTTTTAGCACCTGGTTGCATACAGCGATCAGGGCCTCAGGAGCCCAGTTGAAGGAACTCCAACTGAGTTGAGGGCTTGTACCTTTCAGACATATATAGGTTCTATTGTGAGGCTGGAGCATCATTTTTCACAGACTCCATTTTCCAGCCCTTACACTCTTATTTAAAATTATCCATTTTATTTGGTCAGGTTTTCCAGAGCAGGAAAACCCAGGAGTATTGCATACCTTTCTTTACCATTTTATATTTCCAGTCCTTAAATATTGAAGAGCTGCTGAATCTAGAAAGAAGGAAACTTTCCGTCTTGTTTTTGGTGATTCTTCCAAGTATTCCCACAGGGGGTTGTATGGAGCATTCTGAATCTGTCAATATAATAAAATGTCACCTTGTAGCAGTTTTGGTTCAACTGGGTGCAAACACCAATGAAGTGTAGTGGTTTTGGTTCTCTGATTTGACTTCTCAGCCACTACATTAATTGGTACATTGGTGCACCTGCATTCAGAAAGGCTGTGTGGGTTTTTTCTCAAGCAACATTCTCTTACTATTAGTGTGCAGTTTTATCAATATTTTCACACATCACATGATGGTAACAACATAGGAGAGACCAGCTTTGCACAGTGAACTCCACTTATCTGGCACAATGTGGGACGCTGAGCATTTGTTAGTATAGTGGCCATGACAGAGCATTACAAAATTTTAAGTATGATTACTACTTTCCCCCCAAGTTTATAATATTTAATGGTAGCATTCCTTCAGTCCTCAGGTTTCTGCTGACTTCTGTGCCTATCATGCTCCTTCCAACAGTGCTGCCATGAGGGTAGCTTCTGCCTTCATTCCCAGGATTCAGTGTGACAATGTGCAATGTTTGCTGTGTCTCTTGAGTCCAGATTAATCAAAGGTCACTGTAAACAAAACTTGTATCTGTGGTTGCAAGTCCTCATTGACATCAGGCAGCCTGACTAATGTGCCAGCTCACCCTCACAAATAGGACCATCTGCAGGAACACACACTCATGCTTCTCAGCATCTGGACACCAGAATTTAAATTAAGCTTGTGTAACCTAGTCTTGGAAAATTCATGTGTCTGCAAGTGTCACATGCCCTTGTGCTGGTGGGGAACTTCATTCTGCAAATTTTCCTTGCAAACAGATTTTCATTTATCATGCCATTCTCCCAGAAGTTTGCCATCATTTTGATTTAATGCCTTCCTTTAATTCTCCAGCGATGTTTCTCCAATGGAGGGGCAGGTAGAAGGTGTTGCCAGTTCTAATATCTCTTCTTGCTTCTGGACATTCCTCTCACCAAAGGAATCCCAAAAGAACTAAAATGAAACTGTTGCTGAGTTGACTGTGTCTCTAAAGAGTTGTGACTTACTTACAGTAAGCAAATTTATCAGTCTGCAGCAGAGGAAATGCTACAGAGACAATCTCTTTCTTCGGGAAATTGCCTGGCTCATCTTTCCAGAGCAGAGCACTTTGAACCAGTCCTGTAACAGCTGTTTTGGGAAATCAGAATGGCAACTGAATCAAATCTGAGAAAAATAGGAACAGTGTGGGATTTCTGTGGGTGCAGCCTTCTTGAAACTTCTCCTGGGGCTGGATAAACCACTTCTTTTTCTGCACACAGAGAGCCTTAATGTCATGAAATGGTTGATACCATCTGTGTTTCCCTTACATTCTTTTTCTTCATGTACTTTTCCAAACACTGAACTATCTATCTATCTATCTATCTATCTATCTATCTATCTATCTATCTATCTATCTATCTATCTATCTATCTATCTATCTATCTCTGAAATATACAACAGGGTTCACACTGAACAGTACAAGAGGGAAGCCTGTTCTGTGGTTCTGCCAGTGCCTGCAGGGGCTGCCTTGGTCTTGACTGCTGCAAAGCAATAACAGATGGTAGAACTGCATCCACTGTGAGACTGAGTTTGACTTTGAAAAACATTTGCCATCCTCAAGCAATTCCTAAATTAAATTTCTTTTACAATGGCTTGACTGCAAAATGAAATCAATGAATGTTTTCAAAAGTCAAAACCACAGCTCTTTTACTCTAAAACTGTATGGAGGTTTTTTCAATTGTACCTGAAAATTCTTTCCTCCTAAAACATTAGCTGATTTACAACTTGTATTTGTAGATCAGTTTGAGTAAAGAGTATATATATATCTATACTTTTTCTTGGAACTGAACTTAAGGTGTAAAGCCAAATTAAGAGCCCAGTGATACAAATAAGCATAGCAAAGCTGGAGCAGTCTTTGCTTGGAGGTATTTTATCATTTAAGTAGATTGTCAAGGTCATTTATACCAGTAGATCTAGTCAAAAGATATTATATCTTAAATGTATCAGTGCCGTAAGCATGTCCCTGTCACCTTCCCTCACATCTCAGAATGAAACTCTTTTAAACTTTCTGAACTTCTGCTTCAGACCTGGGAAGCTATTTGTAGCTGTAAATGCTGCTAATGAAATTGCTCTCAGATAAATATCACAAGCTTGGGTGCTGCCTACAGGCAAATATTTCTTTGCATGGGATTTTACAAATAACAAATTACTGAAAATGAGAAAACCATAACAGCTCCTTCCCTCAAACTATTTTCTCATTAGTGTTTTTACTTTTCATCCACCTCTAACATTTTCTTTGGTCTGGACATTTAACAATTCTCTACCGAAAATGCCGCAAAAACAGAGAAACAAAGCCTGAATCATTTAAATCCAAAATAAGCAATATAACATTGTTTAAAAAAATCAAACCACAGGATATAAACATAAATCATGAAGTGATCTCCACAGTTCAGGATGTCTTACCAGCTCCAGGTATAAGATAGCATTGGACTGTAACTATTTCTCTGCTGTAATTACAACAGAAACACATTTGGTATTTAACATCATATTTTACAATGCCCTTGGATGTCAAAAAAATTTCCAAAACTAGATTCAACTTCAAGTTAAGAAGAATTTGAATGTTTTTTCTCCCTCATCAGAAACTATTATTTTGTCTTGTACCCTCACAGTCATATTGCAACTGAGCACTGGCTCAACAAACATAGCAGCTTCAGATTAAAGGCACGTACACACTCTGCATGAAGGGTTGCTGATGGCTAATACATGGCTACTTGTATGGTGTTCATTCTCAGAGCTCCTTTGACCAAAATACAGGCAAAACAGATTAAACAGAGACATATGAATTCAGATGGGGGTATTCTGAAAACTGGAGTCAGATGAATTGCATACTGAGCTTTGCCAGATGATCTTATTGCTCCTTTATCAAGAAGAGGTTATCAGCAAGAAGGGGCTTGTATCACTGTGCTCACTGTGAGGCTGGTATAGTCTCAGCTTTATTCTGCTCATGCACTGACTAAACCTGATGAGGAAAGTGATCCCCAGAGAGTTGGTGAGGTGTTGTCTGATCTCCTGGAGCAATGAGTCACGGCTGAATTGTGTCCTTAGATGGTCCCAGACACAAATATGTGAGACTTTGAGCAAAGCAGCAGCAGCTTTCCCATTGGGTGTGGGGACCTCTGAAATCAGGAACCACCTCATTCACCACCACAGGAACACCTCCATTCTCAGGAGAGTGGCATGGCAATGGTGAGACAGACATGTAGGGCTCCCTTTTCTTCAATAGGCAAGACTTTAAGTGAGCACAGGGCAGTGCATACAGTAACTATCCCTAAAGACTGACCAACAGCTCTGATCAGAATTCTAGCTGCAGACTGCTCAGAGCAGCTGGGTTAAACAAAAAAAAAAAAAAAAAAAAAGAAGAAAACATACAGAACTGGAGAAGAAAACCAGCCCCCAGATGGCAGGATGATGATAGCTGCTACAAAAAGAAGTACATTCATTTCTACCTCCAGAAGAAGGAACAGAGAAAGCATCTGAGTTGCCATACACAAAGCACCTGTTGCAAAGGACAGAATAGAAATCTTTGTTCAAGTGGTATTTGTATCACTTCAAGTTACTTGCTTGGATTTTTTTAAAAATCAGAATTTTAAAGATCAAATTCCAGAACTGTGTAATCAAAATGCATTCTTTGCAAATGTAATTAATAAAGTAATTTAGGTACCCAGCTTCTGTGATCTCATGCTTAAGAGTAACTGCTTATTAAGTAATTATATGCCTACCTGGTTTTTCCAGTGCAGCAGAATACATTTGGAAGTTTACAGGCGTGCTCGGTGCAGAGGAATGAAACCACAAGCAGAGCCAAGGAGAGAATGACAGTCCTGACACTGTCAGTGGGGCCCTGGAGTGATTGCCATTATACATCCCTTACAGAGACAACAATGCTTTTCATTTGCTGGAAATGTAAAGACCAGTGCCATCTTCACACTTTTCTGCTAACTTCTGCTAATATCTGGACTGCACTGGGCTACTGGATAGGTGCTATTGACATCCAGATCATCCGCACACTCTGGACATGAAGCCAAGGTTTCAGTGGAACTATTACTAATGTCAGCTATATGTCTATGTAGAAAGTGGTCTGTATCTCATCCTGAAGAGATGTCTTTTGAAAAATATGAACCTGGTGGATGGAGAATTTCACTCATTCTAAAAAAAGGCAAGCTTTTGCTTACAGTGGATTGAAGAGTTAGTTGCGATGGAACGAGAAATACATCGCCTGCTCAAAGATAAAAACAATTTACTTGAAAATTTTACTTGGGGAAAAATAATCAAATATTATTTTTAATTTAAAAATTACTTTAAAATATTACAAATATAGTAAAATTATTCATGCTGTTTCCAGTTCAAGGAATATATTCAAATCCCTTTTATGGAAAAGTTTCACAATTTTGAATTACCAGGTTTTATTTCAGCTCTATCAGCAAGTATGTGAAATAGGAGAGTAAACACCAAGAACACAATAACATAGTGAAACTCTTCTGAAGGAATAAGCAAATAAAGCAGAAGAATATTGAACATGGTTCTCTGATTCACCACTATTCACAATGGCATCACAATGATGCCTGAAAGTAACATTTGGGAGCCTTTTGTGCTTATTTTGTGTGTTTCAATGACAACTTGAATACAAAGCAAAAAGAAATTGGATATTTTGTATTCTTAAAATCTGCACCCTGAACATTTGATCTGGGAAGAGACATGAGGTGCTGAGGCATCAAGCAAAGGAATCAAAAGCTAAGTGAAGACCTTGACTGAGACATTGATTCCCACTCTATCATCATTTCCTCTTGATGCATGAATCCCATTATTGGTTTCATAATTATGGTCCAAACTGATTAGTAACATTTGCTTATTGCTTTGAGAATGCCAAATGTTAAGTGTTACTACCTGTCAGACCCCTCATCCCTGACATACATCACAAAAACTTGCCTCTCCCTGCTGTTTAAGAGCAGAGCATTCTTGCCTCATCACCTGCCTGGCTGAGGTAATAAAGGAGCCCACAGAAATGCTGGAATAATTACAGTACTTTGCACTTTCATATCATCCTCCCACTGGGAATTTCCAGTGCTTCATAAACATTAGCCAAAATTCATTAAGTTCCTCTAAAGTATGGTTATTGTGATCCATTTGCTTTAGAGGGACAGGCATGAAGAGACTTGAACAAAATTACAGAGCAAATAAATGACAGCTCCAGTAACAGACCCCAGATGTCCAGATCCCACATCCCGTGGGCTAGATACTGGGCTGGCTATAGCATGCAGGCTGTTACCAGAACAGGCCTATGTGAGGTCCCACACACCCCAGCAATATTCTTGCCTGCCAGTCAGTAACATCTTTTGAAAAAAGAAAACAAGGAAAGATTGCATTTTCTGGTTTGTTTGTTTTAATCACGCACAGCCCACCACATGAAAGGCACGTCAGTCATGAATATCCAGTTCCCAAGTGGATAGGGCCCCCTACCCCATTTTAAGTGATAACACAAGATGAACAAAACATTACCTTCCTCTCCAGCAGCAGAGTTTCCAACAGTCTCCCTTTCCTGGTCAGTCTGGTTGGAAACGGCACTTCCACTTTTTGTCCTTCGAAGAACACTGAATGCCTTGTTTATTTTTTTAAAAGATCTGCTTCTTATAGTGGAACGTTCAAAGTGTCGAGCTGCAACAGCAGGAAGAAACCATATCAATACAGTTCAGCAGTTCTGGTCTAGAACCACAGCATTTCTGCAGCCCTTGGCATATGATGGGATATAACATCAGCATCAGGGCTGCCTGTACTTCACCTTTGCCCCCAAGCCCTGCTGATACTTCAAGGCTGCACCCACCTGAACCTGGGTACAATCACCCTACCTCAGTCCCACATACCTGAATTGCCACCTTCCTGTCTGTTTTGCCAACCACATGGAGAAATCTCCTGTGAGTGTGCTAGCCTTGGAAAGAATAGCCCTCCATCAAGACAGAATCAGCAGCAACCCTGTGAAAACTACAATTAAAAGGAAGAAGCACAGCCCTTCCCAAGCTATAAGTTTGACAAAAAAAAGCTGGAAGTCATTAAAAACTCCCCTTGAAAAAATCCCCACCACTACTACTACTGCCTCAAAACCTTGCAATGCTTCTAAAGGCACCAACAATTGCCAACCATTTCATGTCAAAAACTTCAAATATTATTAGGTGGGAGGGATCAAAAAATCACATATTCTGACTCAGGTATGGCAATACAAAAGAGAAGTCCTAATATCAAAACACATCACTCCTTTCCATCCTGCTAAAAGTATTTTTATGGCTGTTGCTGTTCTGTCTGTTCCAGCTGTGCACGCTAGCCAAATATTGTAATCTAATAATACAACATTCCCTCAAACCAGACTGTGGCCTCTACACTCAATAAAACTGACAGTATTTATTGAGATTCTGGTGCTCTCTTCTTGCACCCTTCCTTTCCTCACCTCTCCAAACCCTGGCGGAACAAAAGAATAATGCTTCTCATTTCCTAGTCTTTCTTCATCCCTTCATCCATTTTCCCAACACACAACTGGCAGCACACAAGCTGGGATTTCCATTTCAGCTTCAGAATCCTCAAATACATGCTTTGAACTCACCACTAACACTTCTGAATCTGGCTTTGTCCAGGCCATGTTTTTCAAACATGGCACTCATCAGAGACAGGTGCAGTGTCACAAGGTAAAAGATCAAGGAAAAATTTCCTGATGCAGCTTATCCCTGACTGCTGTTATTTCAGCAGGACCAGCTCTTCTGAACTGTACCTTCCCAAGAAGCTGGCAGATGTCCTCCAAGCTCCTGAGGCAATTCTTAAGGTTTTTATATTTCCCCTGAAAATATGTGGCAAATGAGAAACACAGTTCCCAACAGGATTTTGGGTAGATGCCCATGTCTGTGGGGGTTTCTTGGGCCACCAAGATTTAGTGGAGACACATTACCCAGCTATACCATCTCGCCAGTCTATCACACATAACATTTAGTCTTCCAACTGAGTTGACTTACCTAAATAATCTTTCTAAAGATTTGCAGTTTACAGGTGTACAGTTAGTCCATCTTCAGCTTGATGCTGCCCTTGGTCAAGCCATTTTTTCCCACCTCAAATCTATTGGGTCACTGAGTGTGCAATTTGATAAACCGTGTAAAATGAAAGCTTTGGCTTCCCCCACCCCTTTTTCTTTTTGATTTTTTAATCCTCCAGTGACATATATTTAACAGAAAAAATGAATGTTGCAAGGGTCTAGAAGGCTCTGAAGCCACAATTTTTGGCTCTTACTTCTGTTGCGGTTGCTGCGGTGCAGGTCCCCGGGGCTGCTGCCCAGCTGGCTGTCCTCTGAGGTGGGGCTGAAGGCCGGGTTCACCAGCCCTGGCTCGTCTGTCATTAAGGCGATGGCTGCAGCTGCGGAGAGCTCCGGGCCCAGGGCAGCTACTGCTAAGCTGGAGCCATGGTCCGGAGAGCAGTCCTGGGAACGCCTCTTCCGTTCCTTGGTAAGGCCATAGTGGGATGCTCCTTTACATCTGAGAAGAAGGAAGGGAAAGGGAGACATGATAGCAAGTTGTGTTGAAACGCTTCTTACTTATGGAAATTATCTGGTTCCGAGGAATCACCTGGAGTACAACCTGTGATGATCATGGTGACCAGTGAAATATGGATGATTAACAAGAGGGAAAAATGCCAGTATGTTCTTCAAAGGAGGTGAGTTACCACCTTACATGGGAAGACTACTGCTGGTCAAGGAAAAATAGAGCCTCAGCCTTGCGTGTAGTCTTATGCCTATAAATAGTTAGTGTAGATGCAAGAGGACAAGAATAGCAAGTGGCTAATTAAGCCAGAGGCTACAATCTGTAATTTCCTACTTGCCTCTGATTGATGAAGGAGAGCAAGGTGAGGCCTGACAGCTTCTCTGGGTCTGCTAGTGAAATAAAAGGCACCTTACCTAGTCCTGCCTCCTGAAAAGCCCTCCTGGCCACCAAGGCAATCACATGTGGAGCATGGCACTGTAGAGACCAGAACAAACAATAAAGAGAGGGCTGCAGGTGGGATCTGGACACCTCAGGGCTGCAGGAACCCAGGCCCCATATGGTGCTTGTACAAACCATTTACTACTTGAACTGGATCTGATTGATTTCAAATTCAGCCACAGAGAGGAAGTTGCCAACTCTGCTATTCCAGCTCAGTTGAGACACTAAAATAGGCAGGTCATTCCCTTGAGAGAGGAAGAGGTGCAAGTGTGGATAGGGAGCCCCACTGGCCCTGCAGCCTCACCAGAGTCAAGGAGGGAGTGCAGAGCTCCCACCAAAGGGCTGGGACCAGGTCCCCACGCCAAGGTCCTTGGGCCAACCTGGGACTTCACCAGCTTGGGGACCACAAGGCAGGTTCTAAACTACTTCTGGGGTAAAATACTCTGTTTCTAGTGGAGAAACACATGCTCCCAAAAGAGCTGAAGATATAGCATTATAAGGGGAAAATTACAAGCCTGCTTTGAAACAAACTTAGTTGTGCTTTAAACTATCTGCTCTAGATTCATCCTAGACAGCAAAGGCAGGATCATGCATGGCATTTCTTTTTTAAGACTCATGAAAGAAAGTCACTTGAATGAAATTAAAGGTCACTCACTTCATGAGTCAGTATTCAATTAAAGCTATAAAATAACTGAAAAGACAGAGTGACCAAGGACACAGCACCTGTGACTTCACCAGCACCACTTCTGCCCAGTGCCCACCCATTAGAACTACATTTGGTGCATTAAAAAAAAATCTGCCTTTTAATCATAATCTAATGAGCTTGGCCTACTTTCAGTTACTATTATCCCTTTCTTCATAGCACAGGCTAACTGATGACTTTCATGAAAGTGCCCTGTAGGACAAACTCACAGAAATAACTGCAGAAACCCTTAGGGATAGAAAGCTCTTCGTAATATATGGCATGCACAAAAGGCAATGCATAATACATACAGTACACAATGCTAGTGGGTTAAGTGTCACGAAAAGAAGACTTGGAAGAGAAATAATTATGGAAGCAGTTCCTGAGACAGGAAGATGCTATGAGGAGATGCCATAGAGCTCTCTGTATCAGTTCCAGAGCAGCAGTTTAATTTCTATCATGGTACTGACTTTTGATGATACAATTGAATTAGAACCTTTCTTTGGCACTAGATTATGGTTTACCATCACTTCATGCTGCTTCTGACCACTTTTATCTTAAAGGGGGGAAAAATACCCAAACCAAACTCTGTCATATTGATGCAATTGTGTAAGGGTTACATATTTTTCTTAAGGATAGGAATGGCTGTAATGGAAGTTATTTCTGAAACTTTTCACAAGAAAAATGAGGCATCTCAGAAGAAAATACTCTTAAGGAAGAGAAGGTTCATCAAATACTTCAAAAGACTATTTGAGGCACCCATTGCAAGGCAAAACTACAACAGTAATCATGTAAAGAAAGAGCTCTCCTGCCTCTATTGCAGCAGGTATTTTTCTATTTCTTTCCAGATTTTCTCACTCTCCCAAAACCCTACACCATGGCAGGATGCTCTCCTTTAGATTTCATGGGAAGCACAAGCACAAAGGCCTTTCTTTCTTGCTACTCACCTAAACTTCTTCAACACAGAAGTTGAAGGGTTGTTTTGGAAACCCATCCTTGACATCTCCCTCTTCCAGTAAAGTCACATTTGCTAATCCAGCCTATGAATGCTTGACAAAATAGTTTAAAAATAGTCTAAAAACCCAACACAAAGAAGTGGCTTTGGGAAGAACTGTTTCCTGCTCTCAGAAGACATTCTCTGCTTTACAACAACCTTGCAAAAATTCAGAATATGATAAGAGATATTCCTACTCCTCCTAATTTTATTTCATTTGCCTGTGTTTTTCCCATGTCAGTAAAGTTTCAGTGGCTGATACTAGAACACCAACCTTGTGAATGGGTTCTCAAATGCAGATGTTTTTTTTATTTGGTTGGTTCTATGAAGATCAATATGAAGATCAGAAGTGGCTCTGCACAAAGATTCCTAGCTATTTGGATTCTATCACTGCCTGTTGCCCATCTGCAGCTCACTGCTACAGCCGTCCCTTTCTGTGGAAATCCTCACTTGCTGCTCCTGGCTGCACTGCAGACACAGTCTCAACAGCTTCATTCCAACAGCAATGAACCGAAGACAGCTACTTTGAATGTAGAGAGGACTGACACAGTTTAAGATGTGGCTTATTGGAGAAGACAAGTTGTCATGATACAAAGCACAAAGCATATCTTTCTAGCTCTGCCAGAAATAGTTAAAGAAGGACCAGAGCTCTTCAAGTATGATCACTGAAACTATTTCTTAAATAATTGTGGCAGGCATAAATGAACACAAATCAAGCCCTCTTTCTTCAGATTAACACAGTGTTCTTGAAGAAGAAAAAAAAGTCCCAGGATCTCAAACTTGTAATAAAATTTGCAACAGCTTCTCTTCACTTTCATTGTTTTGCTTGTGCTGACACTGCTGTGATAACAGAAAACAGAAGAGACGACTGTCTAAGTGGAATCATATTTATAGTGTCTAAGCTACATTTTTCCATATGGTTGGATTTGGCTCCCAGAAAAGAGAGGAACATAAAACAGCTACATGCCAGTAGTAATTAACTCTCTCATTTGTGAGTATTAATCACAATGCCTGATTTGCAGCTGGAAGAGTGGGATACCTGATTAACAGAGCAGTCAGAAAGTGAACCCAACACTGTCTGCAGGCCAAGGTGAACTACAGATTTATGTTCCTTCTCAGTCGTGCCGGACAGCGAGTACATCCGTGCAGCCATACGATACTGAAACAATTTGAAGGCCAAACCCCAGAGAGACATGAATAATGTGTATTGTACAGTTGGTGCCATTAAAGTCGTGTCACTAGGTGCATTCAGTAAACTGAGAAAATAGTCTCTTCTGTTTGCACAGCCTCTTTTATGAAGTAGATATCTACTGTCTGAAATTCTGGCTGTATGAGCTAACCACTGGGCAGGATGAGAGCAGTGGTTGCTGCTGAAATTTCACCCAGGGCTGCAATCCTGGCTGGTATCAACACTGGCAGCCACAGGGCAATCTTTGCCCTGCACCCTGTTCCACACTCAAGGGAGGCTCTGCACTTCAGGCTTCAGGAGCAGCACATCCCCAGAGCTGGAGCAAGGCTATCCAAAACCCTGTGACCGCTTTAACTTGGTCCTTCATTTGTGAAAACGACCTTCAGTTAAACTCAAGGCCAAGAGAAACATATTCATGTCATTTGAAATTCAAATTAAAACAGTGGTTTGAAAAGAGAGTTCTCCTTGCAGCATCCCTGACTTGCACAGCAAAGGAGGAATTGAAAGTAAGATTGACCTCAAGGATTTTAATTATCCAGGCGGACATAGGGAAAAAATGTAAAGCCAGAACACAAGCAAGGACAACTGTATGGACTTTTTTCACAGATTTAGAACTAGATCTAGACAGAAATAGATAAAACAATTCCAGGGGTAAAAAATATATGTATATGTTTGCCCATGGCAGGGGGACTGGAACTAGATGATTTTTACGGTTCCTTCCAACACACACTGTTCTGTGATTTATAATGCATGTGTTCTTAAAAATGCCTTGCCTTCTGTGTCACTTCATAATCTCCACCTGGGCATAAAACAGGGGAAAAAAGTGAATCTGAAGAGTCACAGTGGTTGTGACCAGGCCTGACACAAACAGAACAGGAATCCTCCCCTGCCTAGTTCCAGTAGTGTTTTCTCAACCTCACTTCCAGCACTACTCCTATTTTGGATCTCTTTTGCTCTAGTGCAGAAGCAGCCAACACATTACCCTGATCAGGGTAGACAAGTATGTTTCAGCTATGGTCTCACTGCAGCAGCCTCATCCCTGTGCAATTTGGTCTTGACACAAGCTGGGTCCCAGAGTATCAACAGTGTGTATCATACCCCTGTCACACAAACTCCCTGAGTGCTCTAGCACCCATAAACAAATCCAGTGGAAAGGGTGATAGAGAAACCAAAGCTGATCAACAAGGAGCATCCTGGATAATCTGGTGGTGATAACCTCGCTCGTGAGACCCTGGTGAGAGGTTCTGCTGTTCCTGGGAAGAAAGGAGAGATAGGGTTTAACTGGAGAGGTTGACTAACTACAAGGTGTTGACAACTCCTGACCCACAGGAGCAATTCACACCACGTGTGCATTAGCAGTGACAGTAGTCCAAACATAACCCAAACACCAAACACATAGATTTCAGGCCAAAAACTGAGACTCTAAAGTTTTCTGAGACTCCAGAAATAACACCAATTCTTCTGATCTCACTTTTGCCAACAGTGAACCAAATGGAGTCAAGTATAAAAAAGAAGCAAGGCACCTGAACTCCTACTATATCTCATGCTACAGACATAAGCTAAAATGCAGCAAATACATAATCCCATCCAGTACAACCATACTGGTGCTTAAGAGGTCAGAGACACCAGTATCTTTGGCAGCGAAGGTGACCACTACCATGCTGCTCTTTGATGACATTGTAACATCCTTGCTCAGAAAACTATCTTCTGTGAACCCAGGTCCTATGTACAAAATTTCTCTCTTTTTCTTTTTCTGCTACATAGGGAAATCAATCCTGGAACAGAGCGCTACACAGAAATGATTTTTCCTTGGTAATTCTGAGTTCCTGCAAGGATTAATTATTGTGTGAATGTTGCATATGGAAAGAGGCTTCATAAGTACCTGATTTTTTTTTTATGCTTTTTTTTTCCTGCTTTTTATAAAGAACTGTCTCATGTCAAGAACAATCCTCAAGCTACTGTAATCATCAGCTATGGCTAGGAAGGTTCTGCCTACATTAAACCTTACTCAATAGTGATAAAGAAGGGAATGAGCCATGTAAAAAGCAAAGCTTAAACTTCTGGATTACAGTTTTCAGTGAACATTTGCTGAAAGACAGGCTGCAAAACCCATATCTAAGCAGGCAACTATAAACAGGCTGATCTGCACCTGCACTATGAATTTCATAATGCCAGCAATATTTCCAGGTGCTTGCTACTGCTGTTCTGTGCACTCTGTACCCTGGCATTGATGCACTTGGGTATTCTCTCCCTGATGATCTCTGTGTCAGAGATTTGCCATCTTGTTTGGGGGGGAAAAAAGCATATTTTTCACTTAATTTGGAAATTGTCCCAGTTACTACTGCTTTTTCACTTCAATAACCCTGTAAACAAAAGCTTTTTAGAGACAGCTTCCTGACACGTGCGGCATCAGGGCTGGCTGAGAGGGCAGTATGGGCCAGTGGCATGATCCCTGCTGCCTCTGGAGGGCTGAGGATCAGCAATTCCTTCCTACGGTTCCATAAACATTGCTCTTCTCGGTGTCAGCACAGAGATAGCTATGATAGAAGCTAAGATGAGGCAAATGGCTTCTCTATCTAGCTGTCAGAGAGATTTCCTCATGTTATTTGCTCTGTATTGTCAGCCAGAGGCCTTTGCTATAGTAAAAGCACATAATAGATTTAGTGGTTCTGTATTTCTACATTACTAGTATCTAAATATTTATAAAGGTCTTCGTAACATTTATTGTTTTAAGCAAAAGTTATTTAGCTTGAATACTTTCCCACAAGATAGGAAAACCTCTCACATATTTATCTTTTGCAGTTTAATTTCTGTGTATTCCCGTTATGGTTTCCTAAGGGGTTTTTCCACATTTTTTTGTATTAATGAAGACATCACAATTCAATAAATTCTGGAACACTACCTTTCTAGCAAAGCCTAAAACTGTGCTTTGTTCTGTCCGTAAAGATCTGACCCCAGGGAAGGGCTGTCATTTTCACAATGCTTTTGCACTAAGGTGCTGTCAAACAAAATATATTTGTGCATTATATAAGGAACGTGTGCAGGAGTATCTGTATACTTATATTTCCATGTCAGCTACTCTGTATGAATTTGGGTCCACCACTAGAAAAAGGAGTTATAGTTCTCATAGATTAAAAAGGTAAAATTTTCTAAGCATATGAGGAAAAAATATTGAGAATTCTTGATAATTACAATTTAGTCATCAGCTATAGTGATATATTCCCATTTCTGTGATTTGTTTGCTGAGAAGGAGAAGCAAGAGTGGCTTGTCATCATGTCTCAGGCCCTTGAAAATATTTTGCATTGACAAACAAAATTGCAGTTCAGAGTTCAGACACCACAGCTCCCAAAACTACCAATGAACAAAGACTTGGAGTCAGACACAAACTGAACAAGCATTCAATGAAAACCAAATACTTATTTCATATTTGACTGCTCATACTGATAAAAGGGGGGAATCTCCATATTTCCTACTAGTTTTTGGGAGAGTTGAAAGAACTTGAAACACATTTTTAATCTTAAATATAATGTAGAGCTTTAATTTCATGTGCATGCTGCCAAAGTATCATCTAACATGAGGTCATGTTTAAGATTTTTTCCCCTCTTCTCTTTAAAACTCAGAAAGTTGTATTTCAACCACCATCTTGGGGTTCTATTATGAAATCTTTTAAAAAGCCCATTAGCATCTATCATGGGAACAGGGAATTGGAAGAAATTGGAAAACAACATGAGTGGCCTGCAATTGCAGACAAAAACCATGGCTGGGATTATTGTGCAATGATCCCAGTTACTGTTGGGACTAAGTACAAATTGTTGGTCCAGATCATGTTTTCTTTCTCTTCAGACACTTCTTTCAGGCCATTATTTTGTCACTGATGATCTTGAAACCACAACTGTACTGATTTTTCTTCAAAGTGGGATTATAATTTCAATGTCTAGTCTTAAAGCAATCCAACAAATTTCAGCTGTTTTACATATAGGAAAATGGAGTTGTAAATTGCAAGAGGGAGCTGAGATGGGCAAGCTGGCACCCAGGCTGGAAATTCAACTTTTTTTTACAGGTCAGCCCACCTTGTTTTTGCTTAACATAACCACTTCTTTAGATAAGCCAATATTCACAATCGACTTTTGAATATTTCTTTTGTTTCACCTTCTATGCCCCTTTCTCCCGTGTTCAAGTCACAAATGCTCTGAGAATGCACACAGGCATCAGCAGACTCTTCCCACTGCTCACATAAGGCATAGCCTTGAGTTTCTCCTAGAACCTCTACCTTTTCCAATAAAGCCTTTAAATATAATGCTTGTAGAGCACAAGTAGACCTGGAGCTACAAAACTGAGGAGCTAAGCAGGGTGGAAGACTGCTGTCAGTCTATTATTCATTATTCACTCTTAGATTACAAACAAACTAATTTGCCTAAGTTACTCCTAAACAAACATTTGTCATCACTAAGAAGATGGCCAGATGTACAGTACCAGAGTGATCTTGTGTGATACAAAACAACAGCAGTATTTATTTGTACTGAACTTAATTAAAGAGTGAAGCTCTCGAAGAGTGATCTACATATCTCATGCAATCTACTCACACTAGCTGACACAAGCAAGAAAAACAGAGGTAGCACACTATCTCTACTTCCTGGTAGGTGCCCAGGTACTGACACAGCAAGGAACCTTTGAGTACTTGGTTAGGAGATTTGGAGCAAAACAAGTGAGAAAAAGAGACACATGGGACTAGCAGTTTTGAGCTGGTGAGAGCCTATAAATCTTGCTGATGGCTTGTAACACTTATAGCATTCAACAAATAATACATGATTTAAACCCACTTATCCTGTGCAAGTGCTGTATTAAAGTACTGAAGTACTAAAAACTCCTCTTGACTTCAGCAGAAGTGGAGTTTGATGAAAACTTTACCAAGTGCTTTCATCACCTTTCAGAAGTGTATCATTACCTATAAAACATACTTAAAAGATTCAGCTTTTACCACTGAAAGAAGTGTTGAACTTGAACATTTTTCCAAAAGAAAATGAGAAAACACGAATTAGAAAGATAGTTTTCTTCATGGAAAGTGTAGGTACTTAGTGATATTTGTACATTCTTTTATCTACAGAAGTTGTGCATGAGGGAGCAATCATAAGTAATGTGTATCAGTTGGGTATTTAGAAAGCAACATAAGACCTGCCATGAGCAGCTCTGAGCTCCATATCTGCTTTTCAAGTCCATCCAAGACCACTGAAAGAACTAGCACTCAGCCAGAAATCTTGACCACTGATTTTGCCTCATACTAATAAAATAATGATAATACAACCTTTTTACATTACAAAGCTGCAAGCAGGATCACTAAAAATATTCCTCATTTAGAACATTAACTAAAAAATGAACCTAAGGAAAATCACAGCATATATACACAAAGGCTCAAAAGTTGTTGCTAAAATCAGGTTATCTGTGACAGAAATAACAACTGTGAAGACAAAGAAATTCTTGAGGCATTGCAATGCTCTTTCTCATAGTACCACACAATCCAATACACCCCATTTTTCAAATTATGTAGGTACACATATAATTAATGTTAAGCATAAGTATTCAATCTGTTGATTCATATGCTTTTCACATTTATTTGTTCATATGCTTTTCAGGTTTATTGTTCGGTCTTTTGATCACCAAATTATATTCAACAGGTATAACTAGTCTCCTGGAACTTAAAATCTCAGCATTGTCTTCCCCTCCTACTATCCCCACCTATGCTATGAAAACTGTATGATGCAGTGAGCAAAATATGTTTGCAATGGGACAAGTGGGGTTGGTTTTTTAACAAGACTGACAGGATCAGCTTAACCCTAATTCTTGAAGCTACAGACAGAAAAGCCTGACAGACAGCAACTTTGTATTTACATATACTTAGCATGCATTTATTTAAAAAATAAAACTAATTACAATATCTGCTATGTCACAGACTCAGCAAGCCAGCACTACTGAGAACAGGTGTGAGGCTTCTGTTGGCAAAAAGAAGTAATACATGCCCATGAGTCTCTAGATAAAAGAAAAAGGGAACGCTGTGTTCAGTTTCAAGATGTTTTCAACCCAAGTCTTGGGTTTGCTACTGTGTTCTCCACTGGAATTTGAAATTATAGGAAATAATGGAGCTACATCCAGCAAATAACAAATGCTGTCTTTATACCATCTTATTCACAGAACATGCTGTGGACAACGATCCACAGGTCTAGCTCTGGTGCACTTGTCTCTGACCACTGTGACCAAAAAGTCACATAAGATCCCTTTTAGGTCAGCATAGATATCTAAATTGTATTGCTAACACATCTTGGTACCTATCATGCTCTAAACACGCCTTTGCTTCCTCACAGGGAAGGTCATAAAAAGGAGGTCTCAGCATACCTCAGCAGTTGAAAAACCACAGAGATCCCTGTCAGATGCCTGTCTGAGTCTTAAGCAAACGTCTCTTCCAGTACAACTAAGTAGCTTCTTAAGATGTCACAAATGTGTCCTAAATTCTTATCAAATCTGATGTCTAATATTCAACAAGGACCCCAAATCAGCCCTATTAGTAACTGTATTGCAGTCTTCTATTTTGCACATATGATTAGAAGAGGGTGGATCAGAGAGACATCACAAGCCAATTTTCAGAACAAATCCCTCCAGACCCATTGGGCATGCAAAAATCTTCACTTGCTTGTGTTTTATGGGTTCCACCCAGTTGAATATGAGATATTTCAGTGAGATATTTCACCCATCCATTAAAATAAACATACATTGTAAAAACATTTAAGGGCTTCAGTAGTCCAAATCCAGCCACAGCACAAGTATGGCTGGAATGTTGTTTATAGTCTCCTGAAAGATCACATAGTAGGAAATGCTCACTTACGCTGTAAAAATTGTGAAAGTTTCTTTTTTTTGGAACACACTTTTATAACAGAACTATCAGAAATACTTTTAACCTGAATTCCTTTACCCAAATCTAAAAAAAGAGCCCAATCCACTCCCCCTTCTCCCCACATACCGGCAGTGCTGTGTTCGATATCATGGAAAGCAGCCAAAGTAGCAGTGGTGTGGCTTCCCTCCTGTTGTATGCAGACCACTGTCAGTTCTCACTTGGCAGGGGTGGCTCAAGGAGCTCACACCCTCACACCTCAGTTTTCAGGAGTGCTCTAACCACTAAAGCTCAGGTTGGGATAAGGCTGATTTCTGCTCCTCCCGCTGAAGCTTATTCAAAGAGGTGAATAAGCAAGAGGGAGACCAATGCTGCATCCAAATGAAAAACTGGCACATAGGGAGGGAGAAACTGAGTCCTCCTTCAGAGCCTGCTGTGGCTTTTCCATTGAATTTGAGAAAGGTTCACAGGAAGGGCACTCTCCTCTTGGACCAGCCAGTATCTTGGGGAAAGTCTGGAATACCATCAAGGCACACAAGTATTGGCCTTAGAGGCTTCAGACCCAGGCTGAGAACCTCTCTGGAAAATTGTGTATTGTTTTCTCTGACCACGAGGATATAACTGATGAATCAAGGAATAAAACACAAAAATTAGAGCGCAAGCAAGAACTCAACCTTGAAAGCCCTTAGGGACAAAAGCTGCCTTCAGAAGTGGCTGCTATATTACCAATAATACAAGATAGATATCCCTGAGAAAGAAAAGTACCATAAAATCATAGAAGAGCCTAGGCTGGAAGGGACTCCAGCAGATCATGTTGTCCAACCTTTCATGAGAGAGGAAGCCTACATGACCTTATCTAGCATCCCATAAGTGATGGGAACTGTACTATATTCCTGGGGATGTTGTTCCAGTGAACAATTGTACTCACTGTGAAAAGAAAAATTAAGAGGACAAAACAAGTTTTGCTCTGTACTGTCCTTTAAACCAATTTTTCTCAGGCTGTTGCTCCTTCATATGCCATAGCTTACAGATGTTATATGTTTCTTTAGGTTTTCTTAGTCATTTATATTCTCTCAGATTTCATGCTACTTTTGCATTGTATAAATAAGAGAAGATCACAAACGGTTTAGGTTGGAATGAACCTAAAAGACCATCTAGTCCCAACCCCACCTTCCATGGATAGGGTCACCTTTCGCTAGACCGGGTTGCTCAAGGCCTTATCCATCCAACCTGTCCTTGAACACTGCTGGCATCCACAACCTCCCTGGGCAAGCTCTTCCAGTGTCTCACCATCCTCACAGTAAAGAATTTCTTCCTTATATCTAACCTAAGTTTTCCTTCTTTCAATTTGTACCCATTATTCCTTGTCCTATCACTAGAGTCCCTGGCAAAGTCCCCCTCTGGTTTCCCTGTAGGCCCCATTCAGACACTGGATGTTTTCTTTCTGCTTTTTTTTTCTTTAATTGTTCAATTTTTAGAAAAGCCCCTTCAGGATAAGAGGCAGCCATTCATCCTGTCCTGTTACAAAACACAGTAACTCTTGTATTCATCCAACTAAAATACTGGAAACAGAATAAAAAACCACAAAATGTTCTTTAGGAAGCTGCAGTTTCCCTTTTACAACACTGCATCCTTGGAAATTTCAATATTCAAGCTCTAATGACTGGTCTTGCTATCAATTTTAAAATATAAACATTGTGTGTACAGCTGGGCACCTAGAACATGATGGGAAAACCTGAGCAGCAGGTTTGGAGTACTGAACCTTGAGGATGAGCTGCAATTATATTTCCCTGGGTAATACAGCATAGTGGCCTTGCTCTTGCTGTCCTAGAAGAAGGAACATCCTGTCTGACCTTGCTGCTCCCACAAAATGGGTAGGGGCTGCTGTTCGACAGCCTGTCCTGAAATGAATCCAAACCGCGAATTCCCTGTGACAGTTTGTGGCATCTGGGTGACTCAGACAGCCTCTGTGCCTGAGGCTGTTCCAGCCCAGGCTGTGATTTTGTTAACGTCACAATTTAAGTAGACTTGGGTCTTGTTAGCAGTAATGATGGGCTCCCTGAAGGAAAACCAAGGTGGCATTGTAAATGATGTCATTTCATTATCAGCTCTGAGATGGGGATAATTACATCTGTCTACTTCAAACTGAGATGACCCTGGTCCTTCAGAAGGCAGCTGGCAATCTAACTTCCAGCAGCATGCTCATGCCATGCCTCATCATCTGCTAATTTTCACATCAAAGGCATCACTCAAGGTGACCCAAGCCATTATCAAAAGACAAGATCTCCAGCTGGACACGTATACTAGTGTTCAGTGGACAGCACCATGCTGGGGGTATTGGACATGTTTGCAGCCCTGACTGAGACATACATAAACCAAATCCTACCTTCTTCATGTAAATATAACATTAACAGCATGCTGTTAATGCAGATGGCTTGACAAACCATATAACAGAGAATAGTCTTACAGATACAATGAGAAATTTCCCAATGATTACAAAATATCCACCTCAACCTGACATGGACACTGAGGATTAAAAAAAAAATGGGTAGACAGACTAAACAAAATTTGTAGTGCATTTAAATATTTATATTAGAAATTGAGACAAGGGTTTCTGTCTTAGACCAGTGTTTGGCAGTTTACCTATCTTCAGCTTCTGAAGAACTTCCTTAACTGCCCTGAAGCTAGTTTGCTTCCTGAAGGGCAAAGCCAGATACTCAGCACCGTGTGTTTAAAAGAGTGCAATACAGAGAGAAAAGGAGGAGGAAGAAAGGTAAATACCTGACAATTAGTGATTGTAAACAGAACAGCCTCATGGCAAATTATTTTCTTTCTCTTTAAAAGTTAATTGAAGATGCTACAGCACCATGTTGCAAGGTTTTCTGAGTACTTAGATACTGGCATCAAGATGACCTTCCAAAGTGGTGCACAAAGTATTCTGTAAAGGTTAACCACATTCAGTTTACAAAGGTGGTGCTGCTTCCTAGGGGTTGTCTGCAACACGGAAGTACATGATTACTGTGGTGCTTGTGGAATGATGCCTCAGGCACACTATGTATATTATATGTGTAGACACACACATCTGAGAATAGCTTCCCTGGAGACATCCCTGTTCCAGAGTAAGAGTATTCACCAGAGAAGTTATTCTAGAATAAGAACAGTATTGTCACTTGACACCCAACTTTATTATGGATTAACTTCCCTGTGTGTTCAAACCACCTTTTTAGAATAATTCCTGCCCGTTCTTTGCCACCCTTTCTTCTGGACACCAAATGCCTCATTGTTCCAGCCCTGGGTCTCTTTGAGAGACAGGGTCTATTCCTTAGTATGACACATCTTGAAAACTACTTACTAAGTTTGTTTCATTTAATATGTAATAAAAAATCCTTTTTGCTTACTATGTTCTTTTTTCAATGTCTCCCACAACAGAGGATTTGGTTCTTTAAACTACCATAGCATAAAAAGCAGTAAGAGTTAAAGCGCTGCCACAAAGCCCTAACAGTAGGAACAGCACTTTTATTCCCTCAGCATCTCTAGCAAAAAGGAGAGAGGGGAATGAAAGTAACACCCTTTACCTTCTAAAAGCACAAAAGAGTTTGGGACTTCAAACATCCATGTGTTACTAAATATGTCACTGCATCTACATGTTGCTAAAGATGCAGAATCATGAGTCATCTGAACTTCTGAGCTCAGCCCTGGACCTGACAATTCACCAATAGCTTGCAAGGGTGAGGACCATTTCTCTGCAATGTGACTTTTTTAGAAGACCTGGAAGAAGCACTCTTTGCAAAGCAGCCAGAAGGGAGGGGAGGATAACATCAGCAACTGCTTCTCTGGCACAGGGGACTGTAAGCAGAACAGCTGTTCTTTTTGTAAATGTCAGAGAGGGGGATAAAAGGTGCCGAGGGAGTTGTCGTCGTCAGAAAGCACAATAGGTGGTTCCAGAATAACGCTTCACATGGTCATAAGCTTTTCTTGAAAACATTGCTCAGGAAGCCCAGGCCAACTAACTTTTCAAATAGCAAACACTACTTGAAAAACAGACATATAAAATTACTTAGCATCCAGTTTCTCTGTTTCTCTCTGACAAAGGAGATTATAGTTGTGTCTCAGTGTCTATGTTGCAGCTGATGTAACCCTATATGAGCCCTCTCCTGCCCAGTCACAGCCATGTCTACAGAATGTTCCAGGATTTCAGGTAATACCCATTACTCTACCTCTCTTCCTGTGTCTGCCCCCTTGGGCCAGTTGTCCCAGAGAAAACAGCAAAATTCTGTTTGTTCCCGGGTTCTGCAGGAAGTCACACACCTTCAGAGGCAAAACACTGTCTCAAGGTTGTTTTGAAGTACTGCCAGTGTATGCTCATGCAGCAAGCCAAAGCAGGTCTCAGATGCACATGTACTGTCTCCTTCCTCCTTTGTGTCCACAGCCTCCCCAGGAAGGAGGAGGATGGGGACAGACAGAGGAAGGTGTGTCATGTGGTGCCACACTTACCCCATTCTTAGGCACTGCCAGGAGATGAGGAAAAAAAACACAGAAGATTTTGAATGAAGAAACTGTAAACCCAGACTTTCCCTTCAACAGAAGATCAACAGAAAAAAACCACCAAACCTGAACCCTCTGCTTCCTTATGCCTGGCACACTGAGGTGAAATGGATATGTCAAGCTGACTCCTACTTCATCCCCACCATTGTGGTCAATGAGAGGTGGTGAGAGGGGACCTGGATTAATCCTTAGGCTATAGCTATTCCATACAGCTTCTTCAGTAATTTGTAAGAGAGGCAGCAAGTCTGTTCACCCCTAAACCCCTTGAAGCTTTCTGTGGGGGCATGCATGGACCTTACAAGGACGTACAAGCTTCAGAGGTGGAGACAAACAGGGCCCTTTCCCCACTCTGGCCCTTCAGCAGCAGATCTGACCATTCTGCAGTGGGTCATTGTTTTATCACAAGTCTTGCCACTCTTCTGAAAACATTCTTCTCCAAGGGGACTTTCTGGTCAGTGTTAAAGTAATGGACTTTGTGTTTGCCAATGCAGGGAGATAAATTTCGCAAAAAAAAAAAAAGGGGGGGCGTGAGAAAAATCACTGTTTTTAAGGTCTGCTGTCATACAACTACCATTGTCACAAGGGACAGGAGAAGTGCAGTCTGAGGTTTTACAAAGCTCCCACATAGGGAGTGTGTATTTTTTGAGGGAGGGAGAGGTTGTCACAAAGATTGCAGAAGCTGGAGTCCATTCACCCACATGCCCTCAAGGGATGTTCTGTTTTTTAAAATTGCTATTTCTGCTAAAAACTGCATGGTGTGAATTAGTGTGGTTAGACTCTCTTTTCTCAAAAAATTTTTTTGGATCTCTACTATTCTATGCTCTATAGGTGTGAAAAGCAGAAGTTTTCCCGTGTATGCAAAACCTTGTTTTCTTCCAAATTAATTCAAATTAAATCCAAGAGAGTAATTTGTTGAAGTCAGTGGCTTAATACCGGTATAGAACTAAGTTAAATGAGGTAAAAATCAAGCATGTTGATATGTCTGTTTTCGTAACTTCTTCCATAGCCTCCTCTGTCTGGGCACTGGAATAGCAGACAGAACAACCAGAGCAAGGTTCTGGAACTAAACAAATCAACAAACCAAGAGGAATTGAATTACACAGGGAGAGAACTTATGACCCCTATATTTTTTTTCATTTGTTTTATTCTCACCATTTGCATTGGGTTTTGTAGGAGAGTTTGCAACTCTTTTAAGAATTTCAGTCCAGATGGTAATTTAACTAGGCAGAGGATCAGTTGATAAAACTCTGATTAGTTGTCAGGTCTTCAGCTGAGCTATTTCCATGGCCTGCCTTAACCTATGTTTAGTCTAACAGATAAATGTTTAGAATTCACCAAGACTGCTGAAGTGAAAGTAGTATAAAGGGAGTCTTAGCAAATCTGGTCAACCCATAAAGATTTCCTTGCTTTTAGCCTTCAGATCCACATTTTGCTGAAGTTAAGTTCTACAGCTTAAATTCACAATACATTACTCATACATTAATCCATAAATTAAAAGTAAGAAACAAAATCAGCTCAGAGTTTCGCAGTGCTGCAACAGTGCAAGGTAATAGAGAACACATGGTTTCATATCTTCAGCACCATTGGAGTCAACCACAAAGGTCCTTGACAGAACAAATCAACTAATTTCTCTTTTTTCTTCTTCCTCTCATTCAACAAGACCAGACATCCAAGTGAATTGTCCTTTCACTTATTTACACTATTACACAGATGAAGAAGCATGCAGACAGCATCTTGCCATGACTACAATAGTGAGGACACAGCTTGCAGAGCCCCAGCAGAAGTCTATCAATGGATTGGCTGAACTTGCCAACTCCAAGTGGTTTTGAAATTACAGTGGGTGATCTCTGTTTGCAGTTCAACCCAAGAGCACCTAATGTTTTTAAACCAGTTCTGTTCTTCTTTACCAGAGAGAAGAAACATGTTGCTGTCATGCTCTTCAGTGTTCAAAGCCACACTTCCCTGATAACCTTGGTCCTTCACTATAGCTGAACCTAGTGGGGCAGAAGTATGGCAGAGGCAAGAGGCAAGAGAAGAGGTGTAAAGAAAACAGGAATTGAGAGGAAGCAAGAGAAGGACAAAGATTTAGTGTAGTCAGGAGCAGTCACATGGAAAATGGCTAAAGAAACCAATACACAGCCTGGTACTGGTGGTTACAGAGACTAAATGAGCTTTACAAGTCTTGTCAAGAGAACCCACAGAAGAACCTATTTGAAGACTCAAACTTTCATCTTTTCTTAAAAGATAAATAGGGCAGAAGCAGCCAATTTGTACTTGGCAGGTGGCATCCAGAGAGTTTACGTAACACTGCAAAAAGGTAAGCACCTATTTAAGAGCAAACTGTTATTTTTACCCAACATGCAAACAAATCAAACACTTTCATCACAGGCTAAACCCTTTTTGCTGTCAGCTGTGAGTTCTCTTGGTGTTGTAAAGCACCACTGGGCACAAAATCACTATGGTATTTTTTGTGTTGGTTGTCAACCTCTGTTTGCTGGAGATTTGAAAAACAGAGGAGACATGTAGCACAGGAAGATCTGAGCAACAATTAGCAGCCCTTAACAAAAAGCAAATCTGTGAAATGCATTTTCTCGCTGAGAAAGAGACTCAACCTCTCTGCAAATACTGAGTTAGCAAAAATATGAAGGATATAACTTTGCATCTGCTGGTGAGGAGAGGTGAGAAGAGGAGATCAGAGGACAAGACATGACATCTTGTTGTGAGGTAAATGGAACAAGAGCAAACATTTTTTGAAAATATCTGGTATGGACTACAGTTCATCAGCTCCAGAAGAGGGTTACTTGGTCTTGACCTCCCCTCATGAATTTCTTTTGTCCACATGGGTCACTTCATTATTCAAGCCTAGATTATATAAAAGGCAGATCTGCAAGGCTGCATTTGTTTGCTTTCTCAACTCAACATATTAAGTGCAAGTTTATATGTATACAATATATCTTATTAGATGGTGTGTCCTGTTCTGGTCTCTTCTCTTCTGATTTATTTTGAACTCAAAGGCCATAACTGTAAGTGCCTTCAAACTTACAGATACTTAGGCTACTGGGGAAAGAGCAGAAAAAAAGTGAAATGCAGCAACCATTACTGTCCAACTTCATTACACTCATGCCTTGGAAGAATAAAACAAAAATGTACTGGAATTTAATCTCCTCTGAGGGAAGAAAATGAAAGCAGCACGTTTGCTAGAAACAGAGCACATTCAATCCACTAAAATTCACCAAGATATGCAAAATTTAAATGCCATCTAAAAATGGACACTGAGAAAATTTACAGACATGGCACCAAGGAAAGTGCATTTGTTTGGCCGTATCTTTGACCCATGACAGCACAATGCAGGTGAAAAGCAGATTCTGAGAACACAGCATGATCCCAACACTGAAGGCTGTGTGGGATGCACGAGATTCTGCTCATCTAATGGCAGGGTCCACACAGCAGCAGGGGAGCACAAGGATGGCATGGGTTGCAATAGATACCACTGGGCATCCACAGCAGAACCTTCTCAGTATAGCTAAACTGATTTACTAGTATTATTAGTATCAATATTTCCATCACAGCCTGGGTTGGAGCAAAGTAGCAGCAACTGGCACTTTCAATTCTGCATCCCCTCAACAGATCCCAATGACAACCTTAGGCACAGCAGTATCAAGAACAAAAAAAGAAACACCAGTATATACACACTGTATTTGAAAAAGAATCTTACTCATCCTTTCTCCAGCAGTGCCATCTTCCTGCTGTAAAAACAAAGCAGATAGTAATGCTTGAAGGAGAGATGTGCCAATTGTTTAAATCAGAACCGAAGGTGACGCTCCTTTGAGAGCTGACAAGGGCAAGCCACAACAAACTCCTGGGATTTCTGCTCCCACTGCAAAACCTGCCTGGCAAAGGGCTGAGTTGTAACATGTGCTTTTCATGCAGAGCACTTATTTCTGACTGTAATTTAGCCTCTCGGCAGGAGATGTTCATACATATCAAGCAAAACAGCCTTGCTCATCCATATCAATCTATACATCCTCATGTAATAGCAGCAGCACAGCATGTTCTCTGCTTCCATTGGTCTCCCATGGATCACAGGACAGATTTGGTTAATCATGCCCATCTTCTCTCCGTAAAAGCCTGCTCCACAAGGGATGTTTTCTGACCTTTCATACTGTTGAATTATAAAATCCCCAAGTGAAGAGGTCTCTGTGAATGTTTCTATGAAACCATCCCACTACTCCTTTTACATGGGAACGAAAGCTAAAACCAGTGGAATATCACCAGTGCTAACTGGATGTTAAAATAACATATAACAGTAATGCTTATCACATATGGGAGGAGAAAAGAAAATACCTGAATTATGCTTTCAAAGTGAGTACTTTCTCATTAAGTCTGTTCTTAAGTTTGTTCTCTTAAGTCTCTTCTTAATAAAATGCAAAAAACCCAGGCCACGAGTCAACTAATCTTATCCATTCACTAAGTTCTGCAGAGGAGAAAGGAGAATGCAACCCTTGGAGCAGCTTTCCCTTGCCTTCTATTTAAGAGGTTGCTAAATTATTGAAATTCTACATAAAAAATATATTGCACACTGTCTAGTGAATGATGGGACTGCAATGCGTAATATAGAGAGAGTATAAGCTTCACAATACATGCACATGAAATGACTTGCTGATCTAAAACACTTGCTTCCTGCCAACATGATTTCAAGAGAGATGAGGAGAGAAAAACAAGTAGTACACTAATGATTGAATTTTGTAGCTGAAATTTGTAGCTTTAAAGGCATTTTATTCACTTATTTTATATTATTCAGGCAAATAATATGCAGTGAGTTAGTAGAAGAGCGAATAAAAATTAAGATGGCTCCAGCAATTGCAAATATCTTGTCTTAGCCTACTTCATACCATGTGCCACAGCAATGTTATGGAGCAAGATAACTCCATTAAAACAGAGGAGTCAATGGTGATTTCTTACTCCTCTCCCAGGTATCCTCTAGACTCAGCCCAGTGCCTTGATAAAAAGAGAGAATGGGAGCAGATACAGCCAATGGCAATGTGTCACTGTTACAAATCTGGTTGTCTGCCTGCACTGCTGAGAAGAACAAAACTTTATCAATAAAATTTGAGGATGCTGCCAGCAGAAATCCAAACAAAATGACAAAGAAGCTTCCTGAATATATGACTTGACTTGCCCACTGTTACAGTCAGCTTACTTTCTTTCATATGGGGAAGACATATTTTACAACACATAAAAGTTATGGATGATTTACAGTATTTTTTCTTTGTGCAAAAGTTGCACATCTGTTGAAATCTCCAGCCGTTTCACTGGGCTGCTGCTGAACTTGCCTTGCTCAGTATTCAGAATCTGTTGTCAATCAATAAATTAAATGAATGGATAAAGCACGTTCTAGGGAGAACCCCAAGATTCACTGGTGAAATGCAGTCTTTACCAGCTGCAACTTGGCTGAGGCCAAGGGGTTCATTCAGCTTTTTAAGACATTACAAAACAGTTCACTTTCTTAATCCCAAAATAGAGTTCAGATCCAAACCAGGAATTCTTTAGTGGTAGTGGGGATTTAGTCATGACATGTGACATGTCATTGACTAACAGATACCTCCACTGAGGTACCAGTTAAATATAGAGGGACCAGCCTGGACCCTCCTTTTGAAATGGGAAGCCCCAAGCAGTCACCTGCATGCTGCCACATAGGCTATTTTTAGTTCAACATTGTGGCTACTGAAATAGCTAAGATGGATAACACCTTAGCTCAGGTAGCCTGTGTGGAAACTATAAACCTGAGACCATGGGAGGTGGGATATGGAAATTAGGATGCTAATGGCATCATTCCAAAATAGGTCATGTCTCTGGTTCTAGTTCTCCATTGGTTCAAGGCCTTTGATAAATATAGTCACGTCCCTATCCCCCATTCGGGATTGGACCCCTACCCCCAGGTAACCTTATATATTGTAAAGCCAGCCATGCCCCTGGGTCTTTGGGTGCTGCCTCCCAAACCATGTGGTCTCCACATTTGTGATCAGACCACCATTAAAGTCCTACATTCAGGCACTCCATTGTCCCAGTCCAGTTTATTCTGTCACGCTCTGCCCAGCTGGACCCGGAATCACTCTGCCTTCTGTGATACAACATTGCCTGTGATGTCACTACAAAACCTCTGGGTTTGTGTCCTGTGCTTGTTGGCATCCTTGTGCACCCAGTTACTACATGGCTCAGGGAGGCAGTTCAGACATGCTGCCACACATCAAGATGCAGAAAATCAGTTTTAGTTCCTGAATAGCTCTCATCATGGAGAAGGTCATGAAATGCAGTTGGTTACACTGTGGGCTGGGGACCTTGAAGGCAGATTTTCCCAAAAGTGTTCAAGATTGTTAAAGATATCCAAGAAGACCTTCAGACCTACTAGTCTGTTTCCCTACAGTGTAACAAGCTGTGTTGTGGCTGATCTCAGTACCAGTATTCAGAGCAGGATTTAAGCTATGACAGGCAGAAGAGCTCTGCAAGAGCAGTGCTTATCCTCACGTTGCAGGACAGCCCAGTTCTGGCAGATTTGTCAGAGAAATAGCTCAAGGAAAAATATCCTTGTCATGCTGCCAGTGCCAGTGTTAAACTAGGTTAATTGTCAGAGAGATGCGGAGGTCGGCCAAACTTGCAGCATACGGCCTGTGTGGCTTAATGTCAGACAAGAAACGAGAATCTGCTGCTTGTGAGTAATCGCCAACCTCCTGCAACTCCCACCACCCCATTCTTTCCTCCTACCCCACCAGACCTTCAGTACTTTTCCCTCCTTGGTCCCCATTCCAAAGTGGATTGCCTGTTGTGAGACAGCCTCCAAGTGGGGTAAAGGTTTGACCCCTCCATGCTCCTGTTACATGGGCCAGGCATGTAAACCTGATTCTTTTGAGCAACTTACAGAAAAATCAAACATAATTGAGACATAAGTTATTCATGAAAAGAAACCTTTCTGCCAACCATAATTATTGCATTGCCTTTCCATCTTGGCAGGGTTTTAGTGGTTTTTTGGCTGGCTCAGGTTTTATTTTTGGCAACAAAATGTGTTTGTTGAGATTGACACTGGCCAATGTCAGCCTTTTCCAAAGGTGTGAGAAGCCTTGAGAAAACAATCCTGAAGAATGAAAGGTCTAATTCTGATCTCAAGTGTGTGTAGGTAGCTGTGAATGGAGTAAAGGTAACTTTCTGGCATGCATAGAAGGAAATGAAGCAGGATCTTTCTCACTCTATAACTAAAATGCCAATTTTCCTTACACACAAAGTTCCCAGGCAGAACCAACAAATTCTTAATGTTCTTACGGAGTTTTTGGTTTCTGGAGCTGTCCTAGACAAATTTATTTCTGCACCTAGAATCACGGCACTGGGCAATAAAATGCTAACCAGTAACACTTAATCATACCACAAAAACTCAGCCCTCTCTAACCTATGCAGAGAAGCCAGGAGGGATGTGCTGGTGGGGAAAGTACCATCTCTGTGAGAGGGTGGCAGAAGGTGGGGCAGAAACGCAGACCCCACTGTGCTGCTAAAGGAGTGCAATTAATCTTTGGTCAAAGAGTGACCATACCCAGACATTTGCAGTCAATTAAATGACTTTCTGCTGAACTCCTATAACATAAAACACTCTTGAATGCAACACAATAAATTTAGAAAATTCAGTTTGGGCAATTCAATACTAAGAATTTACATTACAACTCTTTTTGTACTTTTAACAATAACAGCACATTTGCAGTTCACCTACATGAGATTCTACTTGGGGGCCTTCTGGCCTTATTCGTACTAACATTTCAAGCTTTCCTGTGCAAATCTAAAGTCTGGAAAGACAAAGGAGCACAACAGAGGCAGGACCAAGGCATGAAAGAGGAGGAGAATAAACAAAGGTAAGGACCAGAAGAGCTATGAAGCAGAGGACAGAAGTAGAAGGGCAAGGGAGAGCTGGTGGAGAGGGGTCAGACTAATTCCAATGAGGGACTAGGCTGAGACAGGGACACTAGTAGGTCTTTGCTCAAGATTTTGGGGGAGAGCTCAGAATTCTGAAGGAAAACCAACTCTATGTTTGACCCCTTTGTGAAGCTGTAGCATAGGGGTGAAGCTAATGGTAACCCTTGACACACGCATGCTTTTCTATTTTAATTCACCTCAGTTCTGCTTTCCAAGAGACATCCAATTCTACCATCCTGGAAAAGACCCTTTGAATTTTACCTCAGTGCGCTTTGTCCTGGCTATTCCATGTAGATATCCTAAACATTTCATTTATATTTTCATTCAAGAATACTTTCATTCAAGCCTTGCTTTCCAGCACTTTCAGCTTTAAATAACTTCACAGTTTAGCTTTGACACAGATTTCCATAAACACATCCTTGCACAGAGTAAGGAGGCCAACAAATGGCTTTTGCTGTGGACTAACACACGAGCTCAAAAGCTGCTTCAGGTTTATCAATTTTGTCATGAGTATTGTATGTCCCATGCTCCCCAGCCTTTGTGTGGCTAATTTCACAAGAATAGATTTGAAGCCAGACACAAGTTTCCCCACTGAGTTGAACAGAAATTAAAGAAATTGGCTGCACAGTTAAGTACAGTGCTGTAAGAGGGCTGTGAGAGTGCACCTCATTGTTTTTACCATAAAAAAGATGTACTCAATGGCACTAGGAGACAGCTGGCACCTGTGTCTCTTCTTTTTAAATTGAATAAACAGAGAAACTAAATTTTACTGGTTATTTCAGCCCAAAGTGCTGATTTGAAATTTAGGAGAGCAGTTATTGTATAAAAGTTATGTGGGGAAACTTGATCCAGTTAACCTGATGAGATTCCTTTGACTGTTTCATGCAAAACTCAGGAAGAGTAAGGAAAAAAATTATTTTTTCACGTGTGGGAGTAGGTTGTGCATTTCCACCTAACAAACAACATATTTTAAAAAATAATGGCTTGATTCAGATTAGTGGGATAGATCTAGCTGATGTATTACCAGCAGGGACTAAGGCCAGGAGCTGTTTAGTCCTTTGAGGGGAAGGGTGCCAGCAAGAGTGGCTGCCAAGGACTCCCCAGTGCTAGACCTGTGCTGAGCACACGCAATGCCCAGCACCATCCCAGGCACTCGCTCAGGCAGCATGGCCACGTGCTGAATTGGGATAAGGTTGAAAACCACCCCATGCTGTCACATGATTGATGTCCTTAGGGAGACAAGGTGAGGTTATTTATGCCTAGTCTTGCAACCTCCTTCCCCTCAATTTTATTTCTAAGTGGCAGTTCGAGCTAAAGGTGCAGAAAATCCTGCTATTGAGAAACACCGTGCTGCACAGCTCATCCTATGAAGTGAGAGGGATAGCAATGGTGTGAGCAGTGCCACCAGGTCATCACACTCAGGAAAGCCTCTTAAGAGTGACCACAGGCTGCCTCTCCATCCACATACTGTTTTTTTTAACTGGAGGGAATAATATACCTCAACACAAAAGAATGCTGGGGCAAGTATTTCCTTTCTGAAGACGTGTTAAAAAAGAAAGAGATCAGATGCCTGTCAAAGTCTTCTTTACAAAGAAGAAGGCATGGACCCTGGGGTAGGGTTTCCTCAACACCCATGTAGATCCTTACAATAGTGATAGACATTGGGCAGGTGTGGCTACATCCCACCATCTCCCAGGGATTCCTCAAGGTAGATCTCACAGGTTTCTCTTGTTATTCTGTCAGATATTTCCATGGGCTTCTCCTCAAGAGAGAAGTCTCCCTAGCTTATCACATGCTGCTCTTCATGACTTGGCAAAGAGCAAGGATGGGAACAACATCTGGGTCGCGATCTTTGCTAAAGGAAATGACAACAGAGAATAGCCAGGGAAGTGGTTTTAGTGCAGGTGACAACATCAGGGGACATGTATTTGCTTCCTGGGAATATCTGTAATTATCAGACTTCTAACAGAAAACTAAAAATAGTGGCACCCAACATCTATCCCATAAAGTGCCACTATAACACCTCCACACACCTCTCTTTCCTACCTGTGTGGCACTCAGCTGAAGTGCAAAGGTCTGGCACAGCCTTTCCTCAACTTCATTTCTCCTCTTCACATCTCCTAAAATCTTTTTATTTCTTAGCTGGATTCCTGGGCGTGCCTCTCCAGATGGATTATGTGCTATGCTGTAATTCCTATTCTCCAAGGAGCCCATTCCACATTTAGGAACAAAAATGCCCTGGAACTAAAGCAAACCTCAGTAATGCAATACAAATGACATAACCTTTGAACAGAGTAGAAGGGAAGACATGGATTGTGTGAGAGAGAGGGCAGTGTGAATCCCAGCATCCTTATTCTTCCTCTTGTGCCAACACTACGGAAGGTAACTGCATCCCCCACTGTCCTCCAGCTCTTTTCTTGTAGCTAGCAAACCCATCATTCCACTCTTCCTCCTCAACTGGTATCTCTAGTGGCTGACAGCCAAGAAAATAATGAGTCCTGACTGAGGCCAGTGTTTGTACTCACCAGCAACCAAAGATAGTGTGATAGTGAAAAAAATGCTTTCTGCCTACTATGGTCTAGTTTTGAGCCATGGTGCAAGCTATCAGATACACTAGACACAGCAGGGACTCTTCAGTCAGCTGTGGGGAAAGATTTACAAAGCTGCTTGTTTGGGGTACAAAAGTTCTGTGGCAGTTAACCTGTGCCCCTGGGTGTCAGTCTGTCCTGGACACCAGTGGCTTATCTGTTTCACTCATAAAACTTTGCACTAAAAATGTCCAAGTGCCCAAGCAACTGAAGTAGCAACCTGTAGGTCATAACATTTGTATAAACTGATTAAGCAGGACTGAAAACAGTATTTCTCTTTTTCTTTCAACTGCTGTTATTAGAAAAGACCTTGAATCCATCCCACTGATCAGTAGATCAACTACATACACGTGGAGGAGAAATTCCTGAAAGGAGATCAAACTGCCTGGTGCCCCTTTGGATTGTGTCAGCCCCAGTAAATCCCACTTTCTGTTGCCCTGGCAGAGACAGAGTGGTATGGGAGGCCCTGAGCTCTGACTCCTGGCAGCAGGATGCCAGATAGCATCCAGGGCTGGGCACTGGAGATGGGATGTGCACCTCCCATTGCTGACAACTGAAGATGCACGTCCAAGCCCCAGTCCACACCCACTCCATTAGAACAACTGCCGACATTCAGCACAACTAACATCTCTGTGGGTTAGAAGGCTAAATAAATAAGAGATGAATAGCTACCGTACATCATAGCCCTTTATCCTGGGAGAGTCAGTGAACCTGAATTCCCCAAGAAAAGCAAGTAGGCTGCATCTGTGCCTGTGCTCTGATTAATCTCATTGGTTTGTTTTCCTGGAAACTAGATGTCCCAGATGCCATTGTTTCCATTATAAGTGTTCATCTGCCCTATTTTGAGCTTGATTGCTCCTGTAGCCTGCTTGGCTTAACTGTTTTTTGTTTGTTTGTTGTTTGTGACTTTTTTTTTTTTTTAAATTAACATTCTTAAACAAAATGCCAGTAAATTAAAATGAAGACATAGCTGCAACCCTCAACATTAGATTTGTTAAATGTTTAAAAACACCTACAGCATACAGAAATCCTAAGCTGTTGTACCCAGTGTGACTAAATTATTAATAGATTCCATGCACATCACACAAGGATTTCAAAAGGCGACTTTGTTTCTGCAAAACACTGCTATTTTTGTCTGACAGTAGAGACAAAATCATTTGAAAATTAGTCTCTTTGGTACTAATCACAACTGTTACTAAAACATTCCCACTGTAGGCATAACATGGTCATTTTTCATTTTTGAGAGAATTAGACACTTCATTATCTCAATGAAGATCTTGAAAGTTTACAATTTGTTAAAATACAAACAACACACAATTAAGAAAATATAGTGAAACAAGTGTCTATTTCTAGTCATAAAAGCTCTACTAACTAGTGCAATCCATTCAAGCACGAATTAAAGTAGTAACGTTTACAGAAGATACCATGGAATATTTGTGTTATGGGTTGGAAAGACCAGCTATGGGGTCGTTCGAGGTGGGTTTTTTTAAAACATGAAGATATATGAATGGATTGCTACAGTTAAATTTGCTTTACAGAAAAAAATAACATTCTGCTGTGGGCAAAAACAGAAATACAGGAAAATTCTCTCCTGTCTCAAGTGAATTATTTCTGGTGAAAGGCTTCTCAGCGTTTTGCTACAGGCATGCAGCTTTACACACAGAACATTATGCATGTACACAGACAGTGCTCTACTGGGGGTGTCTGTCCCATTGCCCTCCCCTCCACCCAGCTCCCCACAAGGCTATTTACAGGAAATAAAGGAAAAACACAGATTGAGAAATGGAAATAAACCCCAAACCAACAAACACCTAAAACATCGGCACAGAAAACGAAGTTGATATGGAAAAAAGCAGCTTCACTCTGTGTGTCTCCTTCACTCTGCTGCTTCCAAAGCAGAAAACAATGGGGATGTACTGCTATTATTAGCCCCGCGATGGGAAGCAGCACGGTGTGAAGCTGTTGGCAAGACGTTGCAGGATTTTCTTCACACATATGCACAGGCACAGACACACAGGCAGACAGACCCCCCCAAAACACTCATGGCGAGCCCCTTCCCGCCACTCGGTGAGACAGACAGACAGAGAGCACGATGTCAGCGCGACTGTGCGTACTCACAGCTCGGAGTACAAGAAGTGCAGGTTGCCCACATTGTCTATGTAGTTTGCAGGACTTAGCCAAGGTAGGACCAGTAACAGGAGAGCCTTCATTTTCAGTGCAGTGCTGGCACTGCTGCTAGGTTTCCTCCTTCCCACCGTCTCTCTGTGCTGGTGGGACACACAACGAGAAGCTTTCGTGCCAGCCAAGCCCCTTCTAAGCAAGCCTTTCCATTTCAACGCAATGGTAGCACATTATGAATCGAGCTTAAATCCCTGAAACGAAGCTACACTGCAAAAATCATTGACCTGTAAGAGGATTACTCGATCTGACTCTCAGATGGGTAGATGTGAGGGTTTAGGGACAGCACAGCATGGTTGGCGAGACAGTGACTTATGCTGCAGAGGAGAGCGATGCTCGGGGAAGAGACCTGCCTCCTGCAGGATTCAGAGTGGTTCTTCAGAGGCAGCTGGTATGTTTACATCACTGCCCACAAGCAGATGGGTTACGAGCTAAACTGCATCACAGAAGGGTGTAGCTGTCTGACAAGGGGGGGAAAAAATGCCTCCCATGGAGTTTTGTAGCAGGCGATATCAGAAGACCACACCTTTTTAAAGTAAAACACTGCAAAAGATCACAGCCAACTGCTGGCTGTTTGCATCTCAGTCTGAATTCCCCAAATCCAGTCAGATGTTTTTGTACAAACATAAATCATGTAATAATCCAAGGACATGTCTCTTCTCAGGGTTTTTTTGAAGGATGCAAGAACAAACAATTTAAATAAGGACGCTTTCAGTGGACTGCTCCATGGTAACCGGTGTTTAAAAAAAAAAAATGGTGAAGTTCCCTCATCAATTACAAAGCATAAAACAGCAAGCTCACCTTGTCCCATCAGTGACCTCATCTCTGATCAGGGCAAAAGTTCACTTTCTCTCTGAGAACCAGGACTGGTTTGAACCTGGATAATGCAAGTAATGTGAGGACTTCTGACCCCACTGGTGACCCTAGCAGAGCCTACTTTAATTTATTCACTGAGAACAAAATAATGTTCTGTGGAAATATCAGGTGGGGTCTGAACTGTTCTCATGGCAGACATCAAATAATTATGATTATTATTGTATTTGTTTTATTAGCAAAATCACACATTTCCTCTTCCCTCTATTGATTCACCAGAGCTAAAGAGAACAGCATCAGCTCAGTCTGTTTAATCTGTCCCCGGGCATGATAAAGCACAACATCCTTCTCTTCTCCATTAATTGGAGATGGGGTGGCAAGAGAGGTTTCTGCGTTTCCAACAATTAAATCAGGCAGAGGCATAAGATACCTTATGTGATAATTAATGCTGTGCTTAAAAAAAGTAAAGGTACTGTGCAGTGTCTGGAAGCACAAGGATGTAGAAGTCCACCTTTAGGGATCACTCAGAATGCTCCCTCCTGTTTCTTCCCTCAAGCGGGAATGCTAGTGAGGTTGCAGTACCCATCCCCTGTAAAGCTGAAATCCCCAACAGCAGAAGGTCCCTGTGGTTTCCTATTCTCCTGTCTCTGTCCTTTGGCCTTAAGGTAACTCAGCCCTCCCAACCATTCTGAGGAAGGAAAATCCATGTCATGAGTAGCAAAGAAGCGAAATGTCCAGCCTATGCAGCAAACCTTTGTACTTCACTACATTAGAGGTTTTAGGGTAGAAAGACCCTACTCCATCTCTCCAGTCTTCTGCTCCTGGGGTTTGCAAACCTGGCACCTGGTGCAGGGAACCTGACACAGGGAAGAGAGAACAGCAAGAGATGGTGGAATACGTTACTGAGACAATTCATTCTATCTCTGCTTGGGCTCAGGCCAAGCAAGCCAGAAGCACAGGAGCTTGAAGATCCTGAGGGGAAAATCCAGGCCAAGCCACTGACATTCAACAGTAAGTGCAAGAATAAAACCTGCCAGGCCTTTACAGGACCAAATCATGGTTTATAGCTCTGCAATTCTGTAAGATATGTAGTGAAGGGTACCTTTACTACCACCTTAAGGAAAAGAAACTAAGACACTGAGGAGATTCCACATATCCAAGAAGGAGAATCAACACTAGAAATCAGAAGTTGTGCTGGCTATGTGGTTTCCACGCAAAACACAATATCCCAATTTGTTTATTTATTGGGGATTCAGGGTAAATTGGGAATGGGTGTCCTACTAATTTTATGGCCACAGCATTACCATGTCAAAAAAAAAAAAAAGACAAACAAGAAGGTCTAATTCACATTAAATTCAGCTATATGTATAGGAAAGGGAAAGGGCATTTGCACTAGGGGTTCAAGATTTTGGAATCTGTGGTTGGAATCTGTAGAGAAACATAATTTCAGTGATAGCAGCTCACGAAAGACTAACAATGCCTTTATCTGCATTTCTGTTGAAATTGACATTTGCGGCCTATTAGAGAAGTACTGACCTAAGACACAAAATGATGAGTAACTTTGTTATTTTGTCCCCTTAGCCACACACAGTGGAGCTCCCAGAGCACTGCTGGCTTGGGCTGGGGCCTGCTGCCACTGCCTCTTGCACCATGAGCCAGAAGCACCCTCACAAGGAAAGTCAGGTACAGAAATGTTGGGACAAGGGCACCCAAATCCAAAACCACCAAACCTCCAGCATGTGGAAAGTGGTCATGACCTTCACAAGGAATCAATAAACCCATTGCTAAAGTTTGTGGGGTTTTTTGGCTTCAGTAATGCAAAATCATCACATTTTTTGTTGGTTAGGACATCATAACTTTGTGAATATCTTCAAGTGAATAAATTCCTAGCGAGAACCCAGGTGCTCCAGGAAATGACGTCTCCAGGGCAAATGAGGACATGTTTGAATGGCAGGCTGCAGAGCCATTTCCGGGTGCGGGCTCACAGACTGTGAAGTGCGCAGTATGTGAGCACACCTCCACCCTCTGGCTCACCAACCTACTCACCAGCAATATTCTGGTCCTCAGTACTGCCATGTCTGTACAGGAATGTGCCCCTGTCTGGAGCCCTATGCTGGCTGCTCAAGGCTGCCTTCACATTGCACATGCAGAAGTACAGACCTAGCAACATGATTTACACCTGCAAACTTCATGGGAAGTAATTCAGTTGGCAACACATACAGCTCACAGAAAAGGGCACATCTTAGACCATATCTCCTCAGACCTGAGGTGCTGTTGCACAGACTGTGACAAAGTGTTAGTCTGCTGTCAGAAATCACAGCTCTGAAAGTACCTCTTTACCCTTCTGCCTTCCTTACAAAAGGCAGAATATGCAAGACAAAAGCAGCAGCACATGCTTTTACTCTGCAAATCAGAGAACCATTCAGTTCTCTCCTTGCAGAGGAACCAAACCACTCCCTGGAGAGATCTCTCCCAGAGGCAGGATGAAGGGTGTTCTGGCTACCAGGAGGGAAAAGGCTGGAGTGGGAGTCCAGCCAAACCCTTCCAGACTCTCTCTCCGTGAGCCCCATAGTGCCCTGGGTAAGTGCTCACCTGGAAGAAAGGAGTACTCAGGTTCAAAGACCAATACCAAACCAGAATATTTTCTGCTCTACTTCTCATATAGGTCATTTGTGATTCAAAAAAGGTTTGAAGAAAGGGCAATTATAAAACCTTTAATGTGCTATTAAAATATTTATAATAGCTCAGCTTCCCAAAACACGCAGATCTCTTTAGACCACATACACACTGTCATTGTGCAGCTAACCACAAGGTATTCACCCAGAACTGCTAACGATAGCATGAAGTACCTTACATGCATTGATGCATTTGATTCTAAAAAAGAGTAAGACATAGCCTGTATCTTGGACTATAAATGGATTAAATTCAGCTCTAAATTAATGATACTCATTGGGAGTAAAATCAACAACTCTTTCTTTACATTAACTGTGTATTTTGATCAGTATTAACTGAAGATATTTTTTCCTCTATTCAAAAAAAAAAAAAAAAAAAACAAAACCAAAAAAAACAACAGTGAAAAAGGTCTATCAACAGTAACTTACTGGGTTTGGAAATGCTGTTCAAGGTGACCACGTTGCACGACCTCTGAGCAGTGTTCTGTGAAAGGGCAGCTAACCATTAGCTTATCCAGGAGGTTATTCACTAGTATGCTGGACTTCCTGCACGTCTGGAGAATCACAAGCTTGCGGTCCATGGGGCAGAAGTCTTTTTCCACAAGGAAGTTTGTAAGGCAGGCTGTGCAGAAGGTGTGACCACAGAGCGTGTCTAATGGCTGAAGCAAAGGTTGCAGGCAAATGTGGCATATCAGATCATCATCTACTTCTTCGGTGTAGCTGTACAAGTGATTTTCTTCTGGTAAATGAGCTTGGCCACAGGTGACACAGAGTGGCGGGGAGCTGTCCTCCATTTCTTCTTCTTTCTGGCTCATAATCAGAATTGATGCAATTCAAAAGGGGGCAGGTGGGAATACCCAACCTGTTTTCTATTTGTGAGAGCTGCAGCAAGGCTTGTGTGCTGTCAAACCTGTGGGGAGGAAAGCCCAAGGATTATGTTCTGGGTTGTGTTTTCTTACCATACTTGCAGTATGTATCTGGATATGAAGCATGATATCAGGTATTAGGAAAGGCTTGTGTCTTTGGAATAGGAGAGTAAAGCAAAGAAGGGGGAAGAAAAAAAGGAGAGAATTAACTCCACGGACTTATTTTCTCATAAATCTAGGTTAATTTACATAGACACTCATTGTAAATAAAGATATCAAGATAGGGAGAAATACTACGGGCATTTAATGGCTGAAAACCTTAAGTTAACATCTAACTTATTGTTAGATAAGGAACAATTGTTCCTTATCTAACAACAAAAGGAATTGTTCCAGTCAGATGATTCTGTGGCCACATTACTTCTGCCAGAAAAGTAGCATTGTGTGTGGGCAAACACTGCAAGACTGTGTGCAGAAACACAGGTAAGAATAAAGATTGCTGGCCAAGTTGCCTGTTCAGCACAGCAAGGGAGAGCAGCAGCTTCACCTAATACACACAAGCACACAAACACGGTATGTGTAGCCAGAAGGAGGATAATTTGGGTCATGAGAATGGGGCCCTGTAGACCATGCTCATACTACAGCAGCAATGGACCTGGACCCCTCCATCCAAAGTTTGCCTGCCTGCAGTCAAGCAGTTATAACCATCTGCACCAGCATAATCAGTTCAAAACTTCATTTGCTCTGCAAAGAACCAAACACTTCACATACTGAAGTGAAGTCCACAGCACAATGCTAAGTACTGTATTGCTCAAAAGAAGGCCTATTCCCTTAATAATTTGTAATACAGAAACCTGGTACGTCCCTAACTACAAACCCAATTAGCTCTGGCCACAACACCTGCCTGCTGGTATTTTAAAGACATAAACTCTGTGGGTGGCAGCAAAACTGAAGAGTAATTTGTAGTTTTTACTTGATGAACCCCAACTGATTTTTGGAGCACTTATTTCTCATTACCTCTATGTTTATTTTGATATACCACTCTGAAAATAAACATGAAGATATAAAATAAGCAATGGCCTAATTACTGCTCTTTCTTGAAAATGTTAATCTTATTTGCTTCTCTGCCTTAACACTGTACCCTTGCTTTCAGCTTGACTTAATTTGCTGAGACAATGTGTCAGCCTCAGACACCCATGTCTGAGGGCAAATGAGGGAAAGAATAATAAGAAAAATCTGACTATGACAGAGCATATTTTCATATAAATAAACCCTTATTTTTATGCAAAGCTCATGGGCTCTAAACCTGAGAAATTAAACTTTAACATGGCAGGTTTTTCTGACATGAAGGTAAAATAATAGCCCTACTAACACTAACCAGATGTTTAAATGTCAAACATTCTCTTCAATGTTTTCCCATATCCTATTCTTATGAAACAATTATGTTAAGTGCCTGTTTTTGCTTGCAAGAGAGAGTTCTGCATAAGCTCTGTCTCCTGATTAGCAGTAGTTTCACTGGAATTAAAATCACTGCCTGTTAGAACCCTTGCAAATATTTAAAATGCGCCAAACTGGGTCAAATGTTTCCTTTTGTAAAAATATTCACCAGGGCTTTATGAAAAGCTATTTGTGAAGAAACAAACATCCCTCCATAGTGCAGGTAACAGGTCCACCTGTTATCTTAATATAGGAATTATTATTCAATTCTACTAAAGCAACACACAGCAAAATAAAATGAGATAAAGAATTATCAGGGGCTGTGGTGGAGTCCATTTGGGAACTGAGTGGCTTCTGTAGGAAGCTCTTGGATAACTTCTAGATGAAGTGGGGCGGCTGTGAGCAGGTGTCCAGCTGCTCTCCACATCCTCGCTCATGGAGGGAACCCATCTGAAGTCAACAGGACTGCTTGCAAGAATGGCAACACATGGCTTGGGAACTTGCATGATTTCTAAAATACATGTAAAACAAATTAGAAACCAATAAAGCATGACAAAAATAACATTGTGCTATAAACTTTGTTTTCTCTTAATTTTCAGAATGCCTTGCACCTGGGGCAACATTGTGCTGTTTCTCCACTCCCCTGCCATGTCCCCCTGTATCACCACAGACAGGTACATCCATGTGGGTGCTCGCCCCATGCACCACACACCAGAATACACCCAAGTCCAGCATTTTGTTGCCTCAATGATGTTCTGAAGGACAGAATTCTTACCTTTTGCTGGCAGGAGACCCAACACACAGCTCCCATCAGCCAAACTGAAAGCTCAAGCCAAAGCCCTGCTCTGAGAAAAGAGCAGCCCACAGAACAGGAGAATGGGCATCTGAGCTTCCCCTTCCCAACCTCATTCCCTGACCCTGAAAGTACCTCTCCTCCACTTCAACATGTACAAGACAGCAAGACTCCTGATACAAATTAGGTACAGCTGGGAACAGTACTACAGCTCCAAAGCTACTGCAATTATTTTCATAATGAAAACAGAGAAAGAGAGGCATCACTGCCCAAAGACCATGTTCTGCTGCAGCAAAAATGATGAGAGAAGCCCCAGAGGAAGCAAAGTCTGACTGTCCTGGCCATATTACAGATACTCTTTATCAATCTGACATGCTAATAATGGATAACTAGTGGAAGAGGGGAGGCGTGGGGAGCTGTACCTGAATTTTACAATGTTTACATAAACTACAAATACTTGCTACAGCAAAGGGAAACAAAACTATCCACATTTATTAGTAACAGGCACTGAATTTTCAGAGCTTGAAATTCAAGTCCTATGATGTCTATTATTCCGAAAATTTTGACTACGTAATAATATAAATTCTGGAAAAAAAATCTCAGCCCCTTCTGGCTAACCTGGTCCACATTCACCCATGAACCTTCATAAACTGCTGGACATATCAAGCAATGGAATGACTGCTATCTTTGGGAAGTAATTACACCACCAAAAGAGTTAGCATGGAGGGTGTGTGATGGAACTGTTACACAGATTCAGTCAGAGGCAGATGTTCTTTGCAATATTTGCAGTCATTTGTATTTATAATAATTATGTGCTGTCATATAATAGCTACATAATTAGCATCATATCCTTTAAAGTCTTAATTCCTCTTGAACATTGCAGAAAAGAGGGGAGAAGTGATTTAAATTTGACCTATTGATTACTAGCACATATTTCTACTCCTTCCATTACCTATGTATAAAACACGTGGAGCAAGAAAACCTGCACAGGTAGAGGGTAAACCACAGTGAAATAGGAAAGATATATAATTTCCTGGCTGAACCTCTATTCTTCAAGCCCCATCCTTGAGGGAGAAAGAGATGGGAAAACAGAGGGGAGGAATCCTATGTTCATTGAGTTGGTATCAGTCACCACTGGCAGCCTCAGCAGGACATGGATAGCACCTTGGCAGTGTCATGCTTCTTGTAGTCAGAGCATTTTGACAGAGGGTGGTTCTTGCAAGGATGATTGGCAAGAGAAGCTTTTAGAGAAGGTGGTGGTGCCATGCCAAAGCAGACATCACCAGCATTTCCCTCTTCCCTGCTGTGCAGGAAGTTTTCAACAACTCGGGTCCCAGATTTAGCATAGTTTTACAGCACCTAGCACAGATTGGCTTGGATAAAGAAAATCAAGTACTGATTTGTAAGAATGTCACAGTGTTGTGACAGTGTGGTGAACCAAGCTTCAGTCCAAGGCAGAAACCTGAAGCACAAGTGCAAATGGTGAAGGAAGAACATTGTTCTCTGGATATCCATATTGCCAAGTTTTTAGCTACAAGCTATAATGACAATGGCCACATCAGGGCATAAAATAACTCCAGGGCTGTGACCACAGTGAAAACCAGTATCATGATAACATATTTTTAAGAAGTTACCCAACAGGCTGCACTGATTTGAAGGACTTCACATCTTACTGGTCTTCACTGCTTGGGAATTTGCAGCCACCAGAAGCACTTAAGAGAATAACATAACAAACCCACACAAAAAGCCTGGACGATAAACCTGAAAAGTAGGTAGAGAGAATGCCTTTCTTCTCCTTGCAATAACAAGCCCATAGTTGTCCCATCCCAGTAAAGCATTTAACCAGTCTTAAGCTTAAATACTGACTTACCACCACGGTTACACTGGCAGCAGTGTAGCAAGAAGAGGGCTCACCAAGCAGAGTAGCAGAACCCCACTGCCTCTGCCCAGCCACTGTCAAATATTAACCCAGCAGTTCAGGAGGCTGTGCTTGGAAGTAGCATGGCACAAAATAGGAGAAGCTTCAGGTAGCAAAAATGAGTAACAAAAGCTAAAAGGAAAATAATTAAGTGATGAAAGATATTGAGGAAGTGGATAGAAAGAATAAAACAGATGCCTAAAGGTCAGAGAAACAGTGACATGGAGCCTGGAGGAGCAGCTACAGGCTTAAATCACAAATGGAGAAAGATAAGGCAGTGAGCAGGCATCACTAGAAAACAGAGGAACAAAACAGACGAGCTGCAGAACAGTAAGAGGAATTTAGCTCCAATAGTTCTGAAGCAGTTTGACTTGGTGGTAATGAAATCTTCGGTCAATGGTAAGGGTGGCCTGCATGTATAAAGAAAATGGATGCTAAATAGAATTGACAAATAAGATTGACAAATATTACTTGGTTGGGGTTTGGTTTAGTTTGGTTTTCTCTCTGTGTTTAGGGGACTCCTTTTATTAATGCTCCTTTTTTATACACACTCAGAGCATGTGTATAACAAATTCTGTATCTGCTGATTAAAACAGATGCCTTTTCACACCCTGTTTCTCTGCTGTACAACCCATAGGAGATGGAGGTTCTACTTACAGAGCTGTTGTGCTCTTCTTAGCTAAATTATGAAAGCAAAGTCATTCTGCATCCTACCCCCAGTCCCAGCATGGGTTGTTATCTCCGACAAATGTGTATCTCTGAGTGACTCACAGCCATCCATTGATGTGGATCAGTAAGGCACCATACGGCCAAAGGGGGCAGTCTGCAGGAGTGTAAGGAAACTGCTCTGCCACAACAGGATTCACAGCTGCCAGGAGCTCCTTATGCTTCCAGAGATGCTTTTACCTGGCCTTCCTTTCACCACACTAGCTGTGAGCATGCTGCAGCCAATACCTACCTTTCTTGATGATCAGCTTCTTTGCTCAGGGCTTGGAGACTGCCATCTTGCCTTTTCATGTTAAAAAATATCCATGTCAAATTGCTAGGAGGCTCGACAGCTTTCATAGTTACAGAATTAACTCTTTAATGAAGCCTCAGCCCAGCTGCCACTGGTTAGATGTGGGCAGGTTAGGAGATATGGGCATTGTCACCATCTAGTGGCTCACCCACACTGGGGAGAAGAATGGCTCATGGCTAGGAGGGAGCAGAGATCCTCCTTCACCCTCCAAAGCAAAAGCACACAGCCCTCTGGTTATGCAGGGTTAGCTGTGGCCTTACTGCTCCTGCCAGAATCTGGGTTGCAAGATCACATCACTTATTTCATATTCAGGGTTTTATAATGAAGTATCAGGCTGAATGCTTTTAGAAAACTATTTGCCATTAGTAAAATGTTCACTGTTGTATCTTCCTATCTTTCATCAAACTGTCTGGTAACAGTCTCCCAGGTTTCCCGCTACTGTGTTTTGTACCAACTCTTCTCTCCAACTGAAGTTTTTTACAGATTACACTGACTTTACTGTTTGAAGTGGTATTATACAACAGTTGTGGGAAATATTATAGAGTGATCCACACTAAATAATATGTATTATACAGTATTTTAGATTCAAAAAGACAGTGATTCACATTTCAAACACCTGGCTACAAAATATTATGTAATAATCTGCACCAATCTTGACATAGCTGCATTAAAGGCCAAAGGGGTGAGTCAGTTTGCTTAGACTTGAAACTTTGTTTGAAAGAAGGTTATAAAACACTAAGGTGCCCAAAATCTTATCATCATGCCTTCTGACCTGAATTCCTCCTACATATATCCTACTCTCTCTTTTTTCCCACTTTTCCACTTATTTTTAAATCTATTCTGACTAAAGAAGAATCAGAACATTTTCTTTCTGCCTGATGTGTAATTAGATGGAAATTTGTCATGGGCAGAGGAAAGATGCATACCTCCAGGTAAAAAGCCAGTAGCTGAAGGAGAGTTGCAGATCCCAGAGATACCAATTTAGCAGGTAAGAATTCAGCTCGACTTTTAAGATGATAGGAAAGATTGTTAGAACTGGCTCTTAGAAGAAAAATAGTTGTATTTAAAGGTTCGGCACATCAGTAGAGATCATCTCTGAGACAACAAACAGGAGCTCCAAAACCTCTCCTCTGCATGGCCCCAGTTTCAAAATGGCTGGTTTTTCAAAGTTATTATTAGCCAAAAAGTCCTTCTCAGAGCTTATAACAATCAAAGTACTTTGTGGAGCCTTTAGTGATGAAAGGCATTTCCAACTGAATAGAAAAATCCAATGGTACAGTACAGTAGGTGAATAACCCCAACTTTTTAAGTTGTAGCTCAAGCTGTGAGACCCAACAGCAATATCATACTGTGCCTGCATGCAAAATAACTTCTAAAACCAGAACCAGACTGTTTGAAAAAAATTATTTTCTCTGTGGCTCATGCTGGAATTTACAGAATAAACCAATGTTGGAAAAAGTTTTTTGTTGTGGAATTATGTAGCTGAAATGCCTATTAGGAATGTATGGAAATATATTCTGCTTTTTTGTCTGTCTCACACACCCACGCAAACCTGGATTGCTCTTTCTCATGATTCCATGGATACAAAACTTTACTCAGCACATTAAAATGAAAAAAAAAAAAAAATCAGCCCAGAAGTACTGACAATATTAGGAACAGCTGGACAAGATCTGAGTGAAGAGAAGATCTGAGTAAGACAGTACATATCCGTCAGGTTAAGTACTCCTTACTATAAGGAAAATGTCCTAGGAATGAACTCACCTTAGTAGAAAGTAGTTCTTCCAAGAAGACTTGTTTCTGGCATGCCTCTAGTTGTAAAATTCTGATGGTTAAGGTAGTAACTTCTGTTTCTTACTTTTTTCAAAGCTCAGTAAACCCAGATTTGGACCAACAGCTTATGCCAGAACTACAAGCTCAGACTCCAAGTGCGAAGATAAGTTGTAGCAAAATGGGCAGGCTGTGGGTAACTACTTCCCAAAGGCACAGAGTCTACCTGCTCAAAGGAAGTCAATCATGTGGTTGAAGCAAGGCTATGTGAGCAATTATGATTGACTCCTCAAGGGCTTCCTAAACATATGCTCATCCTAATTGACATAATAAATGCCATGGGCATTTCACATTCTAAATTATAAAATTACATGGCTAGTTATGTAACAAAAGGTGCGCTACAACTCCGATTTGGCTGATTGCTCTGTCTGACTTTGCCAAGACTGGCAGCCTCACAAATACCACAAGCTTGCTTTCAGCCATTTGAACAGATGACAGAACTGTATTTTTGTGGCTGGACAACCATATGCTCCAGCTGCCTTCTAAGATGCTGGAAAGCAGGGAACAGGTACAACATGCAAACTGCATGAGGGAGAGCATCCCTCTTTGTTGCAGGTGCATCTGCTGTGTCTCTATGATGGGAGCTGCAGACCATGTGATCTCTGTGCAGGCTGCCCTACTTAACTTAAAAATAACAATACAATAGACAGAGTAAATTGCATGGGATTGTGAAAATCTTAACTTAATACAGCTTCACAGTAAATCTTAATCTGTCTTTGCAATCCTCTCCCAGGGCCCCAAGTGGGTCAGCAGAGAAGGTGGGTGATGCTACTTTTCTGCCTTCCTAGTGCCAGGGGATGAAAGAGCTGATGAAACGGGAGCAAAAGAAAAGTGGAGGACTTCTTCCCCTCAGGACACTGAAACCTTACACCTCAACCTGGCTCCCACAGCCATGGTATCTGCCACCCTCAGATCACACAGCATCTTCTCACATGTGACCACGAGATACCACTTAATAACTACAAAGTGCAGAACATATGATGGATAACCCTGCTAATAACACATGATAAAGTAAACTGTGCTTTAATTACACTGTGCCTTTACAACTGCTTCTCTGATCCAGGAGTTTCTTAATACTTGGCAAACTACTTAATGAGTTCTCACAACACCCTGTGGGGACTTTTTTTTAGAAACAACCCACATGGTCAGAAGCACATACTTGGTTAGGTGAGCAGGGGAAGGGGCAGCTGGCTTCTCCCATGCCAGTGGGCCCAGTGCCCAGATTCTGTCACAGGAATGCTTGTACAGCAAGGTGACCACAGAGAAGCTCTTAGACCCGATCCAAGGGAAAGCCCTCACAAACTCCTGACTTCTAGGATTGCAGCCTCTGCTTTATGGACATGCACCTGTGGGGGGGACAGGGGCAACTTGCAGCAGCTGGGTCCCAAGAGTAAATTGTCTAAACAATAGAAGCAAATGCTTGGGTTAAAATCTCTGGCCCATTGCACTCAAAGGAAGAATTAGGCAAATTCAGTGGAGCGAGGATTTAATCATCTGTATCTCAAGTTTATTTAGTTGCATCTAACTCCCGTACTGTGATTTAGATGTAGTTATTATATTATACATAATAAAATAATGAAAATTATTATTAGATATTATACACTATATACAATTAAAATTATAGGTCTGTGAATGGCTATAACTTAAATTATAGATGTATCCTACTCTTTCTTCCTCTTGCTACTTGGGTCCACAAAAATTACTGAATAAACAAATCCTAAGCAGAAAAAACAGTCCCTATTGAAGAACTTCACAGAACAGTGACACTGCTGTTTAGAATAGCACAATCTGAAAGCATTCCTTGCCACTCAGTCCCAGGGTCACAGCTGCTGGGGCCCAGTCCCATTCAGGGCCTTGGAAATAGGAGGGCACAAGCCCTGGTAAGGTAGTCCACAGGTGAATTTCAACAACTTAGGGAAGTGGTACAAAAAATGGGCAAACACACAATATGCAGCTATAAATAGAAATTTCAGTGGGGAAGAGGAATAAGTTTTGATGACCTTACAAATTTTTTGCAGTGCTGGATATTGAATTTCACATTTAAGAAAAATGTACAGAGGGAGATATACGAAGGCTGAACCCAGCAGCCCAGTTACTGTGCTCTGACTATCAGTTTTCTGGGGTTAACGCAAGTTACATTTTGGCTCTTGAACAGACCTCTCTTATGAAGTAGTGCTGACAGTGCCCATTTACATCTGCTGATAGTCCCTATTGCTCATTAGGAAGTTAGGTGTGCAGTAGAATTTATAACTCTGTTTAAAATGGAAAGGACTGGGTAAACCTAAAGTATTCAAGCTGGAGCAGAAGCAGATCTCTCTAGATGAGGCTGTGCAATAGTTTCTGTTCCAGGGCACCTTTTTTTTTGGGAGCAGGATAATGACTAAGCTCCTTCTCAACAGAAGTCTCAGCAAGTACATATTGTTTATTATAGTGACCAAGCCCTTAGCCACCAAAACACATCCTGTAGAGCCTGGTTCTGCCTTCATCTGCTCAGTGCTGGAAATAACCTCCCTGAGTATGGTACTACTCATTGGACTTGATTCATCACTCCTTTAATTGGGGCTTCATGGGAACTCCCCCAAAGCCCACTGCTAATTAACATGCATGTGTTGCTGATGGCCTTTAATATTCTCCTTAACAACAAGAGGCTTACTAAGGTTTTGTCAGCCAGGACACACGAGTGACACTAGCCTGGGAAAGATAGTTAAGTCTGTGGCTGAATTAATATCTGCTTCCAGAACCGGTTCTGTGGGTGTGAAGACCAATTGCATGCTGTTTAGTCCCGTGATGAGAAACCAATTAGGAATTACATGCTCAAACTGTCCTGCTTCCTGCATCCTTTCTCACAATCAGATGTCATCTGCTGTGTGCAGGAAGGCAAGAGGAGTTTTTAATTCTTTGAAATTCCTTCTACAAGTCATATTTATTTCAGTGCCTCAGACCCTTTTTGACTGGATCTAAACTGAGACGTTCTTTTAAATAGCAGTAGTGTGATTAGATGAGTTCTCAGACTGAAACTATGAGAACCCAAAGCTATATTTTCCAGCACTGGGTTCTACTTGTAAAATCCTGTTAAAACTGATACTGTTCAATATATAGTACAAAGTCAGCTTTGTATTAGAAAATAAAATAAGACAGTAGCATCACCTCTACTTTTTAAAAATCAGCATTTCAACACAATCTATACCATGTAGCTGTAAGCATTGAAAGCAAAAGGCTAGGGAAAAGACAAGCAAAAAGTAGACAGGAATTGCATCCAAAATCAATCAAAATTTATCTGCTTTCAAACAAGGCATTTTCTGAAATAGGAAGACAGAGAAATAGGAAGCATTCCCTGATAAGAAATTACTGGCAGATAAAACCCATTTATTTTATTAAGACTCTTTGTTTGAGTAAGAATGTTGTGGGTGTATTAAGGTGAAACTGGAGGACCAATGAGAGGGTTACCATGAGCAGCTAGATAGGTAGGAAGTTTGAGTGCTTAGCTCCTCATAAAGGAGCAATTAATTTTTACTCAGAGGGATAGGAACAGTACACAGTGGGAAGCAATTGTACAGAACAGGAACTGGCAACTAATCATTCCCTAAACATGCATTGAAGGTGAAAGTTTGTCTTCTGTGCTGAATCCTTTTGAATCCCATGATTCAGGTAATGATTGCTTTTGCAGATTCAGGGAGCCTTTAGGGAAAGCCTTGGAAAGATCAACTGCATATTTGTCCATCCCAGCTTCTAATTTCTGTGAAAGAACTGGACTGCAAATGAGTGCTAAGTCGGGCAGCAGGACACCAGTGTCCAGCCATTTCACAAGAGAGGGGTCTCATTACCCCCTCAAAAGGCTCTGGCCAGAGAGTCCCTCCAAATCAACCACAGGCCTCCATCTGCCCCAACAGTGAGAGAAGCCAGGTGGCAGCAGCCAGCCCTGCAGTCAGGGCTGACATCTCCAGAAATACTGGACTGTTTCCCTCCAGCAGACAGCCTTAAGGAGACTCTCTACATTTGAAAGCCTGTATTAATTTACTTTCCTTCTGGAAACAATGCTGCTTGATTTCCTGGTTTGCAGTGAAATGGAGTTATCTATCATCTCATCCTGCGTGCAAAATTTACTTCCATTTTACTAAAGAAGAGCTATGCTAGGGGAAGATGCCAGCACCTTCAAACTTCTTCCAAAAGACAATTCAATTTTGTTTTCTGGTAGATGATCACAACTCAGAGCCAGGAACATTCCTTTTTCCAATTCTATGCTACAATGAAGTCCTGATGCAGTTAATGTTCAAACACATGGGCTGGAATACCCTCATGAACACAGAATGTGAGCAAAGGGGAGGACACTTCTACAGGACCACAAACAAGTAAAAGAAATTAGCAATGGGAGAGTGTTTTCAGGGGGCAAGGATAAGACAACATTGAGACAAGCTTTCCCAGATTGATTTAATTTATATCTTTGGAAAATACACATAGGCTCTGAGGTTTGGGGGGGAAGAATAAAATAGCAAATTAGTAACAGATCACTTCCTTAGGAATTTTCAGTCTTAGGAAAGTAGATGGGAGTATTGAGGATACAACTCCACACACAGCAGCAGCTTTCCAAATTCCTGACTATGATTTCTGGCTTTTATTTGCAGATCAGCGTTTGTGCTTTTTCAACAACAGCAGATAAGAGATACTGCTGTTTCAGTGAAGTGATGGAACTGTCTTGATGTTGTTCTGCATGAACTTGAAAAAGCAAATGAAAAGCATTTTGGGTAGTGGGAGCTCCATGTCTACAAAAGACTGTGGGGGAACAAGTGTCTTGCCTAGTGCCCAGAACAGTGCCTCAGCTCCTTTCCTAGTTATCAGGCATCATAGAAAAGCATGACATACAAGTCTAATATGCGCCTTTTCTGGTTTTTGTGTTTTTCCTTGGCAGATGTAAAAGTGGCTGAGTGCTTGACGGAAGCAGTCCATCCTCGGTCATTAAAAACAACCCAAAACATTAAGAAGTGTAAACATGTGAACAGGCCCTTCTGATTTATGTACTTGGACTTCTTGTCTACTGAGTACACATTTTGGTGAATGAGGATGTCCACGTACCCTCATTGCTGTTCTGAGTTCTGTGTTGGCACTGTGAACATACACATTCTCTCATGAACAATCAGTCTTATGGATAGAAATAAAACTTATAAGAAGTTATGCCTATTCATATTATTCACAGGTTTGAAACTGCTGCATATACCTGTACTGAATTACAAGATGTTTTGTATAAAGAACTGAGTGCAAGCTTAACTGCAAAGACCATGAGCTAAAGATAAAAATTAAATCAAGTTCTCTTTCTTTCCTCATCTCAGCTGCAGTTATATGCATAAAATCAAGCAGGAAGACACAGCATTGGTGAATGGAGCCTCAATTTGCCTCCTACAGCTGCAGCGAGACTTTGTGGGTTTTAACCCGGGGGAGGGGAAGAAATGGGTTTCCAGAGGATTAATAAAGCGATGGGCTAAAGCAGCTGCAGTACAAATGGCACCTCTGCACAAATAATTGTTTGGATTTCAATACACTTTACTGAAGAAATTGACCTTCTTAGCAATGGGGAAGACACATTTAGGCACATCTAGCTAACAAAAAGGTTATGAACGAAGCAGTGTCTTTGCACACCAGCACATATGGATGTAAGTAGTATTTTAACAGTGCCTACCAAGAAGAGCAGCAACCTGCAGGTATGTTATATAGCCTTTTCTGTTAGATTATGAAAACAAGCTCTATGTTAGGTTATGGGGAAGCTGAATCACTAATGACAGACACAGTAGATATTTATCACTGCCTGGCTGTATGGCACTCTAGAGTGTGCAGGCTGAGGTTTGGGGCCACTTCCCTGCCACTAAACAGGGCTCTGGTTTGTTTACCAAAGCATTTTTTCCACCTTTGCTCCTCTGGAACAGCTCACGCCAAGCTCAAGGGAAAAAGCAGGAACAGCAGAAAGATACAAGTGTTTCAACTCACTTGTGTGGCTTTGCCGTGTCTCTCATCCGCTGCTGGCAGAGTCGGGCGGGTGTAAAATCTCCAGGCCGGGGCTGGCGGGGCCGGGCAGGGCCTGCACTCACCCCGCAGCGGCAGGCAGACAGCGGCTGGTGCCCGTCTCAGACGGCCAAGCTTATGGCATGACAGAAGGTACAGAAAAGCTGAATTGCATAAACCTGAGCAATTTAAGGTTTAAAGGACCACACCCTCCCGGTCGTGTCTCCCGCAGGCAGATAAGCATGTGCAGGCTGCTCATACAATAGTGTAATTTGAAGCTTTTACTTTTCTTTCCGGCATACACCAAAGTTCATTTTCAGTCAGGTTCTTCCTTGCATTTCTTTTCTTCTTTTAACCTGACAATCAGCGTGGTTCAAATTTAAGAAATGCAAGTGGACCATCCTAAAAATTGCTTCAAGACAGAATGTTCATGTTGGCTTTCCCTTTTGAAAAGGAAGACGGGGTCTACAAGTTCTAACCCAGAATCTATAGTTTGGAATCTGAATCTTCACCTTGCTCCTGCATACTTGGTGGTGAACACTTGGATCACATATGAGCAAATTGTAAACTCCAGAATCAGCTGTCTGAAAATACAAGCTCTGTTAATTTTCTGAACATTGCAAAATTAAGACTGCATTAAACCCTCTTACCCAGTAATTTTCAGTTTAAAAAGCACCCAAGAAGGGGGTAAAATGTTATACTGTAGATAAGGTGTCATGCTGCTGCACTGTGATGAGACAGCTGAGAATGAATATTAATACCAAAAAACAGCAGCAGAAAAAAGATTTTTTTTTTCAAAAAATATTTTCAGTAGAGGAAAATAAACTCTTGTCTTCCAACTACATGAATCACTAATAAATGCAATGACTTCAGCCATCTTAAGCATTTGCTCCTAAGGAAGGAAGTGTTATTCAGGCAGCAAGGCAGCTTTGGAGATGGACTTGAATCAAGGAACTGCAGTATACACTGAAAACAGGCAGGAAGAAATACCCAGCCTTTGAATTGGAGGCCAACACCTGGTAGCCATAGATGTTTATATCATTCTTACACAAGTTTGTTTCCCTTCAAACATTTTCAAAGTATGCTTGCTATCTGTGACTATAAAATCCCTTGTTAAATATTTATTTTAAGAAATCATCAAGGGACATGTCAAGTTCTACCAGCAAGTGTGACAGTCATACCCTCAGCTAGACACATACTTCTTTGCACTAGTATTTGCATTTTCTGCCCTGAAAACGTAGCACCTCAGCTCCAAGTTGCTCAAGAAAACCTGGGATGGGTTCCTGCCGAGCCAGCCTGCCAGTGCTCAGTGTACAGTTGTCCAAAGCCCAGGCAGTGCTGTGCTGGATCTGGGGCACTGTGCAGCTGCTGCTCTTCCCCCAGGATGGGTGCAGTACAGAGAGACACAGCCTGCATGGGACCAGATGTCCATGGCAGTCACAAGGCCAGATATGCAAGCCTCATGCGTCAGTCGTCTGCAAAATTGAACTATGCATATGAAATGTACTTTTAAAAACATGCTTAAGCTACAGAAGCTTAAACATTAGCAAATACATGCCCACAGAGCAAAGCCTGTGTTTAAATCCTTCCTCGCATGGGAGGTCTCTCTGAGGCTGCTCACCCTAGATTAGGAAGCCAGAGCCCTGTTGTCACAGGTGACAACATCAGATGCTCAGTTACAGACTCAACTTCCATCCTAGCAACTAGCCAAGTTTGCCCTCCCTCCCACTGCTGGGAAGCTTTTCTAAGTTTCCAGACTAAGGGCCAGCTCAAACTCATTTCTTCTCATGCTAATGTTACTGAATTGCCTAAATTGCCTTTCCTATCTCATGACATGCTTTCCTGTTTTCCTTTCCACTCAAATTCCGTAAGTCTCTGCTCAGACAAAAGGCTCTCTGCTCTCCTGCTCACACAAACAGCCCTCTTGGGCACTCATTCCTGTTGAAATTCTTCACTCTGGAATGGCATTTATACTTCTTTATAGATATCAGGCAAATTATTTTCCTAGAAGGTGAGTTATTTATTGTCTCTACACCAAATTTCTGGTGGGCTCTTCGGTACCTGTTGATGGAAGATCCCAGCTGAACCTGTCTGTCATCTGCTGGGAAGGAACATAGAAGAACCTCCTTTAAACTACAGCCTGTGTACTGTATTATTTATCAGTTCCCTCCTTTGCCTGCAGCAGATTTCTTCACCAACATCACAAAACAGTGAGAGCATTTTCCTACTACAATTGATTAATTTGCACCAAAATGACAGCAGGGTATCATAGATCTGACTGGTGCATTGACACCTGTTTGATAAACTTCTAATTGCCTGGTATAGATTCATACATTGGAGGCAAAAAAAGTACACATTTAGCTGTATTTAAAGTAAATTTGTACATGTATCTCAACCTATGCAAATACAGGTGTAATGACCAATATTTCAAGTTGCAGATATTCCATATTTTACTACTGCTTAAATTATTTCCAGGAGGGTAATATGCCATAAACTCTATCGTATTAGATTTACTCATTTATTTACTTCAACTACATGATTTCAACATACATTGAAAGCATTGGCAGTACACACTATGCAAGCTAAGTTTAAAGATTAGTCATGTCATATTAGGGGAAACTGTAGTAATCAATGTTAGTTGATAATATTGTAATGGATGCCATCTGTGTTGGGTTGAAAAGATCACTGTGTCCTGCAAACACAGAGGCCTGTGCATCCTCCTGTGAAGGCCCGTGAAAGCAGAGCAGAAGAGGCAGAAGTCAGGTCAGCTCTTGGCCTGCTGTTGACCACTCTCCCCCAGTCCTTGGTCCAGGCCAGGCAGCTCACTGTTTACAAAAATGGAAATAAAAGAGCTTTCTCCAGTGCATGTTACATTCCTGTCCACACAGCTCTGGCAGGGGACTGAGCCATACTGTCTCTTTCAAGTACTCAACAGCACTAGAGATTCCTTGTGCGTTTCTATAACGAACCACAATGGCAAAATACACCCTTGTCCCTGACCCCCATGGATGGACAGTGGAATGGGGACCAGGACAAAGGGGACAGGTGGACCTGGCTGTCCCATTGGCTCAGTGGAGGAGCAGTGAGAAGGAATCATGCCAGGAAAGGATCATCAAGACCTGTGGGTCACAACTTGCAATGATGGGGACAGATGAGATAGGAGTTTGGGGTCCCCCAGATGAAACTGTCTCTTCTGACCTCCAAATGACAGGCCACATGCACTTCTGATACAGACATTCAATGTTCTCCCATGGGATTTCACCTCAACTTGTAGAGGTATACTGAAGAGTAGGAACAAAATCCAGGAGGGGAATAATCAGATATAGAAAGAGCACCAGCATGCAGGCCAGCATTTTAATCAGTTCCCTCTCTTGTTTCCTCTTTGTGTAAAATGAGCAACCTGAATTGGATCACAAAACATAAAAGGATTGCCAAGCACTTGTACTATGGACTCTGCTGACTACTGAGTGCCACTGACAGTCTGCTTGGAAATTAGACTGGACTCTGCAGTCATTAATCACCAATATTAAATAGCAATTCTGTGTAGTCTGACAGTTTAAATAAGATGTTGACTTCCAAAGTTGACCCACTTGGTATAATTTACAGTTGGCAAAGCTCTTACAAAGTTTATGTTACTGTGGGAAGTCATGTTTCATTTGTCATAAGCATTTACTGGATCTTCTGTATCCAGTATCTTTACATTTTCTAGATGACTCCTGAGAAGGAGAACAGGAGCATAATGAGGGAATTAAAATCCCAAGATTAAAATAATCTCTTGTCCTCAATTAATGAACCACAATAGTACCAGACTACTATTTTTCTGAAATGGACTGCTTTCAGAGGCTAAGAGAGCGCATGATAAAATATGGCCCTACTGGGGAAAATCCCAAAACAGCAACTTGTACCATACCAGCAATTAAAATCATCCCACAAAAGAGCCTGTATGGCATCCCTCAGGAATGGCCTCGACTTGGAAAGCCCAGACCCAGGTGGAAAATCTCAAGTGAATTCTGGGGTCCTTCCACCTTCTCCAGAAAAAATCTGTGAACACATGAGCTTTACATACATAAGAAAAACAAACATTCAAGCAGCCAAATTACTCTGGCTGTAGGGAGAGGATAATATTACAGATAGGCAGACACTATATGTTTTCCACAGGGAGAAATTCTTGAAGTTAAAAGATTAATCTGGTCTCTCAACACATTCATTAGTTAAATTGCAAAGCAAGCTCATTACATAACCAGCCCTAGGACAATTATAATTATCTCGTCAAGGTTCACAGTACAGATGGATTGCTGACCAAGGCAACATGAGTACCTTCTGCAGGATGAAAGCTCTCTGACCTATTTGAAACATCAGTGCTGTGCCCTGCTCAAGTTTTCAGATTATTTGTGTCTTTTTGGAAGAATACCTTTGTGCAGTTCCTCCCAGAGGTCTCTTCAGCATGAAGAGAGGAACTGAGGAAAACTGGGATTCGTTCTCTAGAAGTGGGCAAATCAAAGCACGGAAATTAAGTGATTTGCTCCTAATTACCAAAGAAGTCTCTGGCATAAAGATCATCTCACTAATTCTCCCATAGTTTGTTAGACATGGTAAAGGCGGAGTGAAATTTCTGTACTTAGAGCATGTACAAATACATAGTGTGCTCAGTCTACTCTTGAATTAACTTTTACATCCAGGTTTATACATGAAGAATATTTATTGAGAGACAGAGATCATCTTGTCTGACTCTTTGCATGTCTCAAGCTGCACATCCCCAGCTCTGTCCCTTTGTGGAACCTGCTGCCTGGGTTTATTTAACCCTATAAGGAATCTTTCTAGAAAAGCATTCCACTCTGGTCTGAAGAACCAAAAGGTAGGGAGTCCACTGGTCTCTTTGGTATCTTATTCTGGGAATTAATTGTGCATACATGTAAAATCACATGGATAGTTTATTGCTAATTTGATGACACTACCTCAGATTATTGCCATCAATTCATGTTATGCATTTCCTGGGAAGATGAAAGAGCTGGTACATGTATCTTGTACCTCTACATGTGTTATAGTTGTACTAACATCCTCATCTATTTTTTGTGTGGAACAAAAAGGCCATGGTAGAGACCTGCCAATATAGCAGGTGTATTAGCTACCCCTCATGTAAGATTTTTGCTGTTCCCTGCATTTTAATCCAATTTAAAATCCTCTTTTAAAATGCTGCCTGTGATGTGTTTGATGTTACTCCATGAGTGTCTCCTTATGCATACATACGATAAACACAGACAAAATCAGACCTTTGCACATATACTCAAGGATCACACCAGATATTTTACCCTCCCATTGAGCTATAACTACATTCTAAGGTTGTCCATAAGGTCTCCATAGTCTTTCCAAAGTCTTTATTCTTTTTCTGAAGCTGTCTCCCCCATATGGTACATGTTCCCAGTTTCCAGGTTTATAATTTTACACTTGACCATGTTAAAGCACACTTTTTTCAGTCTGGACTCCACTTCTTAGGCAACTCAGATTCCCTTTTCTCTAGTACCATGCATAATCAGTGAGTAGTTCAGTATTTTTCATGCAAGGTTAAGTAGTGAACATTGCCAGAAGAGGTCTGAGTCCTGACCTGGCTCTGGAATCTCACAAAAAATTTCTTTTTAGAGTGATTTTGCAACAACTCCTTTGACCCACTAGCCCTTAGCCACTTGGTATGTTCTTAAATAAGAATGCAAAATGCTACATTTTTAATCAAATTGTGGTAGGATATCAAACTGAAGACTTTCATTTTGTATTAGGCCTATAGTAGCTTTTTGAACCAACTGGGTAATCTTACATTAAAGAAGCAAGACAAGCTTACCTGACAAGGCTTGAATTCCATGAAAACATCATTGGCTGCCATTAACAATAGTCCTGTTCTTTATACTTGAATTCCCATATCAGCTTCTCTATTATTTTGCTGGAAGTGAGGTCAGGCTGACTGTCATGCTGTTATCAGAATTATCCTGTTTGTGCTGTTGGGGCACTGGCAAAAAAAATGAGCATGCTTTCAGTCTTGGCCAATTACTCCAATGTTCCCAAATTTATCAAAAGCTCTTATCAGTGGGCCAGAAAATTTCTCAACCAATTTAAGAAAAAAAATAAGATGCTGGGAACACAGGGGCTACTGCCTTAAAGCTGATTCCTCAAAGTAGGAGTTGTCTAACATTCTTTTAGTTGCAGATGGGCTGGAAAAGAATTTATCCTCCTCATGTGATATATACAAACTGTATTCTTTCTTTCAAAACATAGACCAGAATTTTTTTTCTGAACATTTCAGCCATCTATTAATTTCTTATTAGCAGTTTCAGTACCTACAACCCTTGCTTGGCTGATATCATTGCTACTTTTTCCTTTACGTAAATTTAAAAATTTCAGAACACCATTTGCTTTCCAAGAGTAGATTTTGGGTTAGATGTTTCTAGTAATTTCCATACTTAATAACATATAAAGATCTATAGATAATTATCTCCCTTTTATAACCTATTTTTCCAATATACAGCCGCATGGTTTATTTAAATATCTAAGTATTGTGTGTTTGCATGCCCACACAAGTGTCTATAGACATGTATACCTATGTAGGCCCATATATAGGTAAGTGTGGACAAATTTATACCTGTTTAAACACGTGTATACAGGTGAGTAAGTCCATTTCTACTTTCTGTCTACTTTTGCCATACATGTTGTCTTAACAATGTTTTGCCCATTTAGTCAGTTCCAGAAAAACTTCCAGTTTTGTTCATGCCTCCATGCCTCTGCTTATTCAGTTTTATTAAGGGCTGTCCTTAGCTTTGGGAAATTGGCCTTTTCAAACTAGCATGTGTGAATATTATGGTTTGGGACTATATTCTCTTCAAGCATATTAAATGTAACCAGGTCATGATCAGTTTTTCCTGGCACAACACCTGATTTCCAGTCTGGTGGATAAATTCAGTTTTACCTATCAGACCACCTAAATCAGAATTCTTCCAGCAAAAGAACAACTTTTGTTTTGCACAACTATCATCCAGTATTTAAAGCTACTCTGTGGATGTTTTACCAGTACCCAAATGAAGTCTTCAGGAGCATGCCAGATAAAGTTTCCGATAATTACAGTTGCCTCCCCACATGCAACAGTAGCTCAAGTTGTCCTCAGATTCATTTTAGTAACTTATAGTGTGACCTCTGCCCACCTTTGCTCACCACTGAGCCTTGAAAATCAGCATATTTATTGTGCTGCTTTTCCTAAGACCTGCACTTCCCAGTTCTAAGTTAGGGAGACATGTCACCAGGTCATAGACAAAGTCATTCCCCTTACATAATTTCTTTTGTCACCTTTGCTCTGCTTAAACAACTTATACAATATTCTAACATATTGATCCCTCTAGCACTGTAACCCGATGAGACAATTAAGTTGAATTTATCTTGATAATTGATAAATTCTAATTGCTCTTACTCATTACCCAGACTCCCAGCTTCAGCATATAAGCATTTCCAAATGTATTTCTCTTTGGATCCTCTACCATGCTGATTTAATTTGTTCCTGACAAGGAGAATTTGAACCATATTTACTTTCTTAACCCCTTCTGCATGCATTTGCTTTAAATACAGTTGAGGCAGTTCCCAAGAGCCAAGATATTTTGTCCCAGCCACACCTATTCAATCTCTCCATCTTTTAGTACTGTATGCATTACAAGCCATTACAGGGTTTAGCTCCATGGTATGTAGCCAGTCCAAAACCAACATGGATATTTTGTGCTAACTTGTGGAATGCTGACACGGGCTGGCTGGAATACAATCTCTGCAGCACTGTTTAAAAAATGGCATTCAGCATCATTCTTTCTGCATCAGTGTCATATTTTTGCAGGTGGCTTCATGAAATACTTCAGCAAATAAAATTTTTTATATCAGAGTAAGTACTCCACATAGGCCACACAGGCACAACTTACCAAGGAACTACAGTCTTCTGGAATACTTGCAACACCTTGCCGCCAAAAGGCTCAGTGCTGGCCTGGGCAAGCCATGGAAACTCTCTGAAGAGACCCAGATGTGTTCCACACAGGAGAAAAAAACGCCTTGATAGCTGCGCATGTCTCACAGTTACCCACTTATAACTGTCTTTTTTTTCCCCACACAGTACAAACTAGGAAGTTCTGCAGAAATCATTCCGGGAGCAGGCAGGGGCCCATGGACCTCCTGGATCTACCTGGTGACTGTGCTGCCTTCTTGTAAGAGGACAAAATTCAGCACTGAACCCTGGACTGTCCCTTGAAGTGTTTAAAGCCTGTGCAATCTAGCTAAGAAAAACAGGGCACACTTTACAAAATGTGTCACTTCCAATGATACAGTAATAACTCACAAAGACATAAATTTGAGTCAGGGTGCTATGGGCACTGTGGGAACTCCGCTCTTACCTCATAGAGGTAAGGAATCTTCTCCATGTGTGGGAAAGTTGTATCTTTTACTGGACTAATTGGTACAACTGGAGGAATGGTGTGCCTTCAGGAATGCAGGTGTTCCTTTGATCACACACACTTCAAGTGCTAGTACATCGACACAGGCACTGCAAGTTCTAGTATATCCACATAGCAAACCATGAAAGGTAGCTGCTGGGAAAGAGCACACAGAAAGGGGCCACCTCAAAGGCAGTGAGAATTTTTCAACCCACTGGTTCCTGAGCAGCCCAGCATGTTCAATCTGAACACACTGTTGCCCGGAGACTGTGGCACTGTGTGCTGATCCAGCAAGCAGGGAATAGTGCACGTCTTGCAGATAACCTCTCTTCTAGCAAGTGAGTTAAGCATCAGTCTAAGCACACCCCTTTCACATGCTAACTGGTAAATTGCTAATTTGTTTACTGAAGGGAGAGTGCAATGGATACAGTATAGATTACACCAGAAACAAAAGTTGTAAGGATGCAAAAACATAATTACACGCAGGCCAATGAAGAGTATAACATGTTATACATATACTTAGAACTTAGCAATGCCTGTTGCAAACTGAGATGGTGATAATTGAAGGTATTTAGCTTGGAAATGTAACCTTAAACTCAAATGAGCAAGTGCTACTGTGTCCTAAACTGCTCTTCTTACAAAGCCAAAGGCCTGAAAATAGTGGATAGAGGAGCATCTGGGGCGCTGACCTTTTCCGTGTAGAGCAAGCCCTCCCTCCTTTCCTGGGCTTCTGCCCTCCCATGACACAGAAAATGCGTTTTAAGCAGCTCATGTAACTGTGCTTGTGTACCTGTCGGTCTCCAAGAACGCACAACGACTTTTGGATTCGAGGAACAATTTCAACCACTTCTGACAGATGACAGGGGCTTTCAACAGCAATTAAACAAGTTTGGCGAAAGCAGGTAAGCCTTCACATGGAGATGAAAGACTGATAGCATTACACTGGAAGAAAACTCTCTCTGAGAATGTCTTACTAAAATGCAGAGCTCCTGTTCCTATCATGGTACAGTGGTCTTAAATATCCAAAAAGTAGCAAAATCTTCTCCTGAAGCTCACAGCAGTCATGAATCTAAGAGCAAGATTCCTTGACTTTGGTGGTCATGGATCTGTTTAACTACAGTTGTTTTCTACATTGTGGTAAAGGATCTGTTTGTTTAACTATTGTTGTTTTCTACGCTGTATATTCAGATGCTGCCTATTTTCAAAAACCATAACAAATGAATACGTAACTGTATAACACATTATATATAATGCATACATATATAAAATTCAACTGAAGATTGAATGACATTTCAGCAGTTCATAAAGGAAATAGTAGTAGTAGTATTGAATTTGTCTGTGGTCTACAATGTGAATGCTTAGTATCATTTCAAATGAGACCTTCCTTGAGAAAACATTTCTTTTTATACATTGGAAACACCTTAGAAGTGGCAACTCAAACAAAGCAATTTAAAAGAAATTCAGAAAGTCGATTTAGCTGACTTAACAGCTCAGGTTAGAGCATGATTCTAATAAACCAAGATTGTGGGCCTGATACCTGTATGGGCCATTCACTTAAGAGTTGGACTTGATAATCCTTGTGGGTCCCTTCCAACTCAGAATATTCTGTGATTCTAGAAATCTCCCATTATTGGGTCATTGTCATAGTGCACTTCTCCTTTCAGTGTGTTCTGGGCTGCAGCAAAATCACAGAAAGCTCTTAAAAAAATAGAGAAAATAAGAATTATTTTCTAACTCATTACGAAACTATAAACTCAGCTTTCAGTGTCTGGTGATGTTTTGAATATTTTGTATGTTTTTTTCTAGTGTAATTATTTCTGTATAAACACACTACTGAGTGTGTTTACCTTCTTAAAATGTGAAAATAAAGGTCTAACCCAGGCATACAAAGCAGAAGTTTTTGAAAAAGCACCTGTACCACAGCTCATCTATTGGAATTTCAGTTGATAATGATGAAGTAACATTTGCTGTTGTAGTTTTAGGCCTCTGAAGACCTAAAATATCTGGTCTAAAATATGCTAAAATACCCCAGATGTGGGACAGCAAAGACATCAAACTATTTCTAGGTATGATATGATGGCAGGAATTGAACCCAAATCTCCACAGGTAAAATGATGACATGCTTAGCTTCCTGCTACTGACCTCTCTTGCTGCTTTGCTAGGGAACTGGCGCTGACACTACATTGCATGAGATACCACTGAAGGTAAGTGAACAGCACTACTATTATCTTTCAAAGGCTTCAGACTGAAGCAGTTGTTCAGACCATCCCTGGTGCTGACAGAACAAGTCTATATTCATGCCCTGCAGACAAAATTGCCATTCGTATTTAGATTTGCACCACGTTCACAATGTTCCTTGGGAGATCTGTTCACTTTGTATGTGGGGAAATGGATCAGAAAATACTGACTATTTTCAAAATGCTTGCTTTGAATTTCAATGTCTCCTACTTGTACTGGCTAACAGTGAGCTACTGTTGGTACACACTAAGTCCCTCACACTGCACGTAAAGTAAGTTGACTTGATGAGTGTGTAGAGACTGCAAACTCCCTTGCTTACCCCTCCCTTCCCAAAACACCAGCAATGGACCATTATCTTTGATTTTGACATCTAAAGAGAGAATGCAAATGCCAGGAAGGAAGTTTTCAGAATCTGTAAAAAAATACTCTCTAAAAGACCTTCCAAAGGGAATATTACAACAGGATACAGTAAAGAAAAACAGGAGAAGAATTTGAGGGGGAGATGCTCACACTATAAATGAAAAATACTTCTGAGAATAAACACAAACAAAAGCACATCCAAACTTACCTCTGCTTAATAGAAAATTGCTGAATTTTCTGCTTAAAATAGACTCAGTACATTAGTTGAATACTTGAATATGTCTAATTTATATCTTCCGGAGTGTGCGGTGTATTACAAGGAAGATGAAAGTACGCTTAGAACTGATGTTGAGGCTGCCCCTGCTGGACCACCAAGGCAGAAGGTGAAATCTAGAGGTTACAAGCTGAGTACTAGGATGCAAATTCACTGAAAAATTTCCTTTATAGCACCAGGGTATCTCCACAAGGATCAGGAAAAAAATTATCTCTAAAGTCACTGAACTGAAGATTAGGAAACCCCAGTCTTTCTGAGCATCTTGGTAATAGATGCTCACTATAAAATTGCCATTACTTATTGTGTTTTGGGGATAGTGACTAGATTAAGGCTATCTGTACTCTACACTACAGCAACATGCAACATAATAGCGTTATCCTAATTACAGCCCTTCTCTGCCAGTTTCTCCTACTAAAAACTGTCAGATTAGACTGTGCTGTACAAACCACACAGACAGTCTGCACATCAAAGACTTTGCAAGCTAAGCAGCTGAGATCAGGAGACTAGATCTGCACAAGAAATTCCAGCACAACTCAACACTGCATGGATCTGTACAGGACTTCATGCATGACATGAAAGACATTCTTAAAAGACAGACTTTCAAAAAAGATAGGGGATGGTGCCTTGCTGAAGAAAGCTAAAAAGATCTGAACAGTTGCAAAGCACAGCTGACTTTTAAACAAATTCCTGAGCAGCTGAGAATCTGTCTTAGGAAAGAACAGGACAGAGCACAACAAGGCAGCAGCACTGACTTGGTTTATGGTTTCTCCTGTGTTGTCAAGCAGCAGGTTTTTGTCAGAATGCTTTCCAGGCCTAAGGACTTTATAAAGAAGCCTGAACAGACTCTTAGTAGTCTACATGAGAAGATGCAGTTTCATTACAAAATAAAACTTGCTGGTTTGAACTGTAATTGCAATGAATGATCATGGAGGAGTAAATTAAATGAAAAGTATTAAACTTATGGCTGAACCGATGCTGCAGTCAGCAAGAAAAAATGTAGAGCATGTTTTACTGGTATTTTCATAAGCTAGGGGGTATTGCACTGATCTGTAGGTGCTGAGCACAGGGAGCAGAGCTTGAGTGGCCCTCACAAGGCTCTGAATGAGTGACAGGACTGTGGTCTGTAACCCAGTCAGTAAAAAGTTATCTTGCAAAGGAAAAGGTGTCAAAGGAAAAGGGGAAAGGGTATAGAGAAGAACAGTTCTTACAAGAGGAAATTTTCTGCCTGTCTACCTTTAATTAAGAAACTAGAAATGCTCATAATCACAGTTTTAAATTCATCTTCTCCCTAATTAAGAATTTATCCTTAACCCAATTTCTTAGGGAAACAAAGTTGAGGCAATCACACCTTTGTCTGTCAGTTTCTGTGTATGTGTCTTCCCTCTGTATCTTCAGAGTCCAGTGGCCTTTTTTGCTACCTTAACTTTGACAAAGGGTAACGTATGATTTCAAAGATATTCTGTGTCCATACATGTAACAAAAAAAGGTAGAGTAACAGAGGAAAGAGACCCCACACTAAGCATTCATATGGAGAGAAAGACTGAAGCATAAGTACACTGAGGAATCAACAAAAGGCTTGAAATTCCTGAATGCCTCATGGGAAACACTTTGATTAAACTCACACCTTTCTAAACATCAGGAAATACAGTTACCAAATACAAAACTGTAAGAAACTAGGCTTCATTGGCTCAGCTGCTCACCCAGCAACTTCACTTCAGCAAGCAAACCCATTACTAAAATTGGAAAATACCTGTATTTCGTTGGATGGAAAGCGCAGCAAACAGGCTCTTGGTGAATAATCTAGGCATGAAAAATGTCAAGGAAGCAGTTTCCAATTAGCAGTCTTCACCAAAGAAAGCTTCCACTCTACCCCCCGTCCAGGGCAGCATTTTTAGGAGCCCATGGGAAGGGGCCCTCGGTGGCCAGGGGCACACAGGGCTGGGGCTGCTGTGCAGGGAGGGCTGCCTCGCTCAAGGGGAAGCGCAGTCGCGAACCCAAGAACAACAAAACAGCATTACACTTAATCCACTGCCATCTGGCTTCATTTTGACAATCCACAAAATCAGACACAACATTCTTCTGCAAAATCCCTGAAAAACAACACAGAACTAGTGTCAAACCCAGTGTCCCCTCCCTCCCTGGCCCCTCTGAGGGCTTGAAAGTGAGGTTTCTCATAAAACGAAGAGCCATTTCCCCAAGTGACATTTCTGCAGGAGCATTCAAGCTGCAGATGTTTCCACTGTGGAAGAAGAGTTTGTATAATGCAGCACTGCTTGTCATATTTATGGAGCCAGGGAGGGGGAAGGGGGTGAGAAACAGAAAACAGAAGAGGCTGCAAGCAGTGGTGTTGATCCATAGGTGATGAACTGCCTGAGGCTATCAGCTCTGTGTGTTTGCTCAGCTCTTGACCTGACCAAGGGAGAACAAGGACCATCCATCTTCCCCAGAAGAAACCAAGCAGCTGTTCCTGAAAGGACAAGGCAAATCACACAGCCTTTAAACTAGCTGGGAACACAGTATCTCTGCAATGCAGCAAGACAGATCCCATTATTTATTTTCTTATAATTTTAAAAATGTGTTGCAGGAAGCCTTATTTTGCAACATTTGTGTTGTTACTGAAGCATTAAGGTAGTCTACATGGCCTGCTAACTGAGCTCAAGTATCACCTCTCAGATGATGGTTTTCATGACTTCTTAAAAGAGGAGTTTCTTTACACAACAGAAGGCAGAAAAACACACACACAAAAAATTTGAAATAACGCCTATTTGATACTGAATTGTGTTCCCATTGATAAGCACTGATTATCCACAGAAAACAACTTGCAAAGGACTGAACCATGTTTTTATTGACACCTCCTGTCTTATAGTTGCAACTCAACTGTTGGGTTTCTCATGCTCTTTCACACACACAAATGCTGAAGATGTCTGGCCTCCATCATGACAGGGACCTTCTGTAGTTGCTGTGACAGTGCTACCAACTCTACACGGATATCTCAGATACTCTGGGATTTCTCATCTAATACTAGATGCCTAAATTCAGGCATCTGCATGAGATTTCGAGAGTTACCCCACAGAGGCTATAGCCTCACTTACAGCATCTTCACACAGTTCATGTTGTGATACATCTGCTTGCGTTTTCTGGGTGCCACTATGATAGGAGCAAGTGTGTATACCTTCTCAGTTGCCAAAATTAGTGGAGCAGAAAGCAAAGCATCCACTCACTAAAAATAATTCATTCACTAATGATACTTTCTTCAGTTCCCATAGAAAAGCTGTCAGGACAGAAAACAAGGCAGACTCCATTTGCACATCTGTCTTAGGGCTCAACACCACAGGAATGTCCCCAGGCATGGCCTGTGCTCTGTTTCTTAGCATGGCTGAGCATCCTGTCTTCCAAACAGCACATTACTGACAGCAGCATTAATGTTAACAGGCACATCTCTGTACAGTACTGCATGTGCACATGCATTAATCAGGCATCTTTCTTAATATTCAAGATTGTGCCAAGAAATAGCCTTGCCTGGCCTTCATACAGGGATTAGGAGACATGACGGAAATGGAAAGAGTAAGTTCCCTGTGCAACAGCAGTGTCACCTACAAGGGACATGTAATTTCATGAAAGCTTATCCTACTGAAAATCCCAAATGTTTCCAGTTGTAGCATATAAAAAGCACATTCATATCACAGCCTGAGAGGAGGAAATGGCACACTTGTGCTAAATACTGGAGGATTGTTTTTACAGCAAAGACAGTATCTGCATGAACTTCAGCATTGTAGATAGAAAAGCTATGAGCTCACATACCAGCAACTCAAGCAAGTAAACACCTGGAAGGAAGGGGAGGGAGAACAGAATCTCCTGTAAAACTGGAATTGTAAGCAATACAAAATAAACACTTATATTGATGAAGGCAGTAAAGAAACAGCAAGCAAATAAGATATTTGTATCCCTAAAATTAGGGAAAAAAAACCCCAAAACAAAAAACAAAACAAAAACAAAACAAAACAAAACAAAAACAAAAGAAAAAAAAAACACCAAAAAAACTAGCAAGGAAACTTGCTTATGACCCAGACTAAAAGAACTGAGGAACCTGCACAATGATGAATAATGCTGATCCATGATTTCTGATGTTAACAGAAATACAGATTTTTAGGGTGGTTAGGGAAGTAGTCTGACTAGTAACAGGCTTCATGCTGAAATTACTAGCTGCTGAGATGTTGCTGTTCACTTACAGCTATACATATACCTATACTTGCAGCTTTACATGTAGTTATATATTTGGTGAAACAGTGCATTTTGCAGGTTCAGTTTGTGGGTTTGATCATTTCAAGCTGTAGGCTTCTGTCACTTCTCACAATGTTCGTCCTCCAAGGATGCTACAGCAGCATCCTCACTACAGATGGAAAGTTACACATGCAGCTTCTCTTCACAGCCAACAAAACTCTCAAAGGACAGAGGAATTTGAATTACAGTTTTTTACTGATAGCAGCAGACTTCAGATTACAGTTCCTTTTTGCACAGACGTGCCTGGTACCTCCCTTCTCTCTCTGTCCTTTATGTCCTTCCTGTGCACCATGACTAAGCAGTCACTCACCTTAGAGGTAGGCTGAGTTCCTGCTGGCATTACAAAGGTTTTTCCCAGGGACAGAGAACAAACATATATAAGGCAAAGATATTGGAATTTCTGAATTTTTAAAGGGTATTTCTGTTTGGTTTTTTGAAAGAATAAACTCCATTTTGTTCCACTTTATACAGGGCCTATTCAAAGCTTCATAGTGATCACAAGAGGATTTGACTTGGCTCTTTGCCAAAGCTATGTGCTCTGTATTATCAAGTGAGAGATCTGCTTGTCAAATGTTTACAGGGCTTTATTCTACATGAAAGCAGAAAAGTCCTGCACCACCCATTCCAAAAGAGTCTCTTTTTCTACTCCAGGAGGCTGAGGACTTCAAAAAACTAGGTTTACATCCTCTTACACTCATTTAGCAACACCTGAGGCAGTAGCTACCTGTTCAACATCCCTGTTAAAATGAAAAGAGCAGAAATCTGACAATCTTTCATATGCCTGCAGTGAGAAGGAACCACTTTCTCTATGTATTTTTGAGCATCTTTACTGTATCTGTTGAGAAAATTAAGGCTGAATGCTACAACAATTCAATAACTTTTTACAATAGAAAAAAGTGCATGCCCCTGAAGCATGCCCCTCTATATTCAGGTCACCACTACATGATTTTTTTACACCTTTCCTTCATCTTACTAGACATACATAGTTATGAGTTTCCTTGTGCCACTGGTATTATCACAAGCCTACCAGTGGTTTGTCAACAGGAGTTAGAATATGAGTCTGGATTTACTAAACTTACATATTCTGAACCAGGTACTTTGAGTATATCCTGCTTCCCATTCCCCTTGCTGTTCTCTGCCTTCTCATTTACTGAACTAAAACTTCTCCAGACAATTTGAACCAATAAGTATTTTCAGTTCACGCTAGCTGATACCTGACAGGAGTCTGCAGCATTAATCATCCCCAAATCTATATAATTTCAAAATTGTCTCACTGTACCCTAACTTCACTCCTTTACTGGGGTACAGTCAGAATTTTAAGTGGAAAGAGAGGCTTTGTTTTAAAGATGTTGCTTTTGCTTAAGTATTATCTTTCCCTGTATTGCAAATTGGTAATATTCTTGGAAATCTTTGCTGAGAGAGGGTGCCCTATAGCAATTAAGGAGTCTCACAAAGCTGTATAAAACATTTGAAGAAAATGGAGAAAAAATTGTGAAGGACTGAAATATCCATCTCTTGTCATCTGCTACACAGGATATATGCTATTTTAATTTGTTTCAATGTCTGTAATCTCTCTATGTACAGCAGTTTAAAGCTTTGTTCTGTTTTAAAATAGAAAGGTAAAGCTTTTTGTCACACTTCATTTACCGGCCAGCTGGAACTGCACTGCCTGTTCCTGCTCATTTAAGAGAGTTTAGAGGAGAGGGTTGTGGGCAGCACCCCAGTTTAGCCTCTCTAGGAAAAAATTGATAGAAAACAAGGGGAAAAATTACTATAACGGCCTTCCTTAAAAGGCAAGAGAGGTTTTACAAACAAGAATTGCACTCCTTAAGTTCATCTCACAATATTCTCAAGTCCAAAATCACTCATTCAGAAAGGATCTCAGAGGCCAACCAGAATATGCTTCATGGCCTCACAGTGTCTGCTGTTACAGACTCGAAACCTGTGCCAAAATATTAGAATGCAATTGTAGGTCACAGCACAACAATTGTGGAAAAGGAAAGTGCGTAACAGCAGAAAATAAATCATAGCTAATTGAAACATCATTTTAAAAACTATTGTGGCTCTCATATTAAAACACACACAAAATTATTGTTGCTATTTTCCAATGGAAAGGATTTGGTTTTTTAATTTTAAAAGGGTACACTTAATGTCTTTGCTTTGCACTGTGCAGTGTAATTTTTCATCTGTTTCATCTGCCTTCCACCACTCTTTTTCAGTCACTTCACAGAGTGCTAGCTCAATACCAACAAGAGGTGAATTGAGTGGATATTAAGTGTTTCTGTCAGATTTTCATTAGCATTGCTAAAATCCTATTCAAAATAGCCTCTAAACACCCTCCAGGTTTCTAACCCAAAGTGTTAGCAGTAAGTGGCTGCTTTTTGGCTCATTTGCCAGTCATAATAATATCTTAGCAAACACTCTTATCTGGATAGCAATTTCTATAACCAGATTTCTGGTTTAATTTTTTTACCCCTCTCAGATCATGGGAAGACTCCTTCTAGTTTGATGTATGTAACAGCCTGTTTTAAATAAGAAAAGATTCTCCTTAGGTCTTTTCCAGCCTATATTGCCGTTAGCATGGCTGCAATTGACAAAAGAGGTTTCACACTCTGGACTTGGTCCTGGAGCTGCTCAAACAGGACTGCTGGCCTATGTTAATTCAACATAGAAGAAACCTTCCTGTGGGAGAGACTCAGCAGTAACTCTGTAATCCTTTTTCTTTTCCAGCTCGTTGAATTTCAGCTGTGTCTTGGTTGAACCAGGGCCAGAGGCTCTGCTCCCTGGTGCTCTCTGCATGTTGTGATTGAGAACTATCTCCACCTTAGCAAATTGCATTCATGAAAATGTAGGTGCATGGGCAACACAAGATCATAAAAATATAGCTTTTAACAAAGATAAAATATGACTTAAAGTGTGACAGTTACAACAGGAAAGAAAATGCAAACACCTGCCCAGATCTGGAAAACAAGAAAAGAATGTGTAAGAGTAAAAAGAAAATTAAAAATATTTCTTTCATCCTTCTGCAGAAAAATCCTAAAATACCTGCTACTTAAAAAGTCTGTAATTTAATAAAAGACTAGGAAGCATCCTGAAAGTGGCTGCAAATTATGCATCCACTATACTCCTGCAAGTAGAGCAGTCTCCTTTCCAAGGCCCTGGCACACAGAGCTCCAGAGGAGAGCCTGAATGAGTCACAGTTGTATCTTACTAATTGCATTTCAATTATTGAAAGGGAAGGTTTGACTTTCACCTATGCTTGAAAAACACCAGCTTCCCAGGATGTTGTCCCAATTGAATGTTGTTGTTTGGGGTTTTTTTGAAAACCCACATTTTAAGTCTCTAATGAAAAATGGAGATTTGATACCCTGCTGGTAGCAAAATCATTTCAGTTTGCTTGGATCTGTTAGGATCCACAAGGAGACAGTATTATTAGGGAAAGAGAGGACAAGACCTCTGCAAAGACACAAAAAAGGCAGCAGAGTTCTGGCAGAGGCAGAGATACTTCACGAGTTAAATAATTTGGAAGTTGCAGGCTAAGCAGCCCAACCTCACCACTCAAAAGGGACCCGCATTTCAACTCAGTGTCCAAACTTCCAGCTGCATCACACACTGCGAGGCATGCTGTGAAGCTAGCAGTGGGACACAGCCTGTGCATCCCTGCTCCCAACACACTCCCAAGTCAGCCAAGCAATGGTAGGGACCAGATGTGCAAAACCTGCAGGTGGGCTGTGTTTCGCACAGACCAAATGAAGGCCAGCAAGGCAATAGAGCAGGGGTTTATATGAGAAAATCATCAGAGCTTGTTTCAGTTTGGTCATGCTTCTCAGAGTGAACATCACCTCTCCAACAAGGGTGATGCACTTCAGATATCTCTTTCCCTGGTTGGGGGCTAGTATGGTGTAATTTCCCTATCTCAAGGTGCATTGCTTGGCTTTTCCTACAGCATTATCTCTGAACAACCACCACACCTAGGACAGTCTTAATCCACATCTGCAATAAATGCCCTGTGTTCTTTGTTGTCTTTGGCACCTTTACAAAGTAACTGATAAAAGCATTGGCAAAACAGAAGGCAAACAGTAGCTGACAAGTTTAGAAGGGAACATTGGCTATGGTTTTCAAAAGTGGAACGACTTTTCCTCCTTACAATGTGTTTCCTGTGAGATCCTGCCCTTTAACCTGCCACTAAATCTCAGTGTAATTATATCATTAATTTTCTCTCCCTGCCATGGCAAAACTTAGCCTAAACTGGCTTGCATAGCATAACCCAAATACATTCTGCATTGCCCAAGTTAGGTCAAATGCTATTTGGGATAAGAAAAAGCCATATGGAATAGTGGAAACCGTGATAAGGTGTTACAGATTTTCCTGTATGAGGGAGTTTATTCAGATAGCCCAGATGTGAAGCTCCTGCTGGGGGTGGACACAACAATGAAACTGAGAAAACATCTTAAGGACACAATGACTGTCCTCTAGAAAACCCCAGAAATCTAGAGCTGAGGTCAGTTTGCAAAGCCATACACATTTTGAATCACAAAATCAACTTGCTCTACATGAAGAATAGTAGATATCATGAAAACCCTTTCTACCAAGTTGAGTCAAAACAAGTGGCGCAACTGATCTGAAATTTGAGTGTAAGTGCTGGTGTCACTCATGTTCCTCTTCCACAGATGCACAGTGGGCAACTGGAATTTATAATTTACAACTAGCAGACTGCAGACATTTTCTCTCAATATGTTAGCTGTTGTGTTGATTTGTGTTGTTTATTCCTAACATCACAACTCCTTTACTAGGCTTTGTTGTGGACAAGGTTATGTACATGGCAAAACTTCCCATATGGAATGGTTTAATGGCTCTGGGATATCAATGCAATTGCTGTGGTTTGCAACAGATGGGGCTTGGTTAGCCAAAGAGCCAGTTACCATTGTTTTATGCAGGTCTCCTATCACCACTTGGAGGTAAAGCAGACAAGTGACATCTTCAGGGGTGGAGAGAAGGGCTAGAAAAATGTTGTTGGCCAAGAGACAGAAGGAACCAAGGAAAGCAGAAGGTCAATGCCTAATGTTCATGGCCGCATCTGCAGTTCAACTTGTTGCCAGCCCTATAAGTGCCACTTAACCACTGAAGTGGCCATTAATTCTCCTCTGGGCTGTGATTGATCCAACCAGTCAGGCCAACAGCCAGTGCAAAGACAAGTATCTCATCTCCTTCAGCTGTTTCAGCCCTACTTTCACTTTCTCCGTCCACCTCCACCCCCTGAAAACAGGACATGTTGTGCAACAACCTGCATGATAATGTCACCATGTGGGCAGAGAATCTATCTACTACCTCAGCACAAAATCCTGAACTGAAACATCACAGCCCAAGTAACACATCACAGTCCCAAAAAGCAGATGTTTTTCATGTGAACTCAACTTAGGTTCAGGTTCAGTCTGGGGTTATATTCCACAGAGCAAAGGTGATGTATAGGTCCTCATCTCGGGATTCACTCTGGATTTCTCTGTTTGCAAAGCAATGCAGCATTACCCCACTGCTTGCACGTGCTGGTTACCACTTGTAGTTTGTATTTCCTTCTTCAAAACCACCCTGAGAGAGGCAGAAGGTGGTGAAAATTAGTCTGATGAGGACTGAATGTACGCCTGCACATCTGCTAATTTCTGAAACAGGCTGCTGAGAAGTGCCAAGCACCTACAGGCTCATCAAGGCCATGTGGAGCAGGTGAGTGGCAATATGCTTCATATGCCTTGGGAGACAGTGTGGAGATGGGAAATCTTTAGCCCTCCTCAGCTTGGTTCAGAGGAAAAATTACCTTTGGCCCTTACACAGACTCAGCTAATCTCAAATATAATGGAGGCACAGATCTCTTACTCTCAGGGTCAAGGAGCAAAGTAGAGGGCAGGGTCTGAGCAAGTAACGAAACAAAAATCAACTGAAACAAAAAGGCATTTAGATGATGAGAAGAAGAAAGAGTTGTGTAAAAGCAATGACATTTCTAATGGAACAAAAAGCATATTAGCTGAAAGCCAAGTATTGGATCCAGGGAAAAGATTTGAATCATCTCCTTGGAACCATTCCACCCTTAATAAAACATTAACTATTCATTGAGAGAGAACACACGTGTGTGCATGAATCAGTAGCCTGGTGGGTCTTCTTTTGAGAGGTTAGACTTCCTGAGCACCAGTCCCTCTTCTAGTAAATGTTAATTGTTTATCCAAAGTGGAACAACTTCAAAAGGAGAGGTTGAGGTCCTCCTGACTGCCTCTGCCTTGGGCAAAGTAGTGACAGGAGAAGTGGACCAATTCCTTAACTGCTCCGCCATTCAGTAAAGGTGACACTCAAAAATCTCTTCATTTGTTTCCCAACAAACAGAAATATTTTGGGGTTTGGTTGGAAAAAACCCTGGAAACTAGAATCCCTCTCAGTACCATCTGATTTGGACTTAGCCTTGCATTTTTTCAGCTGCAGAGCAGCCCCAGTGTTGACCCAGGAGAAAGAGCCCTTTCCAGGTCCAACTCTCACTGTCATCCTCAGCCTTGTAACTGCAAGTACAGACCTGCCAGAAGATTTGTGCTCTTATTCAAAAATAAACTGACTAGATACCACACAGAAGCAATGTGATTTCCACATGCACTGCTGAAAGCAGGTCCTCTGATAGTAGCCAGGAACGGCTCCTCTGTAACAGACAGACACCTGTCTTGGGCTTTGCCATGTTCAAGAGTGGTAGTAAGTCTGTTTTAATTAAATAGTATTTAAAAACATAAATCAGCTAGTCTCACTGACTATATTCACAGGTCACAATCAGCTCTTAGCCAGTATGTTTTCAAAACTTATTTATGTTTGACATTGACTATTTCCCAGAGGATCAATTCCTGCTAGCAGGCTGAATGCTTGAAAGCAGTGTTTTCCAGCCATTTTGAAATCAAAGAGTAATCTATTACTGTGGGGGAAGACAAGCCACTATCTTTGTATTTTTTTTGTTATAAGTTACACACTTTCTCTTGGGCATTCCCAGTGAGAAAAGCTATGTTCCCATTGCTATGACCAGAAGGCAGGGTGTTTTGCAGCCATCATGTCTCCTTTCATCTTCCTATGTGTTATTAATCAGCCATGGACTGCAAATCACAGGCTGCATAAGACTGCTGTGTGGCAAATATTGCCTGTCGTTGTTTACTTTTTCTTCTGTCTGGGAAAGGCAGATGTTTTGCTCAGTCTCAATCCTGATTTATACCTCAAGATGCAATGTACATGTGTGGAAAGAAGGATCTACCCTGTCATGCACATACTGAGTGGCAGAAGCCCCAGTGCTGCGGCATTTTCAAGCCGGAGGGAATGCAGCAGAGCAGAGGGACAAGAAGGAAGCAAGAGTGACAGCCCCAGGAGCAAAAAACTTGGACCTGAGAGGCACAGTCCACTGCCAGAGCTCCCACAAGATACTTGGCTTCCAGTGCATAGGATGGTCTTGGAGCCCTCTTTTCTCCTACAGAGATCCCTTGTTGCCTCCTGCTGCTGGGATGGGAAGGAAACTGGTTCTCTTAGCACATTACTTGTTGCTTTGTAACTCAAACTTATATCTAGAACTCAAAGGAGAAAATTGCACTGAAACAGCTGGGATAAGAGTATGATGATCGATCACAGGTTCTAAGGAGAAGGCATGAGCAATCCGACCATGCAAATCATTTGCAGATCAAGATGAAAAGCACTAGATAGATCATTTTCCTGACACAGTGGAGCTCTTCCTTTCTCACTGTGCAGTGCCAATGTCAGCTGGGTGCTTTTCATTCCTTTCCAATTCAGACAACTCAACTGTGTGAGCCATCCAAGTGGATGGCTGAGCTAGATCAAATACAGGGCATGCTTTGCTAAGATAAATAAGAAGTTAGTAGAAAAATGATTACACCAAGCCCTAGGAATTGCCTGGCACATCTCTGCTAGACAGAAAACAGCAGGAACTTCCACATGAATAATTCCCTTGTTAGAAGGCCTGCCATTAGTCCTGAGCAAATCAAATCTAGGCAGCAGAAGCACAGTAGATATACCAGACTGAAATAACTTGAATAACTTCATATCCTCCTAGAAAAAAACTTCATTCCTTTAGCCACTTCTTCTTAATGGAAAGATAGATGAGCTTAAAATGAAGGGGGAGTTTTTAAAGTCTTGCTAAACATGAGCAGGTACAAAACAGCTCCACTGTGGAGCAGAATCACAGAACCATAGAACACTTGAGATTGAAAGGGGCCTCTGGAACCCTCCTGGCTCATGCAGAGCCACCTGGAGCTAGCAGTCCATGACTATGTACAGATGCCTTTTGAGTATCTCAAAGGATGGAGATCCACATCTCTGGGCAAACTGTGCCTGTGCTTGGTCAAGAAAAACCTGAAAAACCTAAAAAACCTTGTTTCTTGATATTCAAGGAACATTCTACTGAGGTTTATTTGGGACCTAAAACTGGTAGCAGTAAGAGCGACCTACCATTGTGAATTTCTTTGAATATCCCTAGATTTCCGAGCTAATCTTGGAACACTTGCTAGAGTTGTCAGAAAGCACCAGTCTGGCCACAACACCAAGTACAGGCTGGGCCTGTAGCATATAGCAGATACTTGAATGTATAAGTATCTACCTGTATATGTACTACCTGTCACCAAATCATATGAATGAGAACAAAAATTACACCCATACTCCAAATATGCATCATTATACCCATGTTCTATGATCATGTATGCAGAAAAACCCATTTTACACAGAATCATGTGTATATGGGACATACATACATTGACATGCATCTTCCCCCACTTCTCTCAACCACATTGGAAACAAAGGTAGTTAGTTTCACCAAAGCAAGAAACCTCTCTTAGAGGAAGTGGAGCAGACTTAGTAGTCTGGCTTTCAGGCACTTGTATAAGATTACACACAATTTACACTAAAAGTCTTCTAACTGTTAAGGAAATAGTTCTATTTGTAATTAAGCAAGAGATCACACTGGTGTAAAAAAAGAAAGAGCTCAAATCAAATCTAAAGCATCATAGTAAAGTGAATATAATATACTCATGATGCCTCAGGAAACCTGTTATTACAGTGAAGAAAAAACAAAAAAATTCCAGGTTCCTTTCAAGCCAACTGCTAAAATCCTTAAAGTTTCCTGGAATAACAGCATATTCCCTCATGCCTTAGCTAGACCTGTCAACAACAGTAGCCCTTAGGAATCTGCCATATTTGCTGGTTACTGCTCTCCTCCTTGTGGTCTTTCAATCATGTCATGATGTTCATCTCAAGGGCAGAGCACAGCTGTCTAACTTCCTCTGGAGCCTACCAGGACCATTCCTGGAATGACCCCACAGCTGCAGAGGGGAAAACCAGCCAATGTGTTATGTGAGAAGGCTACCTTGGACATCTGGGGCTGCCCACAGGACATACCCATTTCTTCTCTTCCTTAATATACCCTCCTCCCTCTTCTGAAACACCCTTTGCATTTATTTATTGTCACTGCTTCTCCTGCGTAGCCTGCATCTTCTTTATCTCCTGCTAATTCGTAGCCCCCCGATCACCTCACCCAGAGAGGAGCAGCTCTGCTCAGAGGGAATGGAGCAGCACAAGCAAACTACTGGGCACAGCTGGCTCATCTTCAGCTGCTGTCACCAACACACCCAGCTCCTTCTCAGCTGGGCAGTTTTCCAGCCACTCTGCCCCCAACCTGTAGCACTGCCTGGGGTTGCTGTGACCCAAAGGGCGGGATGCAGCACTTCACCTTATTGAACCTCATAAAATTGTCTTCATTGATCCAGCCTGTCCAGTTCCCTCTGCAGAGCCTTCTTGCCCTCCAGAAGATCAACACTCCTGCTCAACCTTGTGTCATCTGTGAACTGTCTGAAGGGGCACTTGATCCCCTCTTTTCTCAACCAGTCTCCTAAACAGGCCAAAGTCTGCCCTCTAGAAGTCCAAGATGGCAGTCCTGCTGAGTCCCTTCTTACTTCTCCGTGAATCAAAACTCTATCATCTTGTGACCACTGTGTCCAAGAGGCCTCCAAACACCACTAGTTCTTCTCCATTCACAAACACCAGGTTCAGTGGTGGACCTGGCTCCTTCACCAGCTGTGTCAGGCAGTTGTCAGCCACACACTCCAGGAACCTCCTAGGCTGTGTCCTCTGCTGTGTTGTATTTCCAGCAGACATCTGGTAAGCTGAAGTCTCCCCAATGGCCACTGACTGTGAGACTTCTCTCAGCTGCTTATGAAATATTTCAGCTGCCTCTTTGCCCTGGCTGGGTAGCCTGTAACATACTCCCACCAGGATACCTGCCTTGTTGGTCTTCCCACAAATTCTTACTCATAAACTCTCCACTCTATCATCACCACCATTAAGCTCTAGACAATCAAAATTCTCCCTAACATATAGGGCTACCCCACCACCTCTCCTTCTTTGCCTGTCCCCTCTGAAGTGTTTATAGCCATCCATTGCAGCAGGGGGAATCTTCTCCTCATGTGTCTGTGATGGTAACTGAATCAGTTTTCTTGGTCCTCCTGTTTGCTGCCCTCGCTGTGTTCACTGGTGTAGATCCACCTCAGCTGGGCTTTTGATCCCACCACCTTTTGGGAAGGAAGCAGCCCTAACTGCTACATGACCTACATTATAGTTGTTAATAAACAATCAATCACAGGGATAAGTACATTGCTTTTGGGGTGATGCTACTCCCTGGTTTTTTTTTTTCCTCTAATCAGATTTCTTAGGGGGAAAAAAATCATAACAAGCTTTTCCATAGGCCTCATAATTATTTAACTGGTACTAAGCAGATGAAGACACAGTGGTGATGCATTACTCTCCTGAAGCACAAACCACGGGTGAAACTATGAAAGAATGGTGATTCCAACTTTGCAAACACCATTTGGGGTAGCTTGGATCCACGGCTAAATTTAAGTTTAAAAGACAGCTCTTACTTCTAGAATGAGTAAGCCATATGAAGACAAGGGAATCTTTATCCTTGAGCATATTTGAAACAACAACTGCTGAACCAGACTAAGACAAGTGAGCCAAAATGTTCTCATCTGCATAATTTTTTGCTTTTCAGACTTCCATTCAGATCATCTGGTTCTGGAGAATAAAAAAAGGGTATCCTGCATCAAGGTTTGCCTGTCCATAGTGCAACAATGAAAAGGTCTTAGAAATGAGGACTCTTGTCCAATGGTTTAAAAACCTAGCAGCAATGTCTGGGCAAATTTGCCATGTAATCCATTTCAGACGGTGACCTAGGGTGACTATGATGCCTGTATATACCTTTAACCTGTATATAACCTTTAATACTGGTTCTGAGAGTGAGCAGGGAAAGAAGAAGCGCACAGTTTGTTTTGAAAAACAGTGTTCACTCCTCGGGATCTTTTCTCGTCCTTGGGACTGTGTGTTTTCTGTTGGATGCATGGACAGCAGCCAGGGAGAGAGGTTTTTTTTTCCTTTTGTTAGTCTAGCTAGCTGAGGCAAAGAAGATTTCCTGGATTGTTTTTTTTTTTTTTTCCTTTCTTTTTTTCTTGGGACTGTTTAAATCTGCTCTGGACTGAAAAAACCCAGGGGAGCACCGGGATCTTGTGCCCGTGGCCCACCAGGCCGGGACTCAGCATTTTCCAGCACTGAAGGGACTGGGACTGATAAACTCCTGGCACGGACTCTCAGTTTTGCCATCTCTCTTCGGAGCGGCGAGAGGTTTTATTGTTTCATATTATTATTACTATTATTCATTCTTTATGCTTGTGGGCATTTTGTTTGTTAAATAAATAGTTTTTTCCACTTTTCTCTGAGGAAGTTCTTTTCCCAGACTGGCTGGGGGGAGGGACTGTTTGGATTTGCTTTCCAGAGGAGCACCATTTGGAAGTTTCCTCCCAAATTTGCCCTAAACCAGGACAGACAGTTTGTCTTTGCTCAAATAATTTTGGCTTGTAAGTATGAAGGATAAGAACCAAAATTTGGTTACATTTTTGTAACTTTACAAGTAAAATAGTGACATAAATGTGGAGTGAAAGAATACTAGAAATTATGTGCCATTTGAGAATTTACAGATATTTAGTTTTTCTGTTAGGATAGCATCATATTTTCATGAAAGCTCTTCACAGCCTGGGCACTTAGATTATACATGTAATTAAACCTATAACACATCTGTATTGACCATAAACAACTACAATGTGCAAGCAAAGTGCAAACATATGGTAAGACAAAGAGTAGAAAAAGAAAGTCTTCTGCAACAAGTAAGAAACTTGTTACATATAAAGTACTTTACCTGTCCACAAACAAAGTCTTTTAGAAAGATACGTGCTACATATAGAACGGTATCAAACCAGAACTACTGGCACACATCTCCTTTCAAAGGCAGATATAAAATGCTTTACTTGTTACTTCCAGGCAGGTTTTAGACACTGACAGGCAAAGCATCACTGGGTTGTCTGGACACCTAAAAAAAGAGCACATTACTGTCACCTGAGTGGCTCAGATCAGCTCTGCTCACCCAGGCAGCCCAGGAGAGAGCAGCTTCTTTCTTTTCTCATTCAGAAATCTCTACTCAAAATTTCTGCAAGACAAAGAACTAAGATCTAACCTGTAAAAACAGGAGCAAAAAGGAACTGTTTCCATGAAGCTTTAGCAGGATCTACAGTCACAGCTGGCAAAGACTTTTGCTAATGGGAAACAGCAGAGGGAAGGAAACTGATTTAACAAATAAATTAAGTATTTTCTACACCTTGTATATGCAAGTCTCTTACCCTCGGGCATACTGTCAATGAATGCAACTGCAGCTCCCTCATGACAGCCCCACATTCAATACCACTTTTGTCAGGGGAAAAATGTCAGGGCTTTCAGGCAAACTGTAATAGCAGGTCACTGCTTGCAGGCCCTGAGTCTAATTATTGGCAAAACAGCATTTGAAGATTTAGCTTTAGTTTGCACTGCGCTTGTTCTCTGGCCATTAGCAAGTATTTAAATAGAATTAATTGGCTACTTGCAAGGTCATTTCAATAATTTTTGAAACAAAGCCTAATGAGTTCTCACACATGCAGGGTTAGTGGTACACAGAGCTCAACCTGACAGCAATGAAATGTGCAACACACAGCCTCAGTGACAGAGCTAACTATTTCAGTCGTCAGATTAGTGACCCTTTTGTCTATGCAGAAGTACACATAAGCAGACCCTGTGTATAGTCATCCTAATCCCTCTATATTTAGGGCTCAAACCATTAAGAGAAATGGTAACAGAATGAGCAAGGTGGGGGAAGGCTGGAGAGAAAGGAATTTAATTTTGCTGATAGCTACAAACTGATCTTTTTCCCCTTCCACCCAAAACCATGCATTTACCTTTGAAGGAAAGCATGGTTCAGCAACATAGCCGTGTCCTAAGAGATTCCTTTTAAAAAGTATTCAAATATTCCCATTCTAAAGGCAGCATTTCTCTCAGGTGCGTACCTTGTCAGGAGAGAATTTAAACTCCATGTTTCTTTAGTGGTTAACAGCTGCATTAAGCAATTAAATTAGCAACATATATTTTACAATTAGGACTCTATTGTGCTTGAGCCAGTCCTAAATTAAGAGCCAATCTGAAGCTTGATTGTGTAGTTTGCATAATTAACACAACACATATTTAAATCCTATCTTTGCTCATGAAGTTGCAACAGCCTGCACATCAATAGCTATCTACTGTAGATCATGAACTTCTCAAATCCATTTATTAAACTCTCAGCAGAAAATTCACCAAAAAAAATGACATGGAAAAAAGATCAGAAAAACCCCAAGAATAGGCATGGAAGTCCTATAAATGCTTACACAGTTCTAATAATACTACAGCAAAATGAAAGATGTGACATATTTAAGCATTTCTGAACATCTTACTGTATGTATGTCCTAGGAGATAAGCTAGGACACACATACAGTACACTGTAATAGCTGACTCAAAATGGATAATCAGAGTTATGACATATTGACAATTAAAACTAAGGGGAAAAAAAGCCATGCCTTATTGTGGACTTATACTTTTTATTTTTTCCGGACTAGCACAGGCATAAGAGTTTTGATATGTAACATTTTCGTGTTATGACTGGATTGGTACATTAAAAGTAGTGTACTATGGAAAAATTACTCTAACTGTACCTGTAGTAGGCTCTAAAATAGCCATTACCATGCAAAAAACAGATGTCAGTATCACTGGGAAAATGTCAACATGGTGCTCTGGAGACACTGTATGAAATATCAGAAATGATTTAAACAAGAAAATGTTTCTCACTGCATTCATCTGTGGATATATTCAGAGATTTTTTTCCCTGAAAACAATAGCAGAACTGCAAGAGATCAAGACAGCACAGGACATGCAGTGAAGATTTATTAAATCATGAAAGACACAGGGAAAATAAACAGGATGATTATTCCCTTTTCCTTGATACAGAGGAAATAGGCAGCAATCAATCAGGTTATCAAGCAGCAGGCATAAAACCAACAAAAGGAAATATATTTCCAACCTCTGTTAAAGGTCCAAAGTACATCTCAATCAAAAACTAAACTGATCAGAGCTACAGAGCATTATTCTTCTATATATTTTAAACATAGTAGCTTATAGCCAAATTATGGCTCAGGATTTCCAAACCTGTAACCGTTCTTGAAGGTGCTTTCAGCCACTTTGCACAATTTCTTTTATCTCTTCCACTGGTTTTTGTTACTGCCCATTTCTGAATATGGGGTACCTGGACCACTGTGGAGAACTCCTGTGCAGTAATTAGTCCTGGTGTAGGCACAGCTATAAACAATGTTCTTAGCAGTAGAACTTACCCTGGTCTGGAGGAGGAAAAGGAACCAAGTTAATGTAAGGACCCTGAAGCTGCATCTTCGGCAGAGTGCTTCTCATCCCAGTGCTGGTGAAAGTATTTTGTAAGCTATTTCATAAGCTTTGTCTCTGTTTCCGTATCATGGAGAATATGAGAAAGCTACAAATTAATTTGTGCTGGCACCAGGACATTTAGAGACCTACAACTCTGTCCTTGGCTTAATACAGAGTTCACCCAAAATAAGAACAGAGAGAGCATTATGTATTTCTAATTGGTCATAAGCAACATTCTGTATGTGGAACTCAACATTCCCAAACTATTTGATCAGAGTTTTAAAAGAGATTAGGCTGAAATAAAAATCCACTGAATCCATTTGTTCTGAAGAAAAAGGCAGTAAATTATCTTAATTAACGTTGCCTTTGTGAGTTCTTTGTTCAAGTCCCTTAAATAAGTAAGCAATTTAGCTGGTTGCAAAACCAGGGATAATTTCACATAGGAATCAGAACTGAAAAGTTCCATCACCAAAACCTGTGTTGTCATAACCTACTGTCACAACAGCCTTGTTTTGACTGCAAGCTCCCTGTGCAACTGCATGTTTGCACATGCATATGTGAGAGAAACGACTGAGCTCAAGCTTGCACATGTACCTTGTTTTCCAGGAAATTTACATCAAAATAGGGTACTTTAGTGATGAACTCTCCAAGATTAATTAAAAGGAAAATTAAAGAACGTCTCTCAAGACTTTTTATGAAGTCCTTAATTTAAAATATCTTATTTGGTTATGTACTTAAAGATCTTTTAAGATGATATTGCTTGGTCTGAAAGAGCTTGGTAATCAAAGGAAGAAAACACAGTTTTTTCATTTAACTCCTTCTGTCAACTGCAAACAGATTCCACATTTGGTTGGTTTTCAAAAACAAGCACAGCAATGAAATGCAAAAAAAACAATGTACCAATTAAAAAATACCTCAGAAAAAAGGTAAGCATCACTTGAGTGCTAAACACTACCATATATAATATGGTGGTGTGGTTTGCAGAGATTTACATGGCATCTGCGAATCTCAGGAGTGCAATATCAAGGAAAAGTTGTCTGAGTGCTGCCTGGTACAGGAGGCAGCAGCCAGAGGCTGTGGTCTTAGGCATTCTCATGACTACTGCCCTGACCTCATTCTTTTGGCTTTCTTAATTCTACTAGTTTTTGCGTTTGGTGGGCTAGCAGAAAGCAAATAGTATTGCAAATCCAAGTGCTGTACCAGAGGTACTTTGGCATGCTGGAGAACAGGACATGGTCTCTGAAGGAGAAAGGGAACTTGAGTTGCTCTCAGAAAAATTAGAGTCCAAGAAGGAAAAATACATGACTTTTTTTCAGGTAGGCCTTTCTTTTCCAAATGTTTTATTTCTAAAAAAAAAAATATCTTCCTGCCTTCCTCCTTACAGGGGACAAAGTAAAAAATGACAGTACAATTTCCATAGAGACAATGAGAAAAATGGCATTATGCTGCTTCATTTAGAGCAAGTGGAAGAGATAGCTCACACTCCAACTACAATAGAAAAAGACCCCACCACCTGCACCAGAAGGAGATGGTAAATACAGTAATGGTGAGGTGGAACTGGACATAAGCCAGTGCCTCCTGCAGGTGTCACTCAAACGTCCCCTTCCCCAGTATGAACTCCTGACCTAGTCCTTACTGACGACTTTTTCCCTGAGATTCATGGGTTTCATCCACCTGCTACACTGTGCTGTGCCCAAGAGCAGCAAGGATGCTTTGCTGTTTGTACCATGCCACTGCAGTTCATTGCCTGACCTCTTTGTTGATATAATTGTTCTCATCAACCTTAAACAAGACTGGTTCAGTGCATAGTTTTGAAAAGTAAAACTTCCATATCTTGGGAATTATCATGTTATATGGAAAGCAGGAGATCTTGACTGGTGGCTAGAATTACCAGCCTATGCAGAGTTCCTTTTGAGTATGAATTTCTTGCAACAAGCACTAGAAAAATGCCATAGCTAGCAGCAGAATGACTGTGTCATTGAGACTGACAGGTACTGTTTATTCCTAAACTAGTTTTCCTTTTCTGAATCCAGGCTGAATTTTTGTCCTGTATTTTTTCCCATCCAGCAGGATGTACTGTTCCTGCTGGCAGTGGTTAGGCCCACGCTCAGAAAAACATTTGCACCAAGCTAAAGAGAGGCAGCACTTCCCCAGCACTTATGAAGACTTTGCTTGTGTTTTTGGCCTGATTTACCACTTTAAATGGCACATATTTTTCTTCATTACTAGAAAGGACAGGATGAAGTGGAAACTCAGTCTGACTATTCTACCACAAAGCTACTGATGGGAGCTTCCTGCCTTCTTGGTTTAGCTCATGGAGTATCAACCTCTACAACCACCACCTCATCCCTTTCACAGAGCCTCACAGTAGTTTGCTAGATATCTCAAACAATGTTTTTTTCATGTTTTCTACTTTTCTTTTTTGAAGGCTAATAATCTGTCCACTCCACTTCAGAATGCCATGCCTACATACCTTCCAACTGCTCAGCAGAAACCTGAGAGCCTCAGCAGAATGCAGCTCTACAGCACTCTGCAGGGACTCTCCATGCTACTGCAACTCAGCTGGGACAGTTTTTAAAGAAAGATAGAGGAGGACAAAAAAAATGCTCCAGAAGCCTGTAAAATTATCAGGCCCTCAAAGAAAGTGTCCTATAAAGAGGAGCACTTGCTCACTGCGTGGGTAACTGCATGGGACAGTTAGGGGGAAATTTCTGAAGGAAACAGGAGCCTGATGGTACAAGTAAATGCCAGGCTGGGTATTTAGAAGTTTGTGGTTTCTGTCCTCAGCTTTTGGTGTCTTTACCTAATCCTAAAAAGTGGCTGTCTATCAGCTCAAGGAACAGCAAAGCAGGAGTCAAAATCGAGCTCCAGTTCTAACAATATAATAAATGTGGCTGCTATCAGCCTGAAAGGCAGATCTTTCTGTTATTTTAGCAAATAATTCATGGCTTGTTGTTATAAACCCATAAATAAATAAAAAAATCACTAGGCTTTCCTAGCAGTGGTGATTAGGGTGGGCTGCCCTGGCTTTGGGACCATATAGGCAGTGATGCTGCTGCTGCACCAGGGTCTGGGTATCACCACTGCTGCAGTTGTCACTGACTCAGTCCTTGTCATGCCTTACTGGTGGCAGCAGCTCTGCCAGGGTGGCCAGGAGCCAGGCAAGGCCAGTGCCTGTGGATTTGCCACGGGAACCTGGCTGTGGGTTCCTGGGAGGCTGCACAGATGAGAGGGCTATATTTGATCCCATACACTGGTTTAACCTAAGATTCAATTACCTCTCTATTCTCCAAGCAGATGTTGAAGTTAATTTACAGCTATCCCAGCCATGTGGGCAAATCCCAAGCAGACACCCTCCAGCATGGTGTTGCCCTGCCACTTGCAGACTGCTGCAGCTGGAGCTGCAATTTTGCAATTTGCCATGAACGTGATTTCTTCCATGAGTTAGGCAAGGCTGAATCAATACAATTTTTTTTCTTTTATATTTCAAGGATTATTTACGTAACCAAAAGAAAATAAATCTCATAAGGAGGCACCTTATTGCAAGGGGTGAAATCTTTAACTTGTTCAGAGCAGTAAATTCCATGGAACTAAGCCAATGTAGGCCAGCTGAGTTTCTGTCCCTTTATATTTAATGATGGAGGTAAAGACCTGGTCCAGAGCTTTATGATACAAAAATGCTTTATAATGCAAAACAGACCAACTCCATACAAATGTTCCCAATATTGAACTTGTTTTCATAGCAGACATCAAGGACAAAGCAGCACAATATTGGGACTTGAGAAACCTTTACAAAAATTAGACCTAGAAAAAAAAAGTCAGAAAACAACCATTAATGTCTGGGGCAATTTTCAAAACTTCTTTCACAGTTTTCTCTTTCCTCCTTTTTACAAACGTGGGAACAGTTAACCACTCAGGAAGAACACTTTGTAATTCGGAAACCTAAAGAATTCCCTTTCTAGACTCAGCCCACACTAAAACCAAGATTTTAGATGTTTTTATCTAGTGAAGAAGAAACATAATATTTTGTGTGACAAAATACAAAACAGACTTTCCGCCCCACATTTCAGTCAGCTAAGACTTTAAATATCTCTTACAAAGTGTCATGTAACAACCAGGCTAGCAGTACTGCAGTGCAAAAGGGAAGTCTTTCTGACTTTTTACACAGCATACCAAGAAAAAACAACCCAGCCCACCAGAAACCAGATTTTACATCCCCTCTGTGGGATGAAAGAAGTTTGTTACAGCTACCAGAAGTCTGCACGGTAGTGATCTTGTCAGACAGAGTAAGACTAATCAGAAATGTCTTCTCCCTTCCAGCCAGCAAGGCTCCCCATCCAGCCAGGGAGACTTTGCATAGCTCACAGGGAGAGCCCTGCTGCCTGTTGCCCTGATGGGAAAGAATGTCTACAAAACTTGGAGCCAGCCAGGTCAGACACTTGTGACTCAGCTCCATTTTTCAACTCTTCCAGCTGCTGGATAATCCCCTCCCTCCTTCTCCATCTCCCTGTGGTATCCACCTCCGGACTTTCGACACTGGGCCCTTCTGGTCAGACCTTTTTGTGCATGTGTTTCAAAACCCATCTACTTTTTGATGGAGTGACGGACTCACCATCTTATCTTCAGGGGATAAAGCAAGCCTGGGTTCAAAGAGCTCACCTTTGACCATAAAGAGCTGGTCTTTGCTGCAGTAAATGCAGTAAGAACACAGATACTGTGCAGTCTCCAAGTATTTTTAAAGGTTTCAAGAAGAGCAGAAGAGACCAGCATCTCCTTCCTAGAAAAATGCATCTGGTAGCTCAGATAGGAAGTGTCTTAGACTTTTGTCCAAATACATTTGTGGATAAAGAGGTAACAAGGTGTCTGCCATGCTATGCACACTGTCTGTGGTGTTGTCTGTGCCTGAGAAGCTCTTCAGACTCTTTAAAAACAAAAATGTCTGCAAGGTTTGAGAAATACACTGCTTCTCAAACCAACAGACATTTTGCCTAGTAGAGTGTTTGCCTAGTGTTAATAAGGGTGAGGTTTTTGTGAATTTTATTTAAGTTGATCACGTTAGAATGTGTTGGGCTGATGAAGAGCAGAGGAACAAAAGAATTTTTAAAATTTCAAAACAAACAAACAAAAACTAAAAAGTATCTCTGAATGCAGAAATTTTTTTCTGCCTAAGCACAGCATGTGAACATTTTTTGTTCACATGTCTGCACATTTTCTTAACAACCAGAAGAATGTTGCATGGATGAAAAGATCTTTTTGACCAGTTAAATCCATGAGTAACATAATCACAAATGCTGGCTATTTCATGCTGTCCTGTATCCACACATAAACTCGTTTGCTCTTACCTGTACATCTGTTGTATGTTGGGAAGCTCAAAAAACCAGACCTATGGTCTGGATGTAAATCAAACATCTTTACAAACCTAAGCACTCTATTCCTATTAAAATTCAGCAGGGGTGATATATCAAAGACTGTAGATTGTTGTGAAAATTTAGCTTCAGGGAAGCTGACCTCTTTTATAGCCACAAGGAAGATTTTTCACTAAAAACTCACTTGAATGTTGTTATTACAACTGAAAACATTCCCATATTCCCATGAGATGACTGCATGTTATCCCAGAGACACGGATCGCAGGACAGACTTGACAAATCCAGACATTAAAAGTAAGCGGATGACGATTTTTCTGCTGGGAGAAATCCAGCAAGTTCTAGACTTGTTTACTAGTCCCAGACCAGAACAGCTCATCAAACTGCAGTACTTAAAATCAGAACTGAAGCTCTAATATTTAAAAATGTGTTTTGGAAACAGTCTGTGTACACTGAAAACGTTGGACTGGATTCAAAAGTAGCATTTCAAACTGCCATCTCCTAATTAAAACAATATACTCCTAGATGCTCGCTTCAATTGATACCTTAAGCACATCTTGTTGATTGAATTTGTTTAGTGAATGAAGATAGAAAAAATTCCTCACAATTAATTTTCACTTATTTGAATGTCTAAACAATTTTACAGTCTCTTGTTTCCTCCTGACTAAACTGACTTATAAATGCTGAAGATTGGCGTACAGTTTATGTCAATGTCTTCCAGATTTCTGGCTGCATGATTCTATAAATTCTATGCTGATACTGAATGGAAATTTCAGTGTTTGAATCACTTTAATTTGGTGAAATGTTTAATAAAAGCTTGTGGAGAGAAAAAAAAAAATCCACACCTTATTTAAAGGTGTTGAAGATTTTTATAATGATTTTCCTTTAAAAACCAGCAACCCAGTTTCCTATAGAAAAGGCAGAGTTTCAAAACTTATAAAGTAAATTCATAAAGGAGTATGCAATGGCTTTTGTTGAACCTAAATTGTTAAGAATATTCTCTGGGTAAGGAAAATATAATTGAAAATAAAATTAAATGCAAAGTTATATGTTCATAAAGTCTATATACAATGGTTCTAAAGACACTGATGACCATCTGGCACCATATATGTAGGACCTCAGGCAAGCTGCCACTTTTTTTTCACTGTTGCAGGATAACTGAACTAACTGAATACACTGTCAGTGTGTTATGGAAAGCAAACAGATTTGTTCTAAAAGGTTATTACATTGTCCTCAGTGCTGTCTCATAAGCGGTTCATCAGTGATGTAATTTTTATCTCTTGTGTATGATACAATGTTGTTTGTTAACTCCTTTTCTATTTCAGGGTGTTTATGAGCACTGTTGTAAAGAAGCACCATAGCATTTTACTTCAGTAGAAGTAAAGAAAAAATAATTATCAGTTAAAACTAATTTGACTAATTTGACTGTGGCTGAATAGAGTGGTCTGGAAAACTCACACATTATTCCAGAGACTGTGTCCAGAGCCAAGCATGGCCATGTTTTCAGAAACAGCCTCTGTCTGCAGAACTGGGTAGGCACCACAGTAAAAATCATCAGCTACATGGTCCAGCTGGGGTTCATGACAGATAAGCAACATTCACCTTCCAAAGCTACAGCAAGAAAAGCTGGAAGGTTTTGAAGAAAGGAGAAAGTAAGGTTGTGAATAAGATATTGTTAAAATCAGTAATAGTTTTCTACATATGGTCTGGTACACATAATTTAGGTTTTGAAAAATCTGGAGAGGGCAAACAGGAAAGACAAGAAGATGCAGAGGACTTGACAGCAGAAGAAAATGTAATTTACTGAAAAGCTTAATAAGTGAAAACCAATTAATTTTATAAAATAAAAATAAAATATTCTATGAAGATCAAAATTCCTGATGCATGAATTCATATCAATTTTTGGTGTAAAGGTGTTTGATGCAAATAAAATTTGAGGAAAACTCTCCCCAGTTTGGTGTCTCTTCTGACTCCACTAGGGTATGCTGCAGGTGGCCTGTAAATACCTTCCCACTGACTGACTGGCCACGTGCTGCCAAATAGTGTATGGCAGCTGAGTTCTCCTTTCTCTGAATCCCTCTCCTGTAACCAAGCAAATTTTTCATCAAGTCTGCAAGAGGTCTTTCCTTTGATACTTCTAGACTCTTTCAAACTTGTCTGAAATCAGCAAAGTATTCCAAATGTGTTGGATAAGAGAAGGCAGTGGACAAAAGAAGATAAAAAATCTTATCACTGCAGGATCCAGAAATAAAACAAGGCTAACTTGATGGCCATGTGGACATGTGTATACCTTCACTAAGAAAAGGTACTAAGACTGCTCTTTAATGTGAAAAAAGCACAACACCTTTTTAACCTGAAAAACTTCTCCAAATTCAAGGCAGAAAGGTTGACTTAACAAGTGAAGGCAATAATTCGCCATGTGGACAAGTCACTGAAGAGGTAATTCTACCATCTCTCTCACATTCAACATTACATGCTGATTTGAAAAAAACATATTTTACCCAAAATGGATGAAATATGATGGTATAATAAAGGCAGGGCAGACAGTGGACCCTAAAGTCTTAAGATCTGTGTACCCTTCTGCATTAGTTATGGACGCTGTGATGCAATACGTTGGTGTTAGCAAGAAATCTGTGAGTAGTCCCAAAAGCTGAGTTGAATGGGCCTGCTGTGAACATGGGCCTTCAAACAGCAGAGACTGCAAACTCTCTGAAACAATTTTCTTGGCAGCAGCAGCAGCCCAAGCACTCAAGAGCCCTGCTTGGGCTCTTTATCTAAAAATCTCTATAATCCATGAATTTTCACAAGTAAACACAGCTCACAGCATGCCACTGGAAGTGATTGCTATTCCTATCCATAACTGCTCCCTTCCACTTTTTGTTCAGGAGTGCTGCAGCACTTCACAACTGGTCAGCACAGTGGTGAGGCAGGTTAGAGCTGCAAGGACTAAACACAGCAAAGCTCTGTGTGTGGTAGCCTGTGCCAGCCATGGTGCAGGGTCACTCCATGTCCTCAAACAAGTGCTACCTTAGTGGGAACACTGGGAGAGTGAGCACTTAGTCCAATTGGAGTGATCTGGTTATTTCAGACAACACTTGCCTCTTTTTAAGCAGCTGTGAGTCTGCAAAGAGTTCAAAACCTCATTCTGTGCTGTTGTTAGACAAGGTGCCCTGATTCCCATTGTCCACATTGCCTGGGAACACTTCTGCTATTCCAACTCAGACAGACAAGTTCCAACCTCCAAACCTCCATCTTCTTCACCACATGCTTTCTCAAGGATCCAACAAATGCCTGACCTTACTTGGCTTGGGAGCATTTACTGCAGCAGACACAAACAGAGTTGTCTGTAAGTGGAACACTTCCTCTGGGAATGCGTCCTCCCTCCATGCTGAGTCTCACAGGCCAGGCTCAGTCACTGCTCACTTGGGCAGGCTGACAGCAAGGAGTGTCCCACCATAATAATTTATGGAGAAAGGCTGGTGGAACCTCGTGCTCTCTAGTGACAGTATTGCAGCAAAATGCATCTGGCAGAAGGAGATAACTTGCAAAAAACTAGGGTGAGAAGAGTTAAGTGTTGGCAACCTTAACAAGCTGGATTCCCAAAACGAATTTGAAGGATTTGGCAGAACTCAAATTACATTTTTAAACAGTTACTGTAAGTGTAAATGTTATTTTATCCACCCCCTTGAACTGGATCATCCTGGCCAGCCACCAGACAACCACACCCATGCTGTTACTTTTACAGCTGCAGAGATGGGGGTCAAGATCGTCTATATTCTGTGTAACTCAAAACCTATTATTAAAGTAATTCATTTGCAAATAAATCATCCTTGTTATGAAGCTCTAAGTAAAAGGAATAAAACAAGAGCTTGTGAGCTTGAGCTCATTTGCTGAGTGCAAATCCTCCTCCCTTCCCCGAACACTTTTAAATCATTAACAAGAATTTGGTCACCAAGGGAGCTTCTTATTTCATTCAAATCTGGGTAAGTTGGCACGGGAATCATTAAAAAAAAAGAAGCAACAACAAAAATACCCCAAAATGAAGCACAAGGTTTATCAGGTAGTGGCTTATCACAGGAAAACAGAAAAGGTATTGCAGCACTCAAAGGTCTAACGTTGAGCCAGAACATCACTGAGAACATGATTTTTAATTAATCTCAGCATTACTTTTATCAGATCATGAGAATGTAAACATGGTTCCAGGTGAGTCAGTATAAAGCCCCACTAACTTTGATGCAGGCAGGATCTCACCTACTGTGGAAGGTTTGAAAGCTGTCACATGATTCCTGAGAGGAAACAATTAGCTTCTTCTCTGTGGACCTTCACATGATCCAGCTCTAAACACTTAGGGGTCCAGCTCTGCATTTGTTCAGCATCTAACACCAGCCTGCTCAAAGGTTGTCTTTTTCTGGTGGTGCTTTTTGGGTTTTTTAAATTGTACCCTTTTGTCTTCTCACAGAGCCAGGTTTGAAAGCTTTTTCTGTATTTATAGGAATGTCACCAAATCTTTTGAATGATAGGCCAGAGGTGTAACACATTTTCTTTTAGTCTTAAGGTAAAACTTTTAGGTTTGTTTACTTCTGCAAGTCTGTGCCTGGTTATTCTCCCACTACTTTCTTCCATGATTCTGTAAGATACTGGATATGCATGAGAACCACAAGCAAATTTAATGTTAATTAAACCTGGCTTTCAAGATTCATGGTATCTTTAAACAAAACAAATAAAGGAATAACTTGTTATTAAGCATAATGTTATTTTGTGCTTGCTAAAATATCCACAAATATACATAAAGATTAGTCAATTTTCATGTGATGAATTAAAGCCACAGGATGAGCTTTAAAGTGATAACCACATCCACAAAAATATTATGCTGAAACTGAAACAGCCAGAGCCAGACTTTTGTCTTACATTATGATATAGAGAATTCTAAAAGAAATTTCCACGGGACATACTCCCTGATTTTAAATAACCATTCCTTATATAGTGTACCTTCTCTGACCCTGTATTTTAGGCCCTCTGATGATCTAGCCACCCACTGCTGCTGTGGCTATAGACCAGACCTTGACCAGTATCTAAGCTGAAATAATTTGTATGTTTTATTTTTATTTCCACAAATATTATATACTTACATTTAGACACACTTTTGTACTAACAAGTAGAAAAAAACTAAATTAGGTTTGCTTGCATTCTTTACTGTCTACAAAAGCATAAAGTTCATTGTGGATGTTTCTAAAGATGCTGTGCTTCTTCTTAATATGTAGTCATACGGTCTATAAAGTTAAATTGATTTTTCTACAGGAAGAATATATTTTCAGTATTTTTTCTACTCCTTTCAACTGACATTTTAACACCAAAAAAATTTTATATAGTAATATTAGCAATATCTGGAAGTAATTATGTTTTCTGAATCCCAGACTAAAGAGCATTTAGTACAAGCAGCAAATGTATTTTTGAATGCTACATATTAAGCCCCACTGCTTTTTCCTGCCTGTGGTCTACACGACTTAGACCTCAGGTCCCTCACAGACAGAGCTCAGATCTTGCAAAGTGCCTTTCCAAAAGGAACACTGTCAGTTTCTGCTCAGAAATTTTTTATCAGCTTGCAGGAGAGGAACAATAAGCCATCTGTCATGCAAAGTCTGTGCTGTTACAACCAAAGGGAGAACTCAATGAAAAAAATATGCACACACAGAGCGGACTCTCAATAACTTATTGTTTTCCTCCACCTTCCCTTCTCCTTCCCTCTGTGAGACCCACCTGAGACATCTACATAGCACGACTGTGGTAACAACCTGTGAGGAGACCATTCCCACCACCAGCTGTCCTGCCACCATTACTCTTGCAGCACTGTCCACCCTTCATCTGGAAATTACCTCATCCTTCATCCACATGTGTCTAGTTGTTAGAGGCTTGGGAGCCCAGCAGTGATGCTCCATGGTGTTGCCAGAGAATAGCCTCATTTTATGAGTCTCAGGATAAAATAATCCAGTAGTACCTGCAGAGTTGGTACTCACTGCTCCTCCCCCATTTTCAGGTCTTCAAATGTGTAAAAATCAAAGTGACGCACTAGTTTTACACTTCAGAGAGCGACATGCCAGGCAAAGGACACACATGAGATTTTGTGGGGGGAAAAGTATCAATGGTCTCTTATTCACTCATCTTCCAAAAAACAGCACCACTGAAACAAAGGCACAACTGTTCCCACAGGATAAAGGGAGCATTGATAATGCTCCTAAAAACAAGCTAGTGCACTCTTGACATTCCTGTCTTGTTGAATCTTCACTAAACTGCTACAACTGCTCGATTTCAATTTGTCATGATCACCAACAACTAAAATTGCCATAAGAGCAAAGGAAATGCATGCTCGGGAAATGTATGTCTCCATACACAAACAAAAGTACCTAGTGACGTACTAGAAAAACAGCAGGGCAAATATAAAGTAGAAATTCCAAGAAAATTATCTATTGTATCTGACTATTACTTTTTCAATCATATTACTTTTTTGGTCTTAACAAAAATCCATGGCACTGTGTCCAACTTTTAAGTTACTGATGCACACACAGAGGCAGCAGTGTCACAAGAGGCCACATGGGAGCAAGTACCAGACAGGACAAACCCTACCCAGGCAAAGTTAGAAACAAAAGTGAAAAAAGATTTTTATAATATTTGCTATTATATACCTTCCTGTAATTTTCAGAGGGCTATAAATGTGAAGCCAAGGGGCAACACATGTGACTGATTGTCTGAGTGGTTACAGTTCTGCTAAAAAGAATTATAGTTATTTTTCAAAGTTTTCAGTAAACCAAAAGAAGTAATTTCAGTTAGGAAGATGATATATTTGTGTTCAAATTTGTAAAGCATTTTGAACCAAAGTAATCTTTAGTTATAAAGATTATATAAATGTTTATTTATATTTTATTATATTTTGAAGGTGATACAGAAGCTTCTAGAACTATGATCTGTCTTGCCCCAACAGAAATAATTTGCTGTGATAAGCCCTTTTTTTCCAAAGCATTTTAAATTTCTGCCTGGGTTCATTAAGGGATTCTGAACTAAAACATTTCACTCAATCCTTACTCTCTCAGTCTTGTTTAGACTGAGATTTGTTAATCTAAGGGAAGAGCACTGGTATAGTCGTGTTGTGTTGTCAGCCAACATTGTACAGAGAAATGTATGTTTTTTTCCAAAAAAATAACTGTAACAAGCACTCAGGGAAAGCACTATCACTATATGAAATATGAAGAGTGAAAAAAGAGAGATAGTTTACTCCTAATGTACCGGAATGCTGCAAACTGAGATGTATAGGGATGCTTTCCAAGTACTCAGAGCAAGAACACTGCCAAGTTTATCCCATGCAGCTGAAACACCGCAGCATGATAAATAGGACAGTAATTTTGTTGTCTTTATTGAGAGGACTGCCTGTTAGCTTATAGAAAAAATTGTATCAGACAAGGTCTATGAAGCTGTTCATCCCACCTGATCATGGTCACAAGACAAACAGTGGTGACTCCTAAAGAGATGCAGAATATTAAACATCAAGATTTATTAGTAGTAAATAATGTTTAGTGATTTTCCTTTTTTTTAATAAACTTGAGAATATGGCTCCAAATGGCTCTTTTAATTTCATTTGTGCATCACCCTGTACTACCTATAATAGTTTGTACTTATAACATTTTGGTGAATTAAAAAAAAAAAGGACAGATGTTTCTTATTTTCCTCTATGTGCATGACAACATAGAAACGTATTGTGGAATCTGGCACTGACTCATTCTTGAAGTAGATTTACCACATGTCCCAGTCACAAAACAGCAACACATAGTATAATGTTTCTGGAAAGAATCTTATTGCAATAAAGTGGATCACAGAAAGTTTGCAATCTCTGAATTCTGCCTAGAATATAAAACACCAAAAATTCCCATAATTAAGTATTTGAAATTGGAACCAATTCACAAGCCAGGGTGGAGGCAAAGAGGAGGGGGTGGAAGTTAGTTGTACTTTACAGGAAAATGCATTCCTGTTCAAAAATCACTAGAAACTGCTGACCACAAGTTTTTACAATCACACAGAACATCTTTTGCAATCTGTGAAATATATCCAGTAAACATACTATTTGGAGAAAATGTTAATAAATTCATAAATCAAAAAGACTAGCACAAGTATCCAATTTTATATGCTTTAACACACACGTGAGAAGGCTTCCCTGAATTAATGCCATTTTGAAGTAAACACATTCATTTTAGTTAAAAATCAACTCGTGAGAGCTTTCAAAAGCTCTCAGTGATGAGGAATGTACTATAAAACTTGGTAGGTCACCTGGTTATCAACTTGCTATATGCCACAGGATGTGTGTCAAGGCTTGAGGGTTTTATTTTCCAGAGAAGTGCTTGTAATCTTCAGATTCCCTTTATCCCCCTTTTCAAAAGCTGAGCAGCTTGGTCAGAATCTTTCAGGACACCCACACACACCTTCAGTCCCAAATTAAAATTTCTCTCACACCAATGGCATCCTTGCCCTGGACTGAAACCCCCAGAGGATATCCTGAACCCACATTCAAAAAGCCCCATTAGTGCTTCTGGCCACACTGCCACTTTGGGAGCACATGGGTAAATAAATAAAACAGTATGAGTAAATAAATAAAACAGAAGTATCCCTTGTTTCTTTTCCAGTAGTTGTTCATAAAGTCCAGCATGTTTCCAGCATTCACAGACCACTTTTCCCAAGAGACAAAGAGCTGAGGAGCACACCAGCCTGTCCAGGGCAGCATGTATGCTGACAAAACAACATCTGTTCTAACCTTGCTTGACCAAATGACCCATCAAGGTACCCTGGAAAAGTCACCCTAAGCCTTGGCAACTTATTTTATCTTGCTTTAAAGATGAAACTTGGGGATCCACAGCAGGGACATAGACAGTGGAGTGACTTGTGCAGACAAGCTCAGGAAGCTGAGGGCAAATTTCAGCCTGTCCCTCCAATTAAGTGACCAAGTCAAGGCAGTGTGAAGTGTGCAGGATGCCACTGCTTGGAGGGGTGACTGGGTAACAGCTGGTGCTGACTAGCAGGATGCTGCCCCACCTGTCAGGCTTCAAGGAGATGCTTCTGGTTCTTCCTTCAGGGGAAACATCTAGCAATTCAGGACTGAAGCACTACCTCCTGTGGCTGCTCCAAGCACAGCTGTGCCCAAGAAGGAAGCTTCACCAAGTTTCACAGGCTACTGGGAAAATCCACATGCTGTGTCACTAAGTACAAACTTTCTTCTGAATCTGATTTTGCCCTCAACCTAGCAAAAAAACTTTCAGGAAACTCATGTTAGGAATAGGGAAGAAATTATCAAACAGTTTAAAAAAATTCAGAAATGTAGAGAAACAGAATAGTGACAGAGGAAGAAGAAGACTATTTTTCCATGGTTTCTGGATGATGGATCTAGCACAGGGGAGCTGCCAGGCATTTTTAATTTTCCTTTTTTTTTTTACACATCTTCCCTTTTGTCTTTCCTATGTAGAGTGGCAGCTTCTTGGTAATTTGTAATATTTTTTTTCTGTGAGTATATGTATTTTTGTAATTAGTTTTATATAAAGCTATTTTGCATATTACAGCCAGTCCTCCAAGATACAAATGAGTAGAAGCATTTTAGACACACTTCAAGTCCCCCAGGCTTCCAGTTACAGAAATGAAGGAAACCAGCAGTATCAACAACCACAAAAAATCTACAACAGGATGTAGGACGACATTTCCTAAAAGTCAACAGTCATCCTCAGGATCAATGCAACTCTTTTTCCACTCATCTGTGGCAGGCTCCAGAGGAGATGGTGAGAGCAAATGCATGTGCATGGGGTTGTTCATTATCAGACCTCTGGAATGCTAATGTGAACACCTTGCATTTATTCATGCTTTGCCTCTAAAGATTTTGCCAACATTAATAATAATGCTACTACTCATAGAGCTTTTGTAAGGAATAATTTGCTGTGGTCATTAGAGTCCACTGCTCTTTACCACAGTCACATAATAACATACTTGCTGTACTCACCAAAACAAACAAACAAAAAGCAAAGCAAAAAAAAGAAGTCAGTTCAGTACATTAACTTCTGCTTACAGGAATCCAGTGATTTTTTTCTCTACGTGTTCTGGTGATGATATGTAGCCACATACTACAGAGTCTTAAATACCACGTCTGCTCTAATCTTCATATGCCCATCATCACAACATCTGCCAATCTACCATTTCTTCTCTTTCGTGAGGGCACTTTCAGTGCAAGCTGATGTACCAAGCAGTACTGCTACTGGCAACCCTATGAACACTTCTTTCCCCTGAGTATGGTTCACCCCATCCCCTGAGCCTCTTCCAGAGGTCTATGAAAAGACAGCAGCTTGCCTGTCACTTTGTTTTCTAATTATAACAGAGAATCCAAGCTTTGGCCTGACAAGTCCATAAGGAAAGACTAGCTTTTTTCAAATCTTCATGAGCTGCTTGGTATGCAGCACTGGTGCATGAAGAAACAGCCTGGGATTGGTCTCTAAATTAAAGTTCCCTGTCCTTCTCCCCATTATTGTCTTATGAGCATGCCTCACTATACTCCACATATTCCTTCTCCTCACCCTTTTTCTGACATAAACACCATTTCTCCTACTTCTCCTACTTCAGAAAATTGATGGCTTTTACCTGAGAGTTAGTTCTCCACTTCAATGCTTGGTAGTAGTCCCTCTTCTTTTCCAGTCTCTTTATATTTTCCCAGCCCTTCCCCAATGTCCTCAGCCCCCTCCCCAGCTTCTGAGACATACAAGGCATAGAGAGACCACAGCCCAGCATCATCCCTGACTCCTCTGGAAAGGAAGAAAAGCTCCTTCTTCAGGCGTTCCTAAATTTAGCTGGGATGAATCTGGGATTAGACCATCAAAGAAGGGAATAAAACCAAGGCGTCTCAAGTATTAGGCTGGAGTCTTAACACCATCCGCTACATCGTGCTGGGGATTGCTGCTATTCAGTGGCCCAAGTGTGCAACATTAAACATGACACTGATAAAGATCAGCACTGAAATCAAAGCAAGTAGAGATCAGACCTTTAAAAAGGACAGTATTTAGCATATATCTTCAACTCCACTCTACTTTTCAGGTTTTTTTGTTTTGTTTTTTTTTGTTTGTTTGTTTTTGGTTTTGTTTTTGTTTTTTTTTTAGGGAGAGCATTTGTATTGAGCCTGATTTTGTATAGTATAGTGCTGGAACAGTATCTAGCTTTCCATGTGCACATGCAGGGAAGTGCCACTCCCTTCACCTCATGGTTCTGACCTGGCACCTTTACAAGGTAACTTCATGTACCAGGCTGCCATGGCGTGCTGCAGTGCAAATGGACCCTGTGTTTTGCTCCGTGACAGTGTTTAATTGAGTCTGTGAGCAGCTGGACAGGTAGACAGCCCTCCATGAGTCATGGATGCTTGTGCTCAGGGAGCGATGCCTAATGGAGGTAATTGCATAACTTTGGAAAGAGCAGAGGAGCCAAGGCACACCCCTGGGTAAATAGTGCCTGATGGTATGCTTAATTATAGGAAACATGCTTGGCATGTTATGTATAGTCTCCGAAATCAGAGATGGAAAAGACCTGCTACATATACCCTAACCACTACCATGGTGAAGAATGTCTCCCTTCCTGTTGGAGGCAGTGAGCCTTTCACTGTTTTCCTTTGCAGGAGTAGTCCACATTATTTACCACACTCCTACTTCTTGCTGTCTCTTGTTATTTTTTTTTTTTTGAGTCAGCCCATTTCCAGCAGTTAAAGGCTCCTTACAGACTCCACCTCCCACCTGCTTAGTGCTTTACTGAGCACACAGACTTGTACCCATCCTTCAAAACAGGGAATGGAGGTGGCCGCGGAGAACCCTGACCTCCTCAAAGCCACAGGTGGTTCCTGCTCCCCACAGCAGGTTTGAGGTGCTCATTCACGAGGCCATGGCCCAGAACAAGAGGCTTAACCCCAACTCTACAGACATTAAAATTCCTTCCTTCTTTCTGCTGCCTGTGCCACTCATATCTACCCATCTAAGGCACCTTCCACTTGTTTGCTGATTTCTTTCTGCTCTGCTTGCTGTGTGACAGATATCCTGAAGCAAAAGAATAAGAAATATAAAAGAATTGCTTTCCTCCAATTTTTTTCTTTTTCTTCTCACTAATGTTTACTCATTTTGGTGGTGCTTGCTCTGGACTTCTTACATTTTTGCAGCAGCACTGGTGCAGCAAGTTCCAAACACGACCCTGCATGCACAGTGCTAATCCCAAGTCACAGCCTTGTTCCCTATTATTATCTGCTAAGTGCTGATGTGAGGTGCGTCACCACAGGAAGTTCTTCCAAAATTTTCTGTCTGGTAAGTGAGGAAACACCTCATGCATACAACAGGGAGTTCAGATGTGCATTTCTCCACACCAGAGTCAACAGATTCTGCTATTTATTTATTTATTTTGGTTTTAACCCTGAGATGGCTTCTGTGCACTTTTGACCTGCTCTTGGTTTAAGCAGCAATTGTCTTTTCATGAAATGGAAGTACATACAGCATCAATGATGCATTTATTTAAGTATGAAATACCAGCAGTGATTTATCTCCACTTCTGTGCATTCAGCACTGGAGATAAATAACAGTAAAAAGAAAGGAATGGGTCTGAAACTCAGAAAAGAGCATCCTGTGTTCTGGTGACAGGTTCCTAAGCAAGCTGAGGCCGCCAGCCAGCTCAGGAGCAATGCAAGTTTTCAGACTTGTAGCCATAGTCTTTTAGTGGAGCTCTTTGGGCATTTTTCAAGAAAGCAACATTTTTACAAAGAGGTTAAAAAAAGAAAGCAACACAATTTTTTGTTAAATGCAGAAAAACTCCAGATAAGAAAGTATTTGAGTGAAGCCTAAACTTTCGTACAACACTACAGAAATACCTTGGTGCTATGATTTGGGACCACTCTGTTGCTCCCTGACAGGGTTCCTTGGAAGTGATGCTCGTGTCACCTCATCACATTTGCTCATTACTTATTGCTGTTTTGTGGCTGTTGGCACAAATACACTGAGAGGTGCCTGGTTTCCCAAAGAAAGGCTTGATGTACCCTGGTGGAACATATCACTGGCTGCCAAGCTGAAGGCAGCAACACAGAAAAGGGTCTGGGGAGCTCCAGGGATGGTAACAGGATGTTAATGAACTAAATGAGAGCCTGATTTTCCCAGAAGTCCTGATATCTAAAAGGTAACACTTCAAGCTGTAAACAAAATGAAAACAACCTTTTCTTCCAAAGAGTAGCTCAGAGAGGAAAAAAAAAAAAAAAGGAATTCTCATAATCCAGAACAAGTCAGAGACATCCAAAGATTCAAAGTAAACCTTTGAAAAAGGAAAAATCTCTTAGTAATTTAGATCAATTAGTCTCATTGCATTGTTTTCACTCTGCAGCCCAAAACAAGGTCCTGGCTGCCTAACAAGGAATAGCTATTTTTCTTCCAAAATTCCCCATCATATTGGAATTCGATAGAAACTGAAATTTTATAAATCAAACAAAGGCATATTTGGGTAAAAAGTATCTGAGAGTCTTCTATGTCACTGTGGCATGACTTCATTCCGAGGGACAAAAAGTGATACAAAAAAAACCTCCTGAATGATGTTTTAAAAAGACATTAAGAAGCAAACTTGTGAGCATCTGCTCTGGACTGACACCAAAGAAGCAGAAGCAGCTTAATAAAATATTTATTAAATGTGGTTCAAAAATTTATTTCAGAACTCAATGGTAAAAGGTTATTCATTCCTTCTGCTCCTGAAAATTTTTCACTTAAAATGACCAAAGTTTTTGCAGTTGAGGAAATAAGAAATATTTTTAATCTAAACTGAATGAGAAGAAGGATGCTGTCATTCTTGCACATAATTTAGGTTTCAGAGGAAAATCACACTCCTCACACAACAGAGTGTTTTCTTCTCTTTGTGAAGAAGAGATGGTAATTCCTCATGGCAATAATGCACTTGCAGTGCACCACATGAATCAAAGATCTGATGGAGATCATCTTTTCCAGGGAAACACAGATTTCAGGGGTACCCAAAGAGAAATTTCCATGAATGTTGGCGGCATCTTTACAGCCAAAATATTTATGCTTTAGCCTTTGGACTGATGGATAAATAAACAGCACTTCTGAATATGAGATAGACATTCACTTTTTTGTAAAAGAAAAGATATCCACACAAATAACATACTTTTACAAAGTAAGCAAACCCTTAAACCAGCAACCTTGAAAATGTATTTATCAAAAAAATGTTTATGTGTAAATACGTTTTCTAGAAAAACACATCTCTGAGGGGCAGACCAGTTCTTTCTGAAATGTAGTCCAGAATATGTGCTTGGAGGTGCTGCTCTGATTTAGGACATCAGAAAATAAAGTGGCTTCCACTGCTGGGAAGAGAAATTCCTCAGAGGGAGTTTCAGCAAACTGATGCAAGATTTCTGCCCTCCTCCTGTGTTCCCCAGTTTGCTGAGAGGTGCAGACAGCCACCTGTGCCTTATTCTGATAAACACCTTAGAGGCCCATTTCCCAGTATTGAACTTCTGGGGATGTTATTTGATAAAATCCCATTAATTTAGATACGAAAAGCCACTGCAGCTGCTCTTCAACTTCACTTCACAGGGGTATCTAAAATTTCCATGTAAAACGTTTTTTCTCCAAAGCCATGGAATTCCCATTATGAGCTATCCAATGCCAGAGTCAGTCTAAACGGAAACTGTAACTATCAAATGTAGTTGAAAAAAAAGATAAAAGGAAAATGTTTTGTGCTGATGCTCTTTCCAGGATCCTCAAGAAAAATGAATGAAATTCAAAGTCTTCTGGCACTTGCAGCGGGTCTAACCTGAAACCATCATGCTTATTAAAGCCTTGCCAGGAATATTTTCAGGTTTTGACTATTTCATCTGAAAAAAAATGGTGAATTCTCCCAGACATTGATTCCAATGCTTTACCATTTCTGTGTGCTGTGTACGCAGACATTATATTCTGACCCAGGGCTGCATCTTGACATATGGAAGCTCTTAACTTCCCAAGCTCTAAAGTAGATGAACATAGTTTATGCTTCTGCAAAATTCCTTTAAATGACACAATTTAACATTTTTTTGTTTCTGAACAAAAACCAAAACACACGGAGCAAAAATTGGGTTATTAACTGGAGTCATTGAAATGCCAGGCATAACACACCTGGCAAAGGGGAAAAAGAAACAATCTGGAGCTGCAATACTGACACTAATTGGTTTTGAACTTTTGTCATGTCCAGCACTGCCCAAGAATAAATCTGCAAAAAATTATAAGAAGTTTCCCTTTTAGATAAAATGTAACTTCTTCAGGAAGAACAAAATCTGCGCTGAAAAGTTGAGATCAGAGCTGATAGAAGTTGAGTGGCTGCTTTCTGTCAGGGGTTTGGTGGTCAGTGGGACTATCTTAGGTGGGCAGGGAGGTGCCTGGCAAGCATCCCATGCCCTGGGGAAAGGAAGGTCAAGGAAGAGTGGCCAGACTCCCCGCTGCTTCCCTGTCCCCCCAAAATGGACACCAACACTGGCATTCAGCCGGTGACTTTGCAGCCTTGTCACAGAACTTATACCCAGGAGCTATTTCCCTCCTCCCCAAAGAGAAAGTTTTTCCCAGCATTTAACCTGAATTTTATTGGCTGAAACTAAAGTAATTCATTTATAGCCTTTCTACAGATGCCAAGGAGAACAGAGCAGCCCCAGTAACATTTATGCATTCTTTTAGACTGCAGCCTGGTCCTGTAACATTTCCCTTTTAAATACAACAGTAGGTGTAATTCTTGCATCTTCCCATCAGTGATCATAGGCCTCAGAAACACGACCTCTCCCACTACTGCCCTCTGGACTAGCTCCACTTTCTCCAGACCCTCTGGAAATTTGTACTGCAGCTGAGGCACTATCCATGTGGAGCAGGATGGAAGGATTATTTCACATTTCTTGCACACTATGTGCCTGTTTATAAAGGAAGTGGACATTTGCTTTTTCTGTAGCAATGCCACTCTACTGACTCACAGGCAGCTTGTGCCCCTCTGAGCCTCCAGAGCTCACTCTCTGGGTGCACCACCTCTCATGCAGCCACCCCTCACCCCACATCTGAATGGTCCTGCCTCTACTGACTGCTGCCATGGGCAATTCTTTCCTCATCATGACCACACTAAATGAAACAGTCTTGGGGTAACCCTGAAAATCTATTCAACAGCACTCCTTTAAATTATTTTTCTTTAAAGGCATAATTGTCAGCAGATGGCAGCCCAGCAGATGGCATGGGCATGGTTCAGAGCCCATGCCACCAAGGTGTCCATCTTCTCTGTCTGCTTTTTAGGGAGGGAGGAATGTTGATCCAGAAGTGGTTTTCTGGGTGAGCTGCTGCAGAGCAGAGCACAACTCTGGGATAGAGCTTTGCAGAGAGTGGCTCAGCAGCTCACATCTCTTCTCCCCTGATTCCAGGGGGAAACTGGACTCAGCATGCCTGCAGCAAGGCTGCCCAAGCAGAAGGTCCATTTCTAGCATCACCCCCTTTGCAAACAGTCTTTCCTCTGTAGTTGTCTCTGCTCATCTGGAATCAATCTAAGGCCATGATGAAATACATGCCCTCCACACGGGGAGGTGGGAATTTTGCTTGGGGGTCCTTGCACACACACAGACACACACCCACCCCTTCTGCTGTGGGAGTCACTGGCTGGGGTCAGGCTCCCAGCTGACCCCAGCACCACGGTGCAGAGAGGGCAGCAGCACAACCCCCTCCACAGACTTGCCATCCTTTCCAGCCCTGCAGGGATGGTGAAATTTGGGGAGCAGTAAGTTTCCTTTCTCCAAGTGGTGTTGCTCAAACAAACACCACACAAGATAGGACTTTCTGTTCTTATTTGTTACATCCTTTCACAGTACGTGGGAGATGCTCGAGCAGTAAATCTAATTCAATCAGGTATTTGTTTATCACACACTCCAGAAGGAGCCTAGGCTCTTGAATAAACATGTATCGGTCTAAGTGGGGCTGGTTTTTTCAGCATGCCTCTGTAGCTTTTCTTTCTCTGTGATCTGTGCAAAAAGGCATGTTTATAAACAAATTGCTAGAGCTATTTATACTAGAGCTCAAGACACTTAGACAGTAGCATATCAGAGACTTTTGATGGAGGCGGTAAATGGGTCTGGAAGTTGATCTGACAGGAAATAAAAGCTAAAATTGTTTCTCTAAAAACCAGCAGATAACATTAACAAGCTGGAATAAATAAGAGCATGGAATCCAGATCAGGCCGTTGGATGCAGCAATCTGTGTGCTAAAAAATCCTCTGTTGAACTGAAAGAGATTCACATTTACAGAAGAAAAACAACAGCATATTTCAGTCATATGAGAACAGAAATGGAGCAGAGCTACCAAAATCCCCAGCAGGATCTCATGTTTAGCAAGAGAAAATTTCATGGTGAGCAATATACAAAATAATAAAATAAAAGCCAAGACTAATAAATTGCTTGAATCCATAGACATATTTTCTGGATGACTGGCTAGGAAGGTCAGCATGATCTCCATAGTTTGTTCTAGAAGAAATCTTGATTAAATCCATTCATACAGATCTTTATCACATATGTGAACTTCAAGTTTTACCATGACTCTAAAAGTAAATAGCAGATGCAGGATGGAAATCATCCAAATTAAAGATGGAAACAAATACTCTTGCAGCAGTACTGTTGTTAATGCCTCTGGAGGAGTACAGCTACATTGAAATACAAAAAAAAAAATACAAATGCAGTGATTTTTAATCCTGGTAATGTGTCAGAAAAACAGTTCCTAACAAGTTCATGCAACCAAGACAACTGGGGGAGGGAAAGCCCACAGCACCTGGATGACTAGTATTAGACATAATGAGAAGGAAAAAACAGTCATAAAATGTTAGCATACTGCAGCTCCTGAGCTGCCTGTGCACACAATCCGTTTACAGCCCAAGCAGCACTGGCAGAGCCTCTGGAGGAAGCAGTGTTCAGCAGACGGCTTTGCAACACCAGCTCCAGGAAGTCATCAATCAGCCTGGGGAGAGTTATGCTGAGATTCTGCCCAGATGAGAGGTTATCAGCAAAAATAATGTTCCTGCTGACAAAAATGGAACCAAAAATAGAAGTTTGAATACCTAGTCAAACCGCAACCTTGTTGTGTTCAGCAGGGAAACTCAACACTCTCTGCAAGCTGGATGTCCCTGACCTCCTTCTGAAGTTTCTGTGGAGACAAAGCCCTGTTGGTGGTAGCATTTCAGCATGTCAAGATGACACACCAGAAAGAAATAAGTAAGCTCTTACATGAGATAGGCAGTTTTGACTGGAAATGAAATTACTCACACCCAAGTAATAAGCAAAGACATCCCCATGGGGTGAGAGTGAGGATCCTGCCTAGCACCCTGCTCGGGCCCCACAGGACATGTCTGGGAATGAGCAAAAGAGCAAAACACCTGCAGAGAGATGTTTTCCTGCTTTCTTCTCCATGTCACCTGTGAATGAAGAACCTTGACCAAAGATTCTCATCCTCCTCGACAGAGAATCTGTGCAACTGAACTATCAACTCAAAGAAATGAAGGCACTGTAAGTAATACTACTCTCAGTGAGGCAGTACACATCTGGATACAGGGGAGCAAATGAAGTAATAGACAGCTGAGGTGTGAAGTAAAAAGGTGTGAACCCCTTCAGTCCACCTCAAAGCACAGGGGAGTCATAAAGCACATAGATAATGGAGCTCCAGGCTCCTGCTGTCTAAAGTATCTGACAGCAAGGAATGTTGGCAAGAAAATGGAAGATTTTATTTTCTGGCATAATCACAGTGTCTGGATCAGGGTTTCAAAGACAAATACAGTTTCATATGACAAGGTCAATTTTTCTCCAGCCACGAGTGTCACACTCATTGTTTTCACACATGTCAAGTCCAGGGATGAACTGTGGGGATCATATCTAACTGGCAGCAACTACTAGGATGTTGTAGCTAGAAAGAGTCCTCCCCTTCCCTCAGAATGGCTAGCTGACACGTAACAAATCTATGGTTAGAAAAACAGCCCCCTGTGGGGTCGAGGTAAGGGGAATATTTTTCCTTTTGACGCCGTCAACTGATACATGCACAATCCGACAACCATTGGAGTCATAAAACTATACATGGAAAACAAACAACAGCGAAAAAGAAGTCTACATCAAATCTCTATGAATTTAGAAAAATTAAAAACATAAAAACCCATTAGCATTTACTATTGCCCAAATCTTTATAAAAGAGGCTTCTCATTCTCATGCATGTCATATTCTTCAGGAATGTTGCCATATAGTGGAATTTTATTTTTCATATATTCTTACTATAGGTTTAGTTACTAAACAAGGAGATGTCTATTTAGTTTCCATGTGGAAAAAATATGTAGCTCCTCCAATGATGAAGACTGCTTTCTACTGCTATAGTCTGAAAGAAGAATGATAAAATACTTTTATTTCAAAAGAACAGCAGTAGCTTTTGCTGGTCCTAGCAAGTCATAAAAGTATCCTACAGTGCCTCTTATACCTCTACCATCCCTTAAGAGCTAAGTATATTCTAGTTGTGATGAATAAGGACACACAATGAGCAAATCTGTTGGAAATCTATCTTCAGAGGATGAGCACAGATGCTGCACATCTGGCTGTGCACCTAGTGGTAAATATTTGAAAGTGCTCAGGAAAATAAAGGAAGCTGAGCTCTTAAACAGGAAGGGAAAGTATAAAAGGGGTCAGCAAGGGGTTAGCAAAGAATCCTTCTTGCAATGTGAAAATGAAAACACCACCAAAAAAACCCACACTGAGAAATGGAAATTCATCAAACTTATTCCACTGAAAGGAAGCTGGAAGTCTATGCCATCCCAGGAAGCAGGAGGCTCTGTGGCTTCAAGTCACAGTGTCTCATTAGGTAAGTTTTTCTAATTCTTACCTCTGTTTCAGTGTTCTCACCGCTTCTCCTACTTGTACTATGATGTATGATATCATCTGCAAGGTCATTGACCAGCCATTATGGACCAATTTCCTTACAAGCTGACTTCAGATCAGTTGCAGATGACTAGTTTGTTTGTGCCAATGATGCTGAGCATTTGAAATTGTTTTATCATGCAGAAAATTGTTATGTTTCTGTGGAAGGAAAAACTTAATCTACGCCTGTTCATCAGAAATCAGGAATGCAATAGAAAATTTTTGTCAATATAAACATTGTAAATTTACGTAACTATGAAAATTTCAATACACTATAGCATTTCTATGCCATTTATAGAGCTTGACAACTTTGCAAAAATATTAATATTAATTGTAATATATAATCCCAGAGAGAGATCATAAAATCATCTCTCTGTTGTGATAATAGTTTGATAAAATATCAATTCTTTTCACTGCTGATCAACTGTTTTCAATGCTAAGAGGTTACCCAGCTGATTTTTACACTACCTCTGTAGCAAGGTTGGAAGATGCTCTGTTTTTTTTTCCTTAGATCTGACCTGCAAGTTGAATGTTTCCTGTAGGAAACCTGCCCTCAGAAAAATGTGGTACAAGCATATATTTTCTTCACAATGTTCTTATAGTGCTTGGAATTGTTTATTTCCTTATCTGTTGCCTATTTTCATTTTGTGGAGTTTCACAATGCCACAGTCTTCAGTGTTTTTAGTAGGGGTTGTTATATTCTTCTTTTGATGGCTCAACATAAATCTTTTCACACTTACTTTTCTGAGACTAGATTTTAACAGCAATACTAGAATTGTTTTCACCTCAGGCAGACTATTTAACTATTCAGTATAGAAAATCTCACCTTTTTTTTTTAAAAAAAAAAAAAAAAAAAAAAGAAAAAAAGTTATTTCTGCCCTAAGTATTTAGCATGGATTCGCCCCTGTCCAGAACACTGTTTTTAAAATGAGCCATCCATGAAAACAAACAGGTGTAAATTACAGAGAAAATGCTCTGCAAACTAATCAGTGTTGCAAAAGCAGAAATAGCTCAGGAGACCTGGAAAGACTCCAGTTCCACAGTATACGTCCACTCCCCCTGTCCCCAGCCATTCAGTCTTCCTGTCATCCTCCCTCCTTTTGGGAAATGGTTACGTTTTGGTTTAATGCAAGATTAAAAATCTGTCCAGAAATGGATGTGTTAATAGGGAGTAAGAAACAAGCCATTCTTTTATGATTTCCAGTAGAGAATCACATCATAGGGGCTGTACTGTGTTTTTTCTTGTAGTCCCTATCATGAATTTTGTTACATACATAAATTTGAGACAGCATATTTAAGTAACAGATAACCACAAAGCATCTCATCCAATGCATTCCGTTGCCTGTTCATGAAAAAGGTTGACAGTACAGTGTTTCTGTCTGTCATTTTGATGAGCTGAATCCAAATCCAACCATTTTCTGTTCCATCTGGGGCCATGAAACAAAGAGCCTGTCCTGGAAGTACAGCCATTTTAGATGCAGAAGAAAACTTCTTCAGCAATTGTAGAAGAGCCTGGATTACTCTTCAGCACATAAGGTTTAGGCTGTCCATTTTTCAAAAATCTTTCCTGCTGTGAAACACTGCACCATGGACTTACCTATTTCAAGCACAAATTTCCTTCCCCCTCATGTTTGCAGAGGTCTGCTCAGGGGCAGCAGATGAAGTAGAGCTCAATTCCTGCCCCTTCTTTCCTCACCAGCCAAGGCAGCCAGCCAGGGCCACAGGGGACAGCTCAACTCAGCCGCCATCCAGGCCCAATACTATATTTCAGGCTGCAGATAATTATTTGGAGAAATGGTTTTCATAAAATAGGGTAGTCCTGTGGCTTCAGAAACATTTGTAGGGAAAGCTGTATGCTGCGTGTACTTCTTGTAGAATGGTGAACCCTGAATCACATTTATCATGAGTCAACATCAAAAACACTGCTGATGGCCTGAAGATTGTGCCAGAGCAAGCACTAAATTGTGCATGTCCCAATATACCTGTCCCTGAAAAGTTTCTTCTGGCTACCATTTAATCATAGAATCAGAACAGTTTGTGTTGGAAAGAACCTTAAAGATCGTCTCGTTCCAAAACCCCTGCTCTGGGGAGGAATACCTTTCACTAGACCAAGTTACTCAGAGGTTTAACCTGGTCTTGAGGACCTCCATGGATAGAGAGTCCACAACCTCTCTAAGCAACCTGTTCCAGTGTCTCACCACCCTCACAGTAAAGAATTTATTTCAAATATCTAATCTAAAACTACCCTCCTTCAGCTTAAGGGCATTCCTCTTTGTTATATCACTATATGCCTTTGTGAAAAGCTTCTCCACAGCCTTGTTGCAATCCCTCTTAACTACTGGAAGGTGCTATAAGGTCTTACTGGAGCCTTCTCTCCTGGCTGTAAAGCCCTAATTCTCTCAGCCTGTCTTCATAGAGGTGGTGCTCCAGCCCTGCGCTCAACATACTTGGCCCTCCTCTGGACTCATTCCAACAAGAGCTCAATGTCTTCCTCCTGCTGGAGGCCCCAGATCTGGATACGCTGCCTGAGATGGGGTCTCACAAGCACAGAGTAGAGGGGCAGAATTACCTCCCTTGACCAGTTGGTTTCCTTACACACAGGTCTCAGGCCAGTGGTACCTAAAGTGTGCTCCTAGGAAGGGTAAGACAGAAAACATGGGGAAGACTAAGACGACAAGAAAAAGCAGACCAGATGGTGACTTCCCTCCTGACCTTCCCAGGTCAGAAGGAAGCTCTGTAGAGCTTGTGGTGGAGGCTGACAGAACAGTACAGGATCTGATCCTCTGAGGTTTTTCTTTCTTTCCTCTCCTAATAACATTAAAATAGATCTAACTCAACAGCTCCTCCCCTCTTCCCCTTCCCTCTGTGACTGTGTTTGCCAGCAAGACTCAGTACAGTGGTGAGCATGAGCCCTGGGGGTCCTGTCTTGTGGTCTGTTACAGTGGATTGCTCCACTGCAGGTAGGCATGGAGTGTCACACAACAGCCCTTCCAAACTTCACCTTTTATAGATGAATGACTGTGTGTCTTTCAGACACCTTCATAAGTGTCTAGCATTTCAAAATGCTGAAAGCATCTGGTCTTGGCATACATTTTTATGGGAATTTTGGAGAAGGATGTAAACAGTAACGGTATGAAATACACAGGTAGGTTTGGGATGAGATTTTTAACATCTTCAAGATAAACCTGATAAATATTTTTCAAGTATTTTAATGAATCAAGTACACATTAAAAAAATATTTCATCCATCTTGCTCTGTTCAACTCATAAAACTCGCACCAAAACTGCAATATTTTATTTCAACAGAATTAGAGGGCACACGGGAAGAAAATCTGTGAACATTTTTATGTCAAATTAAGTGCATTATCTGTCAGACATCTGTATTTGCATTTCTGTTCTCCTAACACAGTTTGTTAACACCTACACAAACTCACAATATTTCTCTGTGCCACTGAATACAGATTCATTGTTTACATCTACCACCTCTTCTTCCTCTCTCCCTTTCTCCTTCCCTCTACCTGTCTCCAGTGAGGTATGACTGAAAACTGCACCCAGCTCATCTACTGTCAGCTTTTTAAAGCATTTGGCTGCCTATGTGCAAAGGCTGAGGACAGACTTCCAGCTCTGAAATCAGACAGTCTGTATACCAATACTTGCAGTTTCCAATATGAGCATCTTACTTCTGTTCTTCTTTCCCATTATTATTTTCTTTCCATGCTCTCACGCTCATGGTTGAGGGAGGTATAAACTGAGTCTCACCATAGCCCAAAATACATTGCAGTGCTTTGGGAAGTTTGACAAACTGCAATACATGTTTAGATTTCCTGGCTCAGAGACAATGCAGAGAAGAGGGTTCTGGCAAGCTTCCTGGACATGGGATGCAATTGCTCTGCTCTGCAATATACAGTATGGGTTACAGGCGCTTTGAACATTTACAGAGCACCAGTTCAAGAGGAACAAATAATTTTTTAATCTTTGGGTTGTAATTAAATGCAACTTAGTAGATTTTCTGATTTTGAGATAGCTAACTGGAAAGAAATCAGATTGCTGTGAGCTAAAAAGAAGTTATACATGACACTGTGCAGAATGTAAGCATGGCATGGTTCCTTTCAAAGTGCCTCTCAAATTTTGTCATCTCTTCCTCCTCTGACTTCTTTAGGAAATATGTACCCCTTCATCACTTCCTTATCTGTATGACTACTCATTTCCTGTACACATGGCAGTTGAGACAATTGACAAAATTTCACCAGATCCATGGAGTCTGGGGAAAACAGATTGGAATTTCCAGGTGATATTTGTGCACATTGCTATAAAAAAGATCTGATCTATCTTCACAGCCATACGAACAACCTGGTTTGTATTTCCAATCTTGATAACAGATATCTAAATATATTTGAATCTTTCCTGGCTTAGTTGGTCCTTAGCTTGCCTTCTTTACAGTGTGCTCTCTTTTGAGCATCCATGGTTTCCTCACCCACAGCTTCTTCCAAACTCCCTCCCCTCCATCACTGAACTCCCTTCTCTTCCCCTTCAGTGCCCACAAATCCCCTGACAGGCAGATCCCATCATCCCCAGATCTCCTCTGGGTCACCTCCTTGCATTCCCCTATGTTGCTGTCCCCAAGGCAAGAAACAGTTGGAAATTATGCAAAGAAATTCCAAATTCTTCACATATTTTTAAATTGGATTTTTCATTTCAAAATTTGGATTTTTTTTCTGCAGTGAGTTTGTACTTGTCAAAAGCATAATTATTTATAATGCACTTTAACTCCAGTGATCAGTTTTAGTCTTTGTCAATCTGTGTTTTTTATTAGTGTGATTCAACAGACACAGATTTTTAGAACTAGAAAGCTAATGTTTTCTGAAAAGCTGAACAAGTAGTACAAGAGGTTGAGCACACTGAAACTGATCTCTCAAATTGAAAGAAGTTCTCATGCAAAAGCAATGCTTGCTTGCTTGCTTGTTTTCTAAAAAAAAAAAAAAATAAAAAAAAGCAGATCACAGAAACTTTAAATGAAGCCAGGAAAACACTTCATAAAGATATTTTTGTCTTGAGCCCTTATCAATAGTTTGTATAGAAAATTCAATGCACAAAACACTGCCCTTAAGGCACTCAGCTCCCCCTTTCTCTGTGGGGAGATTGCTTAGGCTGTAGCACATGTGATTCACTCTTGGAATATCAGTATAATAATCATAATCACATAAAAATATTCTGGCTGATCTTTTTCTTTTTTTGGCTCAGAGCCAAAAATAACAACCGTACACTGCTTCAAGAATACAGAAGGGGACTTTCTCCCTTCCATGAAAAATCACATATATTTTTCCTAACAGAAATTACAAAAAGCATTGGTAATGGACAAAATCTTAAGAAAGAACATCTGAGGTGTATCTTTTTCAGATACACCTCAGCTAAAGAAAAGACAGCCTCAAAACCAAGGTCTGCCATACTGCAGTGGCACTGAGATTTTTATTATTTAAAGGCAGTATTTCTCAGTATAAGAAACCTTCAAGGCAATAATAACACAATTCAAATGCATGTAAGAAGAAAAACAGGACATACAGAACTTGGGACAGCTTACTGCATTGTTCTGAAATTATCTGTTCAAGTAGACATGTTTTAACTCACACCACAGGACTTGTAAGCGATTTTGCTGAATTTTGCCAGATTATGTTATCTGTACAAATATGGGGAAACAAATATTTAAATTCATAAATTCACAACATTACGCTCATGAAGGATGTGCAAATAAAATTCACAGAGAAAAGAAATCAAGCCCTTCTTAAATGCAACAACAACAACAACAAAAAAAAAAAGAGAGGATCTTTAGGGAATAAACCTTTAGGTTTTAGGAAGCAGTAATTACATCTGAGAGAGGCGAGGTTATCTGGGATTTATAAATTTTCCCAAATATTTATCCCAGGTGCTAAAAAGCAGCATTGCCCTTGCTTAAAACTATTTGGACAAGCAGACTTACAGCTTTCCTCTCTGTGTAAACAGTATAGCAGCATTCTAAACAGATTAATAGCAGTATCAGTTCAAGTCAAATATTTGTGTAAGCTAGAGGAGTGGAAAAGGTAGTCTAAGGGGAATATTTTAACCACAAATTCTAAAAGGTACAGAAGTGTCCTGCCTGCATGCAAACAGCCCACCTTGACCAAATCATTCTGTTTAAAATTAAAAGGTTTCACAACCTAATCCATTACTTCCAGTGACCTAAGAAAGATTTTCTCTTCCTTTCAGCATTATAAGAGAGATTTATGTTTGTACTAACCATCACAGCAGAGAGGTACCAGTACAGGAGCCTTCAAAAACAAGATTCAATGACCATGCACTAGACTGAGAAAAGATCACCAGTTCTCTCTGATCTTACTGCTGGTTTATTATACAATTATGAATTAATAACTAATGCTCAAATTGTCACATCTGCACCCAAACAGAAGGGAAAGCAGTGGAGGGGAGATGACGACCACACTGCTATGCTGTGTCACAGTGCAGCACAACCCCCCGGCCTCAGGGCAGGCTGCCCAGACACAAGCTGCTCCCATACAAAGTTATTGCTACAGTTTTTTAAGTGGTAAAGGTCTCAGCCTACTGTCAGTCTGTAACACAGGAGAGTCTGGAACTCCTATATAGCTCCTATAGCTCCAATAGTCCATAAAACTTACTGGAGAAACACAAATTTTGTGGTGGTGTTCTGAGTCAGACAAAATTGACAGACACCAAAAAAGGTCAAATTTATGAAAACTGAAAAAGCTGAGGTGACATTTGTCTCTCTTTCATGCCCATGATCAATGGGTTTGAAGAAAAACTTAGACATCCCCTTGCATATGAATCGACATTGCTTGTTCATTTCTGTCTTTTAACTTTTGAATTCAAGTAAGAATTCATTTCAAACAATGAACAGCTATGGAATTAGAGCAGCACATCACAGAGGCTGAACTGTTTTATGGCTAAAACCTGAGGGGTCATATTTCTCATTGTTTTCAACATCTGCAGTTTTCTCTTGTATTGTGGAAGACAGAAGCAAAGGTTTTGCAGGAGATTTAAGTGGCACAGCTCTACTGCCTCAAGAGCTGGAGGGAAAGCTCTCCCTGGGAGCAAGTGGAGCTAGAAAGCCTGACACAGCTACATGCATTCACCACTGGTTTGTTAAATTGGACACTGGTTTTCTTTTGCATGTCCTGCCAAAACAACAGTGGTGAATTGATCCACATTCATAGTTTGGTGGGAGCAGTCAATGAAAGGGGAAATCCCCGTCACCTAAAGTCCAGTCTCTAAACACCAGCACCTGTTGGGCTCTGGGGAGGCTACAAGTCCAGCAAACCCACCACCTACAGGACTTGCCCATTTCTGCACCGCAGTGCACAGCAGAACAGCCCTAAATTTGGTTTTTTGGGAACTTCAAGCACACTTTGAGGGGGCAGAAGGGGAAGAGGCACTGCTGGGTGCATCAACAGCAAGCAAGGGGTACACTTGGAGGCAGACAGCTCCAGCGAAAGTAAGCAGGGAGTGCTTAGTCAGTGGTTACTGACTTTTTCTGCTTGGCAGAGTAAGGGGCATTTGTGTGGCCCAAGCATTATGTGGGAGGTGATGCACCTGGTGTACAGTTCTACTGGGTCCTCATCTCCTCTTCAGCCTCCATGTGTGGTCTGAATTTATCTCTGTGTTAAGCTGGAGATCCAAACTGTGACAGCAGAGACCTATTAATATAGGGGAGAAAAGGAAACGAAATTCTCTATGTACAAGGGCTGCAAACAAACAGGCAAACAAACAAACAGGTTTCTGCAAAGGAGCAGCAGTTTGTCTGGGGAGAGTAGTTTTTCCCCCCATCATTTTTTTAACTTCATGCAGACATGTACAAGCAGGTGAGAAAGGTTTTTGGGACAGACACTGCCTTACTGAGGATGCAGGAGCACCTTCACTTGCTGCAGGTGACTGCCCTGGGAGGAGGGAGGAGGGAGTTGGCAGTGCTTCCACAACCAGAGGGATGAGGAGGAAGCAGACAAGGTCTAATGTGGATGTAGGAGCATTAGGTGTTCCCAGAGGAGAAGGCTGTGACCTTCAATGCTGCCTCACCGAGCCCCAACTCTGAGTGCAAGAGTTTCTGACCCAAGGGCAGCCAGCACAGCACTCCTCAAATGGTGGCACATCCTTACCAAGAGCAAGGGGTTTTTGCAGAGACACCTCAGGTACATGCTGGCCAGAAATTTTACTCCCTTCCTTCACATCCTGTCCTCATTTGGAGGGACAAGGGAGTCAGCCCACACACTAAGTCTTACGTGAGGTCCCTGACAAAGCACCTTGTGCCCTCTCTGATTGGGAAAAACCTTCAGGATCAGCAGTTCACACTGCTGAACTCCCTCTGACTTCTTTTTGCAGCACAGGCCCAGTGAAGAAGCCTTGTGTAGGACCTGGTTTTCCAGCTGGTTTTCAGCATTCCCAGCTGAGCTTTCTTGCAGGAAATGTGCACCTTGGAGCCCAGCCATCTGCATCGGCTGTAATCCCGGAGGCCTTCCTGTCTCACTGGGGCTGAGACTAGGAGCAGTGGAGCCTGGCACAGGAACTGCTCTGTCCTGTCCCAGCCTCAGAAAGGCAAAAAGTTAAAAAAAACCCACAAAACAACCCAAAATACATGACCACAATCCACAGTTGCTCAGCAGTGGCACTGGTCTGATTGCTGCTGCTCACATGAAGTTTAGAAAAGCTTTGTTCAGCCTCAAAAATGTCCTCCCATCTGAACCTCATCTTGCAAGAAACGTTCACAGTAAGAAAGCCCACAACTGTCAAATATTAACTTTTGCATGATTACAGACAGGGGCTACAAATCCTGGGCTCAAATCTGAGAGATAAATGTGTTTGGATTCAATACTTCATCTTTAGAGGCTTGAGTGCTGAATTTCAGCTATTTTGTTCAAGTACAGAGGTGGTGCTCTAAGCAGCTATACATGTTTCCTGGAAATGTCATTGCCAAAGAAAAATTGCTGAGGACAAGTGGGACTAGATTAGAGTTTATTCTAGAAGATCAGGAAATGGAAATGGTGTTTCTGCTTAGATTTAGATGTCTGATTTTCAGAGGATTCTCCTCAAAAGCAATGCTTTCACTGAGTTAGATTTGTAAATGAGTGGATTGCTCTTTCAGAGGATGATGACTGCTGGTAGTCACAGCCCTGTCTCTCGTGTCACAAATATTTTCTTTGAAAGGTTTGTAATCATAATTAGTCTTCCAGGCACATTTCTCCAAAATGTTGGGTTGTTTCCAGAACACAGGCCAGGATCTTTGTCTTGGATGATGATGCTTCTTCTCCTTTCAGGAGTTACTGGACTGGCAATTCAGCTAGAGTCATCTAACTGGTCAGACAAACTGAGTCATTTCAGAGGAAACTTCACATTCTTGTACACACAGGAACACAGGAAAGACTCCCACATTTTTTAATGACTAATCAAAGATATAGCTGTTTGTGAAAGATGTTGAAAATATGGCTGTGTCCTTACACTGGTGTCAGAAGTGCTATAGACACAGCACACACTTCTACTTTGTACCAATGGGTTAGTACAAATCTACCAAACATGGTATCACCTATTCTAACTTACTGACAAAGACATTTGACTTGCAGAGTGTTGAGAGAAAACAATTTTACATCTCAACTAAAAATAAGAATAATACTCAATTGCATGCAGGAAGTATGAAATGCTCTTCAAAACAGGAAGAAGAGGATGCTTTCTTGATGAACAACTCATCTAGATGCACGTTATTTTCTAGTCCAAGTGGATTTCATTTCAGATGAGCATCTTTTTTGTACTGCTGCTTGTGTAGGTGGGAAACATTACATGTTTGTCTTTCATTAGTAGACTTTTGTTTATTCAATTAATAAATATTTAAAATAAAAGAGCTCACAGAAGTCTGGTCTTTTAGATAGCTTTTGAATATAAAGCACTGCATAGAAAAATAAAGTCACTTGAAATGTAGTTTTTATTCCAGTAACTTTTTTTGGTGTCTTGATACTGTATGGTAATATTATATCATAAAAGGGGGGGAGAGTACATGTTTGGGGAGCATGGGGGAGTCTAAAACAAGGATTTTGAGGCTGAAACAATTTTTAGGAAAGTTACAGGAAATCCAGTTAAATGGATGCCAAAAATTTTCCAGCAAGCCAAGCCAAATTCACTGTAATCTAAGGAACATCAGAGGAACACACAGAGTCTTGCTATGATTATCTGTGTCTGTGCCTCAACACAGTCCAATTTCCAGTGCAGTGTGACTTAGCAGGGTGTTCATAAACCTAGCCTTCCACTTAAGTCACATTAAAACTGAATTAAGTATCCCACTGAAGTGCCATACCATAATGCTCAAGTACCATGCAAGGTATTGATTGAAGGGGAAATGCAATCATTCCAAACTCAGAAATACCTGAAGCATTCTTACCTTCCAACAGATCATTTGCTAAAGTTGAGCTGGCAATGGCTTTTATCCAGCTAACAATATGATAATTACTTATACTCTACAGAGATGGGATTATCTCATTTCCTCCCTCCCTTCCATCCTTCTCACAATTTAATGGCAATTAATATGCAAAGACATTAAAGAGGTTTATTTTTAAATGCACAGACTTGTAATTTACTACATGGAAGATCCAGAGCTAGTCCATTGCCACATCAGCAGAGATATACTACTCTGGATGGATGCAATCCTTCCCACAGCACCCTCTGAATTCAGAGACTGGTAGAAACCAGACCTTGCTGAGCTCTCATGATGAATCAGTTACAATTCAGAGTCTCACACACCTCCACTGGGACAGAAATAAACTGCACTTAAATTAGGGTTTTTCTTTTCTCTATCCTCCCCCATCTTTTAGATAGATGTATTCTTTGGCTTATTCCTACTCACAAGAGAAAAGCAGAGGATGCATTAGGCTGGTAGTTCAATATACAAAGATGAAAGGCTAAAAATCGAGCCAAAGAATCATAAAGCTTTCAAGTCTAACTGATGAAATTTTCTGGATGCTGATTTAGTGTATATATTTGTGTGGCTTTACAGATTATTCTGCAGATAAGAAAGGTCCCTTCACGTATTTTTTTTTCCTACCACCTCAGCCAGTCCAAGCAAAAGACCAAACCTTGATGGCACATGCTTGAGTCCCCCAGCCCCACAGTGCAGGATGCCAAAGGACTCCTCTTGCTGGGGATGGCCACCAAGAACAGGGACTTTCAGTCTAGGCTGCCCTACTACAAGATGTCAAAGCAAAAATCATGTAGACCTGTGGCTGTGCAGATTTCAATGCAACGAGCAGAGAGGTATGGGGATCCTCCCTCAGTAATCCAAATTGCTGGGGGCCAAATGAGAGAGTCTGGGACAGTCATAGCCAAATTTAGGTCTGGAAGAAAAATTCTTCATTGGACACAACATCTGTTGTCCAGCCCAGAAATTGCAGATGTGGATATCAATGGCTTATCCAACAACTGACAGTGGGGAATACAAACTTGAAGCTCACTGCTGGTGAAAAGAGGTGCGTTGAGGAGCTGCTTGACTATCCAGAAGCAGCAAGGCGCCTGGAGGGGCCCTGTGCACCTCATGGGGTGCCTTGGCAACACCATCACTACAGAACCTGAAAAACTCATTAAAGTATCTGTGTTAGACTGACAGGCGACCCCTGCTCAAACTAAGGGGACAGTCATTCACTACCTAGAAAGAGCAATACAAAGTACTTTAGGCTCATTATGCACATCATAAACATCAATCCTTCCATGGCACCCAGTAAAGCTGTCACAGTGTTGTTCTTTCAATCTCTACCTTTTCACTCATCAGACAGTGGTGAGCTGTGATCACCTGCCATCCTAACCAAGGACAAACCTCACACATCCAATCACAAGCAGTTTGGGTCTTTGAAACAGATGGTGAAAGAAATACCCTGTATAAATCATAAAATTCTGCTAACAGCTTACAGGCAAAAAAAAAAAATTTAAAAAGAAGTTCCCTTTCTCTCAACAAAATACATTTCTGAACAGCTCAGAAAAGCTGTACTTTTCACAAGCAGAGACTTTTATGATGTTGGTTATTTTCCAATTGATTCCCTGGTATTACAGAAGTGCTTTGGCTGGAGTATTTCCTTGGCCAGAACAACAGCTGAATTTGAATTTCAAATCTCACAGTCTACACAGTGCAGACTTCCCTTTCAGGAAGCACTTTAGTCTTCTAAATTTAAAATTCCAGATTTTAGCAGACTTGGCAAAATACTAGGATCCATAATTGTGCATGCAAAATATTGAACGTATGAGTGAGTGCCAACAATCCCATCCTGTTCAGGCAGGGCAGCTATGTTTGCAAAAAATCCTCTCCTGAGAAGGACTTTTGATCCAGAAATGTATTATAACTGTTGCAGCTTTTGCTTCTACAATACAGTCAATGCAATTAAGATCTGAAATAAGACTGACTGCCAGTCTGGTACAGGAAAATAGTGGCAGAGAAGAGACCATAAAATCTATGTAATTCTTCTGGTTTTCTTTGCTTGGGTATCCACAGTTGGGCAGCAGGCAGTGTCAAAGCAGTAGGAGGGTGACTAAAGGAGCCTTGCTTGCCCAGGGACCTTCTCACTGCAGAAGACACCCAGCAGTAGCCATCCCATGACAGCAGCTGAGCAGCAGGTTCTCCCAGAGCCTTTGATCTGGGCCAATATACAGCCTGTTCCCTTCTCTGCAAGACCATCCCCTCCTACAGAGAAGGATATAGTCTCTTGAACTCATTGTTTCTCAGCATGATACCCAAACCACCTCAGATTTTGGAGCCCTAGATATATAGCTTAGTCTAAAATATCTCAAGAGAGGCAGCTGAACAACTTCAGGAAAATAGATTTTAGCTGCTACTTTTTTTCTCATGTACTCAGTGCTTATCTTGATGTGCTGTTACAGTTCCCTCACCACACAATGAACCAGGAAGAATAAATACACATGGACCTGAGGCAGTAGCCTGCTGATAAGTCTGTTCTACCACTCACTGGTACAATCTAATGCTGTGTGTGACAAAATCAAGCCAACCACCTTCCACAACACACAGTCTGCTGTAGTTGTTGTTTTTTATTTTCTACAGTGACAAGAAAGTAAGTTTGTAAAAAAAATATGTGCACCTTGCTTGCATATATAGATAAACATATACATACATATAAATTCCAGTACTGTGCATAGCCATGAATGGAAACAAGTCAACTTGACAATTAGCCAATATAAAGAGAACTAAAAGAAATTTTAGCTCGTATACCTATCCCTACTTCCCTTGCCAAAATGTGGTTTAGCCATCACTTTTTCCTATTTAAAAAAAAAAAAAGTGTAATTATTTCCTCTGCTCCTGTGTTAAGACATGTAGAAATAAGAAAAGTTACTAACACAATGGCTGTATGGACAAAACTTCATAACTTCTATACCCAAAGGGTAACATTGTGGTATTATTGCCGTTGACAATACTCAGAAATCAGCAGAGCCAAGATTCCTCCCCCAGGCAAATCAAATGCACAAATTAAATAAAATATAGAAAAAGAGAAAGACCGTAACATGTTTGATCTCATGCAGTCATTAACTTCGAGTATGGCTGCCTTTAGCACAACACCTCTGGAGTCTTGTAGTTCCTCATACTTAGAAATTTCAGTCTTAGGAGAGAAGACTCTCAATCTGAAAAAAGTTTTAAGTCATGCAGCAGTGAAGCTGCAGAAGAATTTAAATGACTTTGTGAAACTTAAGAGAAAAGAGAGAGTCAGCACCAGAGCTGAGAGCAGCACAGCCTGATCCTGTTGTAAATCCTTTCAGTCACTCTGCAGCCTTGATCTTTCTAAAACTCAAAGCACTGCTCAGGTTAGGAGCATCCTTTTCAGGGACCTACTGTTTGCAGCATAAATTCCCTGGAAAAAAAATAGGTAAACCAAAAAGAAGCAAATAAAAAGGGAGCTTAGCTCAAAAAGCAGTTTCATACCTTTAAGTGCTTTGACAGTTCTAAGTGTTTTCTTCCTGCTCAGGAGGTTTGTTGGCATCCTTAGCCGACCTGCAGCCTGCTATGTCTTTAATCATGGGCTTCTGGCCATGGTTCATCCAGGAGCTGCTTCTACGTTCCTGGTTAATTTTAGGCTTCCCCATTAGCATTAGGGGAGATGTGATGTCTGGCATGGAGGTAGAGGGAGGACTGGCCTTCAGGCTTGGGGGTAGGGTAGAAATCTCGCTGTGATTGTGACAGGCTTCAGCTTATGCAGAGAGAGGGGCAGCTCTTTCACCAACACACAGGATCCAAGCAATACGAGGCCAAGGACCCCACTGCCAAGGGGGCAAGGGCTGCCTTGCTGCTCACTTCTCCCTCCTCAATAGTATTTAAAGATGAGAGTGAAGGGAAGAGCTTTGTTGTGCTTTTTTGGGGCTGCCTGCTTCCTGTGGGCCGAAGAGAGAGGTGTACATGGCATATGTTCCTCACAAACATTCCCAAACAAGTCACACAACCCAAAGAGCTGCCAGCAACCCTCTTCTTGCCCCAGGCAGAAAGCTGGGCAGACTCTGGCCAAGAAACACAGGAAGAAAAGTCAGAAGGACTTTAACTTTTGAAATCTTGCATAAATGGCAAAAGCAAGAGACACCGTAAAGGAAAAGGTTCTGGATGTCTCTGTGGTAACTTTAAGAAGACACTGATATCCTCAGAGGGTTTTTTTTTCCCCTCTGGACATCATAATTCAAGAGACATGGCCCATATTTTCTGGGCAGCAAATGTATGAACTCTTTCCCAAGACCATCACAGTAGGAGCAGGATCTTTCTGGTGCACTAATTACAGGGAATGGTGAGGATGAACAAAGTGCACTCCAAAACTCCTTGTAGATGCATTAAAGATGACATCTCTGCTCAGAGGCTCTCCCAGAGCATCCCGTCAGACTCTACTAGTCATGTCACTTCATATTATTTGATGTGATGCCACACAGGGCTGATAAAACCAGACAGACATACACAACAATAATGTAATCGTGCCTCCAGAAAATGGCAAAATTAGTCCCCTGTGACATTGGGACCAAGTAAATTAAAGCCAGAGTGGAAAAAATATGTTTCACATGTATTTTTTGGTGACTTAGTATGAAATTATTCATTTAGTTTTACTCTCCAAAACTTCTTGCAAGCAGCTGGCCCTATAAAATAAGGGCAGTCCTACAGAGGGAATATAAACTGCCCTTTTGTACGTGTAAACGAAGAGCAGCCACAAAACACATCCTGTTGACAAAAAGATATAAAAACCACTGGACAGAAGGAGTTAGTTAGGTATGCTGCAACAAAGCATTCGTTACTTCATCACATCTTTCTGGAAAAATGAGGATGCTTGCCATCACATCAAATTAGAAGGCACCTTCCTTTCAATTTAACACTGTGTTCCCAGTCCAGACCTCTAGCCTCCAGGATTTTAGGTCCTGAGCTGTGAGTCAGCAGAGCTACTGCATTGCTTAACTGGTTCAAGCCTCACTCATCAAGCCTTTATCAAAAGGACTGTAGTGCCACTACCTCCCTCCTTGGTTATTACCCCACCTTCAAGGAGCTGAAGCTTTCTGTCTATCCTTTTTTTTCTTCATCAAAATCTGTCTTTTGTTCAAGCTGCCATACTTGGATGGATGCCATACTTATGGATCATTTCTCCTGAAATTCTGGGTTCTAACAGTACTCCATGGCCCCTGGTATGCTTGTAAGGGAAGCACTGTCCTAACTTCTCTCACCCACTGTACTTTTTCTGCTATCCTTCATTAATACATAGGTTGTAGCAATCACAGAGTATAAATATTTTTGGCATGAAATGGAACTATTATTGATGTTAATCATCCTATAAAAGCACTTATCGTAGATTTCACAGATACTGGATAACATATAAATGCTTTCTGCTGTCAAGCACTGTTTGGGGAAATATAAACACCTAAAGTTCTTTATGTATATAGAACACAGACTGCATGATTAGCCTGACCTGTCTGTAGTGTTTCTCAATCCTTTCCCAATTCTACTACATTTGCCCATTTGCCCCTTTAAGACAGTAACAACAAACAACAGAAGCAGGACTGAAGAAAACCAAGCCTAAATTCTTCTTCAAACACATTTTCAAGAGTTTGGGCCCAAATATTTCAGTCATTTCTGAGAACGCAGCCTGAGGAAAAAACCGGGGTTTTTAGCTCACATTAAAAAAAACACTGTACACTTTAAATAAAAACACTCAAGCCTTCTTGCTCTGAGGGTGGGACTTGGGATTTGGCTGCAGAAGCACAGGAGCACAGGGACTGTGACACCCAAGTCATGACTGCAAGAGTGGGAAGCCTCAGAAGGGAGATAGCAGAGGGACAGCAAAGAATGCAGCAAATGGGCAGAAGTGGCAGGAATCAGTGGGCAGAGATGAGAAACACCCACCTACAAAGGCATTGCTTACCAGAGCATCTCCCCATCCCGAGGCCAAGACTGAGCCTGATGCTCACCACCCCTCTGTGCAAGGAGATGGTGACCAGTGGCCTCTCTCTCTGCCCTTGCCTAGGTCCCTGTGGATAAGCAGCAATTATGGATGGCCAGTAACTATGTTATTTAAAGTGCCAGAGGTCTGTGTAATACTTTTTAAGGCCTCAAGTGCAGTTCAGGTGACAAATGCCTTAGCAGTGTTGTGCCATAAAATATTTGGGGGCAGAAATAGTCTTTTAAAAGCAAACTGGGAAGTTATATACAGGGAAACAGCAAAGACCAGTACTTATAAAACTAAGTTTGGTAATATCAGCTAAAGCCTGAAGCAAGGCTGTCTCTACAGGCTTAAAGCAAATTCTTTCATGCTTGTTTGTTGGGATACTGTCCTGCAATTCCACAAGTACTTAAATTTTTTTCCATACAATCCCTTACCAGAGTTAGTGCAAAGGGAAGAGAAGCTTCAGAAATACAATAGACTTAGATTTAATATAAAACTGTTCATATAATCCAGATTGTGTAGAAAATAACTTCTTTTAGGAGATAAGGCTGGGGACCACAGATGAAAAAAGTTAATTTCACATATAATGCAGCAGAATATGGGCCAGCAAATCAGATTTACTATTCACTTCTTCCTAGATAATACTGGAGTAGATGAACTAAACTTTTTACTGGCCTTCTGCACATTCCTCTTTTTTTAGGAACCTGAGCTAACCTGCTTTGAGTTGTTTGCTGAATTGCATGAGCATTCACAGAATGGACCCCTCTACCAGAAGATTCCCAAATCCCAGATTTTTCTCTTTTACCTTTCTTAGGCTAACTTCCCATGCACACAGTCATCAAAATGTACACTTATTTCAACAAAGTTCTAGAACATTACTATGGTAATGTTTGTGAACCGTCAAGTTACCATAATGACAAGCATCAAACTAAGCCAGGAGCAAACAGTTTTATCTTCAATATCACAAGTAAATAAGACAGGATGCTAGGCACTGAATAAGAAAAAGCTGTAATATTACTTGAGAAACAATCATTCACTCTAAACAAGGAGGAGAGACTTTGCATTCATGTAGTTAAACACTACCATTAAAGCAATGGGGACAAGTTAAGAGTGCACTGCTGTTTGACTCTGGTATTTCTTGAGTGTTTAATTTTACAAGCTTTATTACATTCTTCTAATATTTCTCCTGGGTAAGCATTTCATATAAATATCATTACTTTTAAAACAAAACCAAAACAAAGCAAACTCAAACAGACAAATTCTTTGGTGTTAGGGATAATAGCCCATTGGTTGATAAACTTCTGTCTTTGAAAAAATGCCTTGTTGAGTTTTGAAGTAGTTCCATGAACCAGTCCAATTACCTTCTTGTAAGTAAGCACTGCTTAAGACTGCACTAGCACGTTGCTCTTGCAATGCTTTCTTGAGCTGCTGGGCTACAATGCCTGCTTGGACCTGATCAGACACAATCATGCAGCAAGTCTGGGGAAATGCACCCACTTGGGCAGGAAGAACAGAGCACTTCTTTTTGCTTCTAGAGGATTTAGCAGACATACTGATAGGAAAGTGGCTGGCTCAGAGCACAGCTGTGTAACATATGCATTTTACTAGGGGTGATGATTCACGATTTCTATCTAGCAGTTTCATCTGGTTATTGTATCAGACAGAGTAAGGAGATTCCATAATGCGTGTTCTGGAGCCACAGCAACAGACACTCATGTCTTCCCAGCACCCTCATAAGGGAATGCACCAACACCTGAGCTCACCCACTGGCACAACTCGCTGCAGAATTGGCGTTTTTCTCTCCTCTTTTCTGGAAGCAGCCTATGTAACCATGGATATGTGTGTGTGATTTACCCTGCATCACCCCCCACTAGATGAGCCAGGCTATGCCCACACTTCATTTCCTTGAACACTACTTTGCTGAGAGTTGGCTGATTCTCATTTACTCCTGGCCCCAGGGGGAGCCCACCTTCCCCACACATGTCCTGTCCTGAGCCAGGAGACCAGCCCCAGTGCCAAAGCTACCTCTCTCCTCCCAGCTGCCACCTGGGGCAGGCAGGATGGTGGGTAATGCTGGCTGCCCAAGCAGCTGACTGAATCTCTTCTCCTTCTTCTTTGCTGGTTCCTCTGCACTGGTTGACTTAAAGAACAGCTTAAAGAGCAGCTTCTTGCCTGTATCTATAACCAGTTTGCATCAGTGCAAAAAAGTCCCCTTTGGCAGGCAATTTCTCTCCTGCTTGTGGGAAACCTAGTAGAAAAAGTGGGAACAGTAAGATTTTTCAAAAAAGGCTGCCTAAATCTCTACCACCTATTGAGAGGGTCCCTATCTAGGCTGTGAGAGCAGCTCACAGTCTCTCTGGTTCCTCAGTGGCGTTGGATTGTCGAATATCTGAACTGCAGAAATGCCTTCTTCCTTTTGTGTGTGGCCATGGAAGGAGGCCTACTCTGAGACAGGCTGGGATCCCATCAGATATAGCTTTGGCAATAGTCATCTAAGAAATGGAAGTGCCCTGCCCTTCCCTTTCTGCATGGAGGTAGCCACAACACCAACACTTAAGGATTTATTAACTGTGCCTATTCAACAGCACTGCTCTACTACAAAACTATAGCAGGGTAAACACAACACTTTAGAGTCAGACTAGGAGTGCAAAGATTCCTTCTTGTCTTAGACCACCCAATTTCCAAACACTGGTCAATGAAGACTCACCCATTTAGGAACTTCTGGATTTGATAGAATTGCTTACATTAGGCAGTATGCATTTTGTCTTGTAGAAAGACAATTTGACTTGGAAATACTTTACTAGAGGCTGTTCCTTGAAAATACAAATGGAAATAGTATTTCTATTGTTTGGTTTTTTGAATGATTTTCCATTTCATAGCTTAAGGGAAACCATCATTTAGAAGACATCAATTATGAAGGATTCACAACCTCATTTATGGTAAAAAAGCTAAGCATGACTGTACATGCATCAGCCTTGCGTGAACTTTTTACTTTTGGATGCTAGTACTCTTTAAAGTATTGTGTCAATGAAAAGTTTTGAGAACATCTAAGACATAGATGATTAGCCTACCATAGTTACTTTGGTCCAGGCTGCAAGCCAGCAGACATGTTACCCTGGAATGAACCTCAAGTCTATACACAAAATGGACCCCTAAACTATACGCAGAGAAAGAATGATCCAATCATCCTCAACAGACCTAGGCTAACATGTTCTTGAAAAAATACTCCAGAGAAAGTGATTCTTCTCAACTTGCAGTTATGCTGAGAACACACTGATCTTTGCAAAACCTTTATCAGGAGAAATTTAATATTTTTCTGAAGGTCATTAAAGACCTCAGTAGGTAACAATGTGCTACTGGTGCTTGGGACACCACAGAACAACCCCTGGTCTATTTAGTTACATCTCTCTTTTGATGACCTCATTTGGAGATGTCAGCTAGCCATACCTTAAGTAACTTGTTAAGTGTCTTGCTAGATACACAAAAGCATAGCACTATGTGTTGTTAGTGCACCACAGAAGTCCACTGTGCCATCTACCTGCCCCGTTCACCCTTCCTCTAGAGCTCTGAAATCAGGAGCATTTAACAAGTCCCATGTTTTTTCTGAAACCACATTGACTTGGCTGTAAGTGTAATCCTTTTGTCATCTTGTCTCTTACTTAAGCTCCTAAATAGGCAGCTGACACAAGTGATATCAAATTGACCAATCTGTGATTAGTTACCAAGCATGACAGAACTCTGATTCTGTGATGGGATTTCCAAAATACAGTAGAAATTGCAGGCAGTGGGATTTAAGTCCCTGCAGATATTTGTTTATGAAACCTAGTCTGCAAGTGAAACAGGACAATAGCAGTGGAAGGGATGAAACCAAATTTGTGTCCTGCTTCACCTTTCCACCCCAGGCTCCTTTTTTCTGGAGCATAAGTATGTGAATCTGGCTGGCCATGTGGAAACCTGAGGCCACAAGCCATGGGCATCTGGACAAGATATACCTGCAGGCTTGGCAACAGCTGTCTGCAGTCAAACAGCATGGAGAGCAGCTGAGTTTTCCTTCATGGACTGAAGCATTAATGGGGCCTTTCTCCTCTGCCCAGATGTTGATTTTCACGAAGTTTGCGGGGGCTGATATGTGTGAAATATCTCCTGTGCTAAATTGGTAAGAATTAGTCTGTGGGCTTGGAATTATTTGGACAGGATCTTGCAGACTGGTATCCTTTTTGCCTCATTTCTGTAGGAAACCAAACGGAAAACTCTTCTTCTGCCTAAATGGTCTTTTTTTGCATCCACTCTGGCACTGAGAAAGCAGAAAGAACTTCATTCTCATGAGATCCAGAGACAGCCTGCCAGTACTTTTAAAATAAGGCAAATATTTATTGAATCCCTTTTCATATCATTAGCACTTAACCATCTTGAGTAATTCTGGAAAAAATAATGTCTTGGTACTTCTTCAATTCAAAATCACTTTATGCCCAGGCTCTCATTAAGTGATTGTACTCTGTGGCTTATTTCTTGAGGAGAGCTTGGGATTAATAAACTTGACGACAAGCGAAGCACTGAGATCACTCAGAGGTAAGAGTTTAAGCCCTGCTCCTCTCCTTAGCACTGCCAGGTGCTCAGCCCCCAACTCCATGCTCTTGTGTCTGTTTCTCCACATAAGCACCAACTTTCCCATTTCCTTTGTGGGCAGTCCAGCCAGCACACATGGACATCCAGGGAGATGCCTTAATGAGGGGCACAGCAGAGCCCCTGTCCTTTGTGGATTTACTATGAGGCATCTTAGAAAAATTGGCCCCAAATATGAACAACGACAAGCAATTCATTGCAACAAAACTCTTTTTAATGAGTCATGATGGGACTTTGGGTGAGTGAAGAATACAAAAGACATTTGCTGACGGCATAAAATATGTGAAATCCTGGCAATAAATGAAGATTTCCCTTCTTGTGCAATAGAATTAGTCCTTTAAATTTTAACAAGGCCTTTCAAAATATTGTGAACTCTCCGCCCAACCTCCTGTGCTGCCACAATTACAGCAGAAAATAACTAGGGAGAAAATTACTGGGACATTGCTGATACTGCTACTTTTTTAGCATGCTTTTCTGCCTTAGTTTCCCTAATAGCAGCAACAGCTAAAAATGTTAGGTACATAACCTTGAAGACTCTTTTCCCATTAAAAAGTAAATTAAAAGTATATCATGGTCACATGAGATGTGTATTGACACGTGACTGTCAGACCCTGGTGTAGCAGCATCAAAAGATTTTTTCTGAAAGAGATACGGCTCCCAGAAAGAAACTCCTTAAGGAAAGTAGGTCGTTTAATGTATTTTTGGTAGGGAGAAAGCCATTACGTTTTTGACTTTGCAGAAAGGCAAACATGCATAGATCCATATTGTCCTTACATGATGGACTGCCCTGCCTGAAAGGGCTCAGAATCAAAGCACACCTCAGCTTTGAAAACTGCCTTTTTAACCTTTTTATTTTGAAAGATGATTTTACAGTCTGAAAGCCTAGGATTCAGGGAATGAAGAACATGCTACTTGAAGGTTTAAGACAATGGCAGAAACCTGCACTTTGCCAAGTATATGCTGTATGTTACCTGGGAATTTCCAGCCCTTTTGAATAGTGAGATGAAGGGAGGACTTGTACCACATTTAGACATTAAAATCTCTTTAAAAGTCACATGATGCAGAGACATAATGGCCTATTTTCTAAGCAACTGTGCAAATCCCTGTTTGCATGATGAATAATATATCTTCTGATTGCACAAAAAGTGCACATTGACATTTTAGTGATGTAAAACACGTGCTCTTGAAGTGTTCCAGAGATCACACATTAAATTACAGGAGCATTATTTTCAAACACTGGTCATGAATGTTAAGCTTTTAAATTAATGTTTATGTTCCTAGATATGGATTACAGAAAGATCAATTTATAATCCTAATTTTAGGCACCTACTCTGTACTCAACAAAATTATTTATATACATTATTAAATCCTAAAACCAATCCTTTTTTAGATAACAAAATGGAAAGTTCTTCACTGGTGTTAATGACCATAGCACCCTTCACAGTGAGAAGGGCCAGCAGAGTACCAAGGAACTTCTTTCTGCATTTCCAGAAGAAGAAATCAATGTACTATGCAACTCAGCTGATAGACTTCATTACACCCATTGCCTCCCCCTAGGAGTCCTGTGATGTGGAGATCAAAGCTGTGCTGGAAAAGGTGAGGTGTAGCTTACTATTAAAATATGCATCCTGAACCTGTTCTCAAAACCCATTTCAGGAACTACTGCTGCACTTTCCCTTGGGAACATATTGGCTTGTTCTCAGGTCATCAAAAAATGGCCCTTCTCTCTCCCTGCTTGCTTAGGCTTTGACCCAGTAACTACAGCCCCCAATCCCTCTTTCAGACCAGAACCACTGATTTAATTTCATCTTCTCCAAAAATAAAAAATAGAAAATTGAGGAAGTACGAAGCAAAAAGAGTAATCAGAAGGAACATGCAATCTTTGTGATGGTCTCAGCACTGAATTAAAGGGCAGACACTCTCCTGTCAAAACGTCCTAGCAAGCACAGTTAAAATAAATGTTGCTGCTTGATGTAGAAATGAGAAAAATTTTGCAAACATTGGGATTATTAGAGATCTGCTTTAGTGGAGTCCAAATCAGAGCTTGGAGGCTGTTTCTTTTGCAAAGAGATGTCAGAGAACCCAAAATGTTCGACAAGAAGAGGCAACTTCTGTTCTTTCCAACTCCAAACATGAACACCATGTTAGAGGTTGTGGTTGTTTACCACCCAAGGGGCACAGATGAAGGAGAAGGAGCAGGAGGCCACGTCAGCTGCCCCTCTGAGACACTTGACCACTGGGCAGAGGGAGAAAAAGGCTATCAGAGATTTGGGAAATGACTCGAGGGAGCAGTTCAGAATGTTCAGAGAAACAAGATCAGAACTTTGTTAAAGATAAGTGGCACTTTGAAACCTTTAAGTCAAAATATATATTAAACCAACTAATTGATTGGTGTTGGAGCTGGTAAGGATTTTTTTACTAAAAATATTATAACATCTGATCAAAGTCGAGTGTGAGGAAATGGCAATGACTGGTTTCTTCTCCCTTCACTGGTCTGATGCACAGCAACTTCTCTTCTAACACAGACTCATGAGAGAAGGAGAAAAAAGAAAGGACCCCCAGATTTGAGATACCAAGGTCCATCCCATGACCTGGGACCTCTATCCATGCACCAGTCCCATGCCAGAAAGTTGGAGGGCATAAATTGCTTGTCAGGATGAATCAACGCAGGACATCATGTGAGCATGTTATGCTATGATACAACCACAGACCTTGCTCATTCCCCTGGAGAATTTTCTGCATACACATAATCACAGTAATAGTAGTAAAAATGTCCAGGGTCTGTTGGTTCCAAAAGAAATCACTTCTAACTCTCCCAGTCTTCAATTACCCTCTTACTGCTAGGCATAAACCACCCTGTGCTGGTGGGAAAGACAGGACATTTCAATAATAGTGTGCCCTGCCAAGGCTGATATAAATTCTCATACACACATCAGCTTGTTTCTGTGTAAACCCATGGGCTCTTTTCCATTATGGGCTGCCTTCCAACACCAGGCTCTTGCGACTAGCTAGCAAGGAGCTGAATTCCTAGAAATATTGACAAGGAACATGTCAATGCCCATGTGTACTGATACCAAGCAGTTCTCATTCCAGAGGCACAACCTATTTAAACAGAACACACTTGCTGGAAAGCCTGTTGGAACAGATGGGGCTATTTGCTATCCAATGCTGGGCACTGTGGCCAAGGACCTGAACCCCTTCATCCCCAAGCTAATCATCCAACAATCTAATGACTTCAGCAGACACAAAATGGTTCCAGAAGCCATATATCTACTCTTGGACACACATAAGCAATCCCTGATGATTTCCATGGCGTATTGCTATTTTTACATCCTCTTCATTTTTCAAGTGTGAAGAGAAGTTATCTGAGAGGCCAACAAAGTGTGACTAAAGGATCAATTTCACATAGATTTTTGCAGTATGAGATGTATTTGTATGAAGACCTGACATTGTATCCTGACATCTCCCTAGAGGCTCATCTACAAATGCTCCTGAGCAACACCTTTTCCTTAACACATTTTGTAGAGTTTTATTGTACTGCTTTAAACTGCCTGGAACAAATCTTATTCTCTCCCTTCCCTATAACTGTGACTGGACTCAGCAGCCTATACAACCACCCAGAATTTCTACATATCACTTTTGGACCTTTTAAATCTACACCAACCCATCCCCCTTTTGCTGGGCCTGACAGTTTAAGTATCCCTGGATTTTTTTCTGCTCACTTTCTTGTCTGCTCTTTGTGCATGAGTGCTTCTCTCACATACCCTGTGGCTACAGCTGCATTCGCCTGTGTCACCCCTCACCAACTACCCTCAGGACACAGCTATTATTAATTGTTTGCCACACCTTGTACAAGGAACCCTTCTTTGAGGACAAATCCCATACTGAACCTGGACAAGACAAAGGAGGACATCAACTCCTCCCTGAGTTAGTGTCTTTAAGATAAAGTGAGGGCTTCTGCAAAGAGGTTCCTCTGTACATCAGTCAAAGAATGAAAATATCTGGGAGACTTTTACAGGTTGTCAAGGAATTTGGAATGGCTCAAACAATAAAATGGAAATGCAGTTAATATTTTGGACGAGCTATCTTTCAGTCATTAGGATTGAATTATTTCATGTTTTCATCTATCATGTGATGACTTTGTCGAAACAAGAAAAAAAAATATAAGTGTAACATCCGTGGTAGAAAACCAGAACATATTTCAATGTGGTCTAATGCCAAGGGGGGAATTTATCAACAAGAAGAGAGTTATGCTGTTGCCAAATGGCTGATCCTGTAAGCTGACCCAATTAAACTAACATGAAAGGCTCTTTTTACACTCTTTTCTCCAATGCAAAAATAACTTCTTATAGTTTGAAATACATTTGTTCCAAATGTTTCTAAAAGGCTGAATGTATGGCAGAATCCACAGCACTTACTGGCAGCAAGAGTGATAACTGCAAAAAGCTGTGTAACCACCTTTTACTTCCTGAGTTTTGAGGCCAAATTCTGCCGCAAAATGAAGTGAAATGGCATGTCAGATACTAGAGAATCAAACAATAGTTGGACTGACATAGGCATCATACTCTGCAGGAAAACCTCAAAACAACTCCCCTAGCTTAGGGTCCAGTGTTGTTCATAAGTGGTAGTTCATACAATTAACAAGTCTGCTGTTGCTGCTTTAAAACAAAAGCAAAATGCATCCCTGAGAGGATATATTTATACTACCTGGGGTTTGGCAAAATAAAGTATAATTCACTCTTAGGTTTATAAATTCTCTGAGATAATTTCAACATGGAAAACAAAACCTTTTCCCAATATAGACATTTATTCTATTTACATTTCTGTCAGCCCTAGAATTCTGCAAAGCAGAATACATTTTCCCTGGAGTACAGCCCAGCGAAGAATTGGTGAATAGTTTATATTTTATAACAGTGCCTTAAGTCTCTGTTATTAACTATGCATTTGGAATAGGACATTTCCTGAGTCCTCACTTACTGCCATGGTATTACAACATTACATCAAGCTTTAGGTTTTTGTTTGCTTGTTGCTTTGGGAATTTTGCTCATTTAAAGGTATATTGCTCTGCTACATGGAGAGGAGGAAAGAGACAAAGAACAAAAGACTCTTGTTTTGAAGAAGGAATTACGGTATTAGACGCTGCATTACATGAACAATGTAATAGAAAAAATACATATAATATGTACCACCTTGCATGCGTAATTTAATTTGTATGAGGATTTTCTCTTCTCAAAAATTAATAATATTATTCCCTTTAGTGTTCTATTAAAGAATCAACAATATTTTAAAATCATTAAAATCACTATTACTGTAGATGTACATGCAGAAAGGGAGTTGCACAGGACCTTTTTAGCAGAAATAAATACTGTGTCAATCAAAGTAAATTTCTCCCTTGATATTTTAATTTAAACACAACATTTGGGAGGGTTTGGATTTAAGCATGTTGGATTTCTCTTGCTTTGGATGTATTCATTCTTTTCTTCCTTTTTCTGTAGCCTGCATTCTTTTGGAGTGTCAGGAGCTGCAATTTGTTTCACTAAAGCCAAAAATGTGGTTTTGCTTTGTATACTTAGCACTAGTTTCTATGTAAGATACACACTGGACAAATCTCAAGTAAAGGTCTCTTCCAGCAGAGGGTCAGACGCTTGGTGCCTTTTCCATATGTTCTGAACTGTGTTGTTGGCTGGCTGTGTGTTGAAAAGGAGCTTTGACAAAGGAATCAGTCCTCCTTACACATCTGGAAATGTTGATGGTCAGTTAGATATTAAAGCATTATGGTCATTCTCCACAGCAAAGATTCAGCATACCTCCAAGGCAAAAGCAGCGATTTCCAAATGCTCATGACATTCCAGTGGTCATTTGAAATGAAGAGAGAATGGATTTTAAAAACCCAACAAATGACCTTACACCCCGCAGGGTGCTCCTGCCAGTGTCTTACCTTTTACACTGCTATTGTAGTAAGACAAAACACGGGAAAACATTCTCAGGCAAGAAGCGAGCCTTGTTTTCCTTAACAAAAGGAACAAACAAATTGTGCTATTTGTCCCTAGCTAAATAGAAAGATACCATGTTTTTAAAAATAAGACTGTCTATGGAGACAAAACATCTCTTATTCACAAAGTACTAAGTTTAACGTATACGGCTCTTACAAAATCTTTCTTCTCAAGAAATCATTGTATGTTTATCTGGTCTCCTGGAATACAGACAAGGGACATATGGTGAACATTTTTGGACCATCAATCAGATTCTAGTTCATCAGTCAAATCTGTGCAATGTAAACACTGACCTAAAGAGCAAGGTTGTTTCATTATATTTTATAAGTGTAATTTGTAATATTATTTACTTTCAGATTCTACACTGGAAGTATTTTAAATTTCTCAGTGTGAGAGTTTTACCATCTGACATCACTTCAAGAAGAATAGTTTTCCTGAAAAGAATGGATAAACACCTCTAAAGATCAAGTTCCCCTACATCTGAAAGCATAATTGCAGAAATAGTCAAAGCAACTTAGTTGGTTGACTCAAGACCCTCTGTACTTTCCTGAAGACCTTGTATTTCACACCAGGATTGGTGATTCTCACTTCCTTGTGCTTGGCATGCTTGTTGGGTTCTTTTGTGTTGTGTTTGTGTTGTGTTTGTGTTGTGTTTTTGTTGTGTTCTAAGTGATACTGCTGAAAAGATGTTAGTCTGAATCTTAGTCTGAATCTGTTAGCAGCAAATTTGTTCATCTGATTTTTCAATATCAAGAGACTTGCAAACGAGTATAGAGCTGTTATGTTACAGGAGATCAATGGCTATAATTTGCAGTCAAATGGAGTGAGATAACTGCAACACAATCAGGTGGTTTGGGAGTGGGCTGGACACCACACCCTGGGAGATGTGAGGTGTTTGCTCATACTGCCTCTACTTGGCTCCAGTATTATATTCCTCATATATAAGATAAACTCTCCTAAACCCTTGCAATTTAGATATGGGCAGGTCTTGCAGGCTTGAGGTCAAATTCAGAATTTGACTTGTGAAAGTCCTGATGTATTGGATTAAGTGGTGCTGATTTGCCACACTGTGGAGAAGTTTATAAGGCTCTTTATAAGGCTTATTTTCCACTGTAAGTTTAACAGTTAGCATGAAACTGGAGACATAGAGGCTCTACTACCTGGTCACAGCTGCAAATAGTGGAGCAGTACCCTACGGTGTAGGCAATCTCTTTGGCTTCAGCATTAACACATGCAAAGTTGGCTTGAAAAGCATCAGAACTCTATAATCTTCCATTTGTGCCACTTCCATTGGATGCAAATTCCAGGTGAGGGTTTCCTAAGGCACAATGTTTCCTTTGGATCTTGGAGCAGAAAGGTGATGTCAGCTCTAGACTTGAAAGAGTAACTCCCTCCTCTTTTCTGAAGACCCTGGTTTAAGAGTCAGGCTCTCTTGCTCCTCTCTCTATTTACATTTTTATATATGAAATAATTACCTACTAAAAAAGTTTGCAGAATGCTTAAAAATCTCTAAAGATTACCTTTAAATTATAAGAAATAAACTGTTCAAACACTGTGTAAACTGTATTTTAAAGTGACCAGTTGTGGTAAATAATTTGGAATATAGATAAACAAGATGGGTAATTTTTTTGGCATGCTAGGCCAATAGTTTGTGAAACATTCTTCAAAACCTCTTGAGAAAATGCTGAGAGACATTATGGAGCAGCAAGGAAGCATGAGGCTCCACAGGGCAGGCAGAGTGGAAGATGACACCAGCGAGATTCTCTGGAGCAGTTGCTTTGGGGTCTGAGCCCAGACCACAAATTGCAAAAGAAACCTCTGGAAAGTCAACGGAAACACAGTCCAGTAAATTCATCTGAGAGCAGATCTTTCCCAATGCTAAAACAAGCTATGTAGGGTATGGCTTGGGTGGTGGTGAAGTGGCAAGAAGGTCACCCTGAGCCTCGGTGACCAGTGTGGCCTGTGTGACACTCAGAGCTGGTGTGTTCAGCCTAGATGTGCCTACAACAGAAGCAATGGGGTAGGGATGGTCATGGCATCCTTTAGATGTTCCCAGAGGTTTGTATTTCAGGTGATCTCTTCCTTTACAAGCTATGGATTGATTTTAAGGGGCTTTAGTGTAATAGGCTTAGCTCTGGCCATGTTTAATCCATTAACCTTTTTGACATGCATTAGTTTGCTAAGAGGCAACACAAATTCAGGATGACAGTGAAAAGGAGACCACATTCAAGCAGTAATTTTTTCCATGTCAAAGACCAAGCATGAAACTAATCTGCATAAAGCTAAGAGATTCCTTTCAAAGTTTAGCATAACCAGGAACACTGTTAATATCTCAGGCATTACTTTATTTCAGATATGGCACATAGATCTGAACTAAATTAAAAAGCAATTTATTTTCAGCTCTGATTCACCTCTGGGATTTCCTGAGTGTCCAGCACCTCCAGCTGGACTAGCCTTGTCACTGGCCACCCTGGTGCCAAAGCCACACAAGGTGAAGGGCCAACAGGTAAATTCTTGAGAGATGGATGGGACTTCCAAATATAACTCTGGGAAATTTTCTTTTATCAAGGATCTAACCATTTAACAAAGAGCAGATGACTGATACTAATCACACCGCAGTAATCAGGCGATGTTCTTGATTACAGTGTAGTGCCTGTGCTGACTCAGGGCTTATAAATGTGTTATGCTCAGACCTCGTTCCTTCAGCTGTACTTTACACTTCTCCTGCTGCCAGTAAAGCCCAGTTCCCTTCAGTAACATTGGCATTTATTCTAGTAAAATTGGTTTTAAATTAAATTCTGTGACACAGACAAAAGCAAAAATCATGGAAAGACAGAGGGCAAGACTGTGAATTCATTATCCTGGGGGCAGCTGTCAGGCACTTGTGACTTCTAGTCCTATGCCTCCAGAGCAGGGATTGCGTGTAGAACAGGTTGGCTTCTTCATCAGGCTGTGCTTCATGCTGCCCAGGACATGCCTGCTACACCACCACAAATTCCATCCCATGCACGGACTCTCATCAGAGCCTTGATCACTTTGGTGCTAGCTCATTAGTGTGACAAGGGGGGACGTGCTGAAAAGTGAGACAGGAGTCAGGTTTCTCAGTACAGCAGATCAAGGGTAGGACTCTGCTCAGCTGACAAGACCAGAGGATTTGAGTTCCTTCAAACTGAGGAGAGAGCCAGATCTTGAGGGAGAGGGGGAACAGAAAGTGGCAGGGCTTCTGCTTCTTTATCTCTTGCCATCCTTTAAAAAAGGGAAGCAGCTTCCAGTACTTTGCAAAGGGTTGTCATGCCCATGGCAGTTAGGTGCATAATGTGAGCCTCAGCATAGCTGGTATCCCAGGGGCCTTCAGCAGAGGAACTTCTAGTCCTGGGTCTAAGTTCAGCCAAAGTCCTGGGCACTACTGGGAAAGTACAGTAGCCCTAAGTGCCAGGAAAGCCTAAAGAAAAGGCTTATGTCATTTGGGTGCTTCTAGGTTGGGAGACTAGCTGAGCAGGATCTTTGTCATACTGGAGTTGGCCTTCCCAAAAATGTCCCAGATCCTCTAAAGTTTGCAAGAGCTCCTCCACTGATCCGATCATAAGAGACTTGTCTAAGACAGAACAAGCAACTCTCACCTCATCTGTTCCTGTGATGCCCAGCACAGTTGATGGTCCTTTCTCTCCGAGCACAGTGGGACAAATTGCTGTGGCTGGGTAATGCAACTCACTCATGGAGGCGTTGCACAACAAGCCCCAACACCACACTGAGGGACAGAAAAAACTAATTTACATGTCTCAGTCCAGCTCAAGAACAGGCAAAAATGTCCCAGCAAACCAATGGAGAGGAGCATTATCACCTCACACCTGAGCCTCATTCCTGTATTCTGACTACAGTACAGTCCATCCATGCAGAAAATCACCTCTGCACTCCAGTGTGTAAGAAAAAGACACTACATGGCTAACATTGCTGTGTTTCTACTTTGACAGAAGAACAAACACCTCCAAAGTATGGTAAAAACTCCAAGATCAATGCTGCTTCCTTCTGTGAGCTGGAAGAAGACCGTATGCCTCAAGCTCAATCCTTGTCAAACAAAACTTCATGTACAGCAATGCAACATCATTTCTTGTTTTTCCCAGTGCAAGAAGGTTCCTATTTGCTTCATTATCAGATGTTGCTTCTTGGTTTTGGTACTGTTCCCAGTTAATTCAAACGGATATTTTTCTTTAACTCTGACGTAGCAGCATTTCACACTTGCACTCTTCAAGAGAGATTTCTTATAACTCTTAGGGGATAATGCGCCTGGAGAATTTAATCTGCTCTGATTTTTGGTTTGTAAGTGTTACATATCCCTTTAGTTTAGCAATGTTGCAGATAGCTCATACAAAAGCCACAGGCATTTGATAATTGAAACACCTACAGAATTCAAAAGTTGTAATACCTTCTTGAAAAAATCCATCACTAATTTTTGTCAGACCTTGACTATTAGCCATTAGCTTTCCAGATAGATGCCAAAATTTTAAATAATGTATCACATCAACAAATTAATCTGGCAGTAATTTTAATAGTCATTAATTCAATGTTTCATAGACAAAGCACTGAAAAAATGAGGAGACATTCCGGCAGTAGTTACAAAAACGTTCATCCTATAACAAGGACACATTAGTTAGCCAGCCAGCTTTGAAAATAGATTGACTGTAGCTGTTTTTTAAAACAGTTCCAAAAAGACTGTGAGCACATCTGCTGCATGTTAAACTGGAAAAATCTGGCACCTGAAGAACTGCTACATACAATGTAAGGACTGTCAGACTCTGCAATATATCTCACACCAAGAACTCTGTGAGATGTAAAGCAGGTTATGTCAGACTCAAGAAGCAATGTTAGACTCTGGATACAGCACACTGTAGAAATTTGACATGCTGTTTAGGGGGAGAACAGGCAAAACATCTTGCTCAAGCTGTGACTTCTGATGCAGGAATTAAGGTTTAGAAACAATCTGTGGCCCATCTCTTAACTTAGGCCAATGGGAAAAAGAGCCTACTGTCCCCTGTTCCTGCTTTGCACTGACTACTGGATAAAGCCTCTGCACCTCCTCCTGCAGGCAGTGTGGGTGGGGAGCTGGCTCCTGGGTGGGAAGCAGGACCAGCAAGCCGGCAGGTCCTCCTGCGAGTCATGCAGGGAGCTGGCAGGGCTGCCTTCCCCTAGAGGAGGGGATCCGGGAAGCAGATATGATTCAGCTGCTAATGATTGAGCTGTACCTAAAACAGGGCTTGTAGTAGAGCTGCATTTTAACTCTTGGGTTGCTGGTCTCCTAAAACATTGTACATACATGTCACCTGCTTTTCCCTGTCAGGAGAGAACAGTCTCTGCTGTCCACTGGGACACTGGAGGTAGGAAGGAGTCTGACAAAAGCAGGCAGCTTTTTATCCTGATCTGACCGGCAGCAGCCCAGAACAGCTCCAGATGCCTTGCCTCTGCACCCCAGGGACAGAGCTTCCCATCTAATATCTGGGCAGCTGGTGTCTGAGCAGACCCTGACTCTTGCTGGCTTCTCACCCAGTGCACACACTTTGAGACACAGTAGGTGACAGTCCTGAGCATCTCAGGCTGCGCATGTCCTCTCCAGCAGGCAGGCAGCAGAGGAGCGGAGCACTCTCTCTGGATAGCACAGAAGGAGCAAAGAGATGTGCATAGCAAGGTGTGAGCCTTAGGTTGCAATAGCAAGACAAGAGTGGTGGGAGACAAACAGGATGGAGGTCTGGGTGTTTCCCAGGTTGGATGGCAGAAAATCCAGGTTTCCCTTGCTGATTTCTATGCCGCAGCTGCTCATCACCAACAAATCCTGCAGTGTTCAACACACTGGGCTTTTGAGTTCCCATAAGAAATTTGGGAGGGAGAGAAGAAAGGGAATAGGGTCTTCTGATGGCAGCCCAACTTTGTTCTGAGTTTACTGAAGTGCATTTTGGGACAAGCAGGCTGAACATGGGACAGAAACTTGACCATAAAATAGCTAAAGGCCCTTTCACAGATTTTACAAAGGGAGTGGTCTGGGAAAATTTTACAAAATGAGAAAATTATGCAACTTTCTCTTAGAGCTGGAAAATAGCAAAATATATCTATAATGTGTATTAACTATAATGATTGTTGGTTATGACTCATCAGCTACATAAACTTCTGTTACCTTGAATATTCCATGAAATGGGGGGAAAGAGAAACAGAGAAAGTCATCAACAAAGATTTTTTTTTCTGTGTATTTTGTTTCTTCTGCCTTTTCCAGTCTTTCTGCTCTAGGTTCTGTACACAAAAATGTATAATTAAATGGAAATACTTGTCATGAAAATACTACAGCAGGCTAGAAGCCATCTACTGCAATGTCTAAAGACATCTTAGAGGATTAAAGGTAGGACGGGGAAGTGCAGCTTTGTTTACCTCTGTTTTCATTATGTGCAAATTATAATTTGCTTCTGTATTTTTTTCTTTACTGCTTTATTTGGGTGGTTTGTTCCTACTACATCCTGGGGCTTTTTGCTTCCTTTAAGTAACACCTGCTGTTGAGAAATCTCTGTAATATACATGCTACATTCCTGTGTTTAAGTACTCATTAAGTCTAATGGAAATGATTTGCTATGGGTGGTCCTCACTGCATACACTAATTTCCATACAGTACTCTACAAGAAGCCAAGAATAGAGCAGGCCCCACAAAATGTGCTCTGCCAAGCAAGCCTGTTAACAGGGTTTTGAACAAGCCAAGGCTCTGTTAAGATCAGTGGTTTGGTTCACAGGGATACCCTATGCATATTCCTGCCAGTCACATATTGCTACGTGTAGATCTTAACTCAGTAAGAAAGAGTGCAGTCTGCCAGGCTATTGGATGCTTAAAACACATCGTGGGACTGTGCTGCTCTGGCACTAGGCAGTAGTGAGGAGCCCACACCAAGCCAAGTGGGTTGGAACATGCTGATAGCACAAGTGCCAAACCTCTTAACAGAGAGAAACTGGGGAAGCTGAGCCTCTCCAACATAGCTTTCTTCCCTCCCCAACGTTACTTTCAGTCTCATCTGGCTCAGATTCAAGAACTGGTTTTCATTCACTTATTATTTCAAGTAGGCCCAAGAGAACTTCTCAGGCATCTCAGTCATTTGTAAGTGCGTGCCCTGGGAAGGCAATGCAGAACCAAAGCACCATGGGCACAGCACTGTGCAACACCCCTGACTCAGGAGCTCTCCTGGAAGACTCCTGCACCACAGCAGCTGGATCAGGCAGGGGAGGAGCTGGATAAGGCAGGGGAGGAGCTGGCTGCCTCTGCAAACGTGCTGAGTGTCAGTAAACTCCTTCCCATCAGGGGGCTGAGGAAAAGGGCTGACACTGCCTCAACATTATCTCACCGATCAGCCGGCCCACGAGCTGTGTGGGATTTACCAGTACACAGAGCTGAGGAAAATCAGACCATGCTTAGCCAACTCAGCAAGAACACAGGAAGTTTGCAAGAGTGGAAGCCTTTTCTAAAATAGTATTAAAGTACAAAATATTAAAAATTGGAAATTACTATACACGGTAGTGCTGGGGACTACACAGTTACCCCTAAATTTTTTTGTCTAAGCTCAACTTCACCCAGGACATGAAAAACCTGTCTTGTTTGGTGATTTGTGCTGAACTGAAGCACTTCCCCTTCACAATGCTCTGTGGATTTGATGTAGGTATTTGCATTTTCTCAACCTACTGCCTGTCACTAGTGCTGCCTTGCTGTCATCCCCCAGCCAAAACAGGGAAGTCACGGTCTCTTTGTGGTCACACTGTCTCACCAGGAAGGCCAGTGAAGTAGATGGGACCTTGTAATTTTCTTCTGCTCTTGCCGTCGTGGCAAATAATCATACCAGAACTGTGGCCACACTGAACCACTCATCATTTCTGATTTCTCTTCTCTGAGCAGATAAGAATGACCTAGGGCCTCTTAGTGTGTTTTACATCAAAGACTGATGAAGAGTCCTGACAGCCTTGATGTCACTGCTGTAAATAAACCATTAATCACACTGCCATTCCAGGGAACAGCCTTCTCCCAGAGGGCATGAACCTCCTTCAGGTCACTAATATAAACCACATCTCCACTAATCCGCTGGGGTGGAGGTAATGTCAGGGCTTTCAAGGTGGGCTTGCTCTGTGTTAGGGGGACACTCCATTACTCCCGCAGTGCACAGGTCATTGTTATGGTTCCAATGAATTGTAAATGGTCAATTAATGGAGAAAAAGCTATAATGAGTTGAATAAAGTGCATTGCAAGAAGGAGTTATGGTAAGAAGTGGAAAGAATAGAAGGCTCACTGTACTGTTAAAACTTCTGCTTTGGAGTTGAGTGCTGCATAGAAACTTCATGTAGAGCTTCAAGAGAAACAACAGGGTCAGTGATCTACCAAACAACCATGAGTAGTGTGATTCTACTGATTATAGATACTGCAGAGCCTAACCATGAATAACAAAAAATGTGTCTATTATTAAAAATTGATTGAATTTTAAAATCCATGCCAGGTCATTGTCTTGTCGGCACTACTCTTCGGTAAGATTGTCAGTGGAAATAACTTATTTTATACATATAAACAAGCATTGCATGTATATAAAATGCATGTTATTATATATAATACATTATAGGTATTATGTATTTACACACACATATACATATAACTATACATCAAAATAGCACCTTAGTGAGGTTTAGAAATACAACTAAAGCCTAAGTCAGTTAAACCTGTACTCTGCAGCTGAATTGTTCAGCCATCATGGGTGAATTGCAAACAGAAATTTGGCCTTCGGACAGAGTAACTTTTGCAGTGGGAACTGCCTCATTAAGCCTCATTAAGCGTGGCCATCTACATGTCCCAGTCAAAAAGCAGCATAAAAAAATGATACAACAGAGCTGATTGCTGCCTCCCTGCTTTAGAGACTCCTGAGGGTAGTCTGATTCCCAGAAGTTATTCAAAGTAGCCCTAAACTCAGGGCTACTCTAAACTACACTAATACATTTCTTCATACAATGAATTATATTTCTGAGAAGTGGTCCCAAGGGTATGTGAGCCAGATAGCACTGGCCACTTTCACACACTCCCTCCACACCACAGCCTGGCACAGAGACTGCTAACACAGCTTTCTGTGGCCAGAAGAAACCCCCACACTTTCCCTCTGGAGGTTGAGCCTAAGTTTTAGGGCTGTGCACTGTGGTTTATGTGTTCAGTCCAGACAGCAGGGTTTTAAAGTCACACTCTAAAACCTCTTCAGAGCATTGAAGGCAGTGAGTGGCTGCAGGAAGCTTGGGCACATCACATGCCTCCTCTTGGAAGGGGCTCTGTGGTGCAGCCAAGAGGGGGTTCACATCATCCCCCAGGCCTCCCCCAGCTTCACCAGCTGTGCTGGCTTTAGGACTCCCAAAGGAAATGCAGTATCTCACAACTTGACTTCTCTAAATACTTTAAAATTTGACACTTGCTAACCCAGGTGGACATAACGCTGAATCTTCAAAACCCAGGCTACTCTGAAGGCAGACTCCTTACAAGGAAACCACTCCACTGGTCTGCTTTACATAGCAGATGAGGAGCCACTAAAGCCCAAGCTCTGATCAGCACCACAAATACAGCTAATAAACTACTAACACCTCAGGCAACTAAATCACAACTCTGCTGAGCTCCATCTATTTAAAACACAGTCAGTGCCAGGACTAAAATTGTGAACTTCCCCTGCTAAAAATTTGGGTGACCCTCACTTGCCTTATAATAACCCAGGGTGAGTAGGGGTGTCTGTGTTAGCATAAGCCTGACTAAAAGCCTGACTCCCTTGCTTGATGCCTTAACCAGGACCAGAAGATGTGATTGCTGACTTGGAATGTAGTTTCTTAGGAAAAAAATGAACTAAAGGAATGTTTTACTTTGCTGAAGCACAAGTTGTCTTTGGAGTCCAGAACACTGCTATTTAAAAATGCCTTTTGCAAACCAAGGGTCATGAATTTCCAGCCTGTCAAAAGAATCCCTCCCATTATAAGCACACGTAGGTCAGGATTCAGCAGCGTCCAACAGTGAGATTCATGAGCTGGGCCTCCCACAAGCATCCTTGGGGAGATGAGCACAAGGTAAGCCGCCTTCCACTTCTGTCAACAGAAGATCAGCTGCATTCTCCTAAGCCTCATGCCACAATCTGCATACTTAGTTTTTCAATACAACATTCATTTAAATTTCAATTTGTAAGTTTATTTACATACCTACTTCGAGTCTTTTCTATGCACCTCCAGCATAATCTTCTGTACTTAAACTCAAGTTGAACCCCTCTTCAGCAACATTTTTTAAGTAGCAACAGTAAGACAAAGATACAAAATTTTGAATTTTGCCTTTCTGTACTTTCTTAAGGAATATTTGTTTTGAGGGACATAGTTTATAAAACAAGGAATGAAAAAATGTATTTAAACAACATTTCATCTAATTAAAGAGACTTTAGAAGTCAATTTGTTATAAATAAACACCTGGCTGATCTGCCCAATGCATAGATGTAAAGCTATTCGGACAGCCTGGGACAATAAAAGAGTATTAGCTTTATTACTACCTACATTTCACTGAAATAAAGTTTCAGAATGTACCTGTGAGCTGCACAGAAAATACCCATGAAGTCTTGAGAAGCAGAGATAAGCACATATTAGTGCTTCTTCTGACAGATACTGACATTTATATGTACATTTCTGGAGTTGCCAATGAGCACTTTGGTAATAATGAATGTAGAAAATATACACATGGTCCATACACAAAAGTCTTCAATCCCTGTCTGGAGTGAGACCCTCTGTGTCTCACCACACCTATCAGTGCAGCCTTGCCACCACCACCCCTCCTATGATGCTGAGTCCCTTACACCCTGTCACAGCCTTCCAGAGAGGCATCAGTGAGGTCTGCAGCTAAGGGGAGGCTGGGTTTGCTGCTATTCAGCTGTCCTGCACATCCTTTCTTATTGCTGGGCCCAGACAAAACTAGCCATTTCCCTATTACCGCTTCCCTTTCCTTAAGAAAATGCATGGGAGAAATAGGCAGCAGGACCAACTGGTGATCCTAAGCTGCTACCAGCAGCCTGATGCCCTCTATACCCTGGCTGATCTTGCATGGTCTCTAAACTGGTACCAACACACTTGGCTTTCCTCTCCAAGCTATCAGATAAACTTTACAACCCTGAAGTAGCCTGAAATTTAGGAGGCTGTTTCAGATGATGTAGCCATCCACGGTCACCAGGAAGGCTCCACAGTTCCCTTCCAGTCCAGGGAAGAGCAATTGCTTGTAAAGAAATGAATAGTGTTTAGCATTAACTAAGAATGCCTGAGTCTGATGTGTATTCTACAGTGTATCAGAAAAGATCTTTCTTTTAAACAAAAGGGAAACTAAGTATAACCAATAAATTTCAATATCTTTATAATGTAACACTGTTTTGTGAAGGCCAGTGGGGTACTCAGCATTAAAGATTAACATTACCTCATGAACAGGACTTGTGTTATGCAAGGAAAAATATATTTTTCAAAATTATAACTTATTTCCAATCCACAGTCTACATAATGTAGGAAAATGCTGCATTTAAAGCATAGGGGTAAGTGAAAACCCCATGTGAAAGTACACAGGACTGAAGCCTAAGTCTGCAAAATTTCAGAGACACAAAAGCAGCACATACTGACATAATTTTTTTTTCTGATGTTTGCAAGTATAATAGATCTTTAGCTTTACTGATGAGCAAAACTGCACACAGAAGCTTGAAACTGTTTCAGAATTATCGTTAATTACAAAGCCTTTGAAAATGCCTATGTGCAAACTGGATCCTTTTATTTACTTTTCTTTTGTCATAGAATGTGTGTTATCAGGAGCAGTAATTGTTCCCCCAAAACCAGAATTTCTGCTACTTGAAATATGCACCCTTTCTTTCCAACCTACAATTTGTATTAAAGAATGGACGTATTTTAAATTAATCAGGCCACTTTTTGTATCTATTTCTGTAAGTACTGCTGGCTATTGCATTGCTGTAACACATCATCAGGGAAATGGCCAGTGGGAACAAGATTTCTGCAGACCGACAAGACAGCAAGTTTTATTAAATGCAGACTGTCAACTTTTGTACTTTAGATAAACAATTTGATTTAGGAGGGTCAGAGACAGGCAGAAGGTGTCAGCAGACAGATTGGAAGGTCTCTGGGACTTTTCAAGAGATTTATAAGTTGACTTTTGTTTAACTGCTTGGTTTTTAAGCATTTTGGTTTCTTTGAGGTACTCAAACCCAAGTTGACATACCTTCTAATTTTACTATGTGCTGACTATGAAAGTTTAATAAAAACACTGCAAATTTTCACTGTTCTCAGTGATTTCGCAGGAAATCTCAAAAATCTTATAGGTAAAATGACCTAGAAATAGCCTTTGATCTGCAGTCTATATATGCATCATAAAAACACAGAAACACAGTCAGCACAAAATGCTGCAACAAAGACCTGGGGTTTTTGAGTCAGCAGGCTGCAGTACATTGTGTGTGTAATGAAATGATCATTACTCTTCCACATTGATAAAGTAGTTGGATCAAGCTTCTCCTCACTTGTGGGTAGAGGGAGAGGCTGCTGCTCTCTACTCAAACACATTTAACAGTGTCAGCCCCAGGACTGGTTCTATCTCTAGGGAGAGCCTGTGGCAACAAAGCAGTTCTTACTCTGTCACTTATGGAAGAGTTGTGGTCAACTAACAGCTGCTGAGGTAAAGGCAGATGCATGGGTTGCAGGAACATCTCAGCCTGTCCACATTCAGTTTTCCTTGTCCTTCCTCCTGCAGTATCTCCTGTGCAAGGAAGTAGGTGCCAGGGCTCATCCTGAGGCAGGGAAAATCATCTCTCCTTGTGTTGCTCAGAAGCCTCAAGGCAGTGTGGGAACACTGCTGCCAAACAGCCTCCTTACAAACAGGAATTGGTGGCTGAAGCCCCCAGGCTCCAGCCTTTCATGTACTTCATGGAGGATCTGCTGCTAAGTAAGGAGCCCTGCTCCCAAGGGCACCATCAGCATTTCTGATCTGGGTTCTGTGTGTGTCTCCACCACTGCTGTTAGACCACTTGTGATGGAAGAGTCATGGTGGAATTTTCTCTTGAAAGCTCACTTTTAAAAACAGCAGCATGGAAAGTAGTTCTTTGACTTGATTTATTATGGAAAACACATATGAGTAGAAGGTAGTGGGACCCACCTATTAGAATATCATGCCCAGTGCAATATCCTATCCTTTGCTGTTGGAAGCAATTTAAAAGAACATTTTCAACTTTTCCAAACTGTTAGCCAGTTTAAAAAGGAGATTTCTAATGGTGTTATAATAGCTGCTTACTTTTATTCATGATATCTTCTTTGCTGCATGTGTTTTCCTGCTGTTTTTGCAGAAGAGGTTATTTCCTTGACCTTCACATGGTTTGGGGAAAAGGTTTGCATTTTAGATTTTCATTTTAATTTTGCTTTGAGTGTTTAAAGAACAAAAATGAGACTGTAAGCTCCCTGGAGGACATTTAAGGTATGAGCTGTGAGCCAGATGCAAGCTATAAAACTCCTCAGCTGAGACTTCTTGCAGGCAGCTGTAGTTACCTATCTTTGGAGAATTCAGGTCTCTGCATGCATTGAAGCTAAGCTTCTGGGATCAAGCGAGAATATTTAATGCTCTGACCCAGGGCCTCCTTGGTGGTCATGCTTATCTTAAAAGATTGTTATCCATTTGATTTTTATGCAAATTAATTTTCCCCTCCAGAAATCCTGGCCAGTGAAGGCTTCCATGAGATACCATAGGCTTCTACACATAAAATAATTATGATCAAGTCTTTCTTCATATAAATGGACCACAGAGATGAATATGTAGATTTACTAAAATTGTTGCTTTCCATTTTGCACAGACTGAAATTATGGTTTTTTACCGCATTAATCCCATGATCCATGAAAGAGATAAACCTGCTGCAATATTGCTGGAAAGGCTGCAGCCACCCCAATATATCCAAACCACAGACAAATCCAGCAAGCTCTCCATTGCAAGGTTAACATTGCTGGGTAAATGCTTTAAGTACACAACTCTGTGTCAGAAACAATAAATGAAGTCCTTAGCCCAAGATGCAGATCTTAACTGGCTTCACATATATCACTAACTGTGCAACATACACACTAAAAGAATTATCTTTGCATGCTCATTCCTGTGGATCAGTTTGACGGAGCGCCTCCCTGGGTTACAGCCACATCCAGAGCTCTCAAGCTGCAGGAATTCATCACCACCCCAATCAAAGGTGAGTTACACATCTTACATCTGCCCAGGAATGGATGAGAAGCATGATGAAGCCGTGATATGTTTTGTGTGAGGGTAGGTGTTTAAGAAAACAAGAAAAAGAAGTAGCAGGCAATGTAAAGAGGAACACAAAGAGAGACTGAACTCTCAGATCCAAAAAAGCATTGATAGGACCGCCCTTGGATTTTGGGTCAGGTGCTAGGTCAGCAAAGTTTGGGTTGTTTCATCTCATATGTGTCTGCAGTACTTTTGTGAATGCCTTGGAAATCAAAAGGACTGTCTATGGTTAAGACATCCATGTCCATCATCACCATTGTGACCCACAACCTGGAATACCCTGCAGTTTTGGTTACCAACTGAGATCAAAAGTAACTCCATGTCAAGACACAAAGTTAATATATGATGGATCCTTGTCGTAGTTCCAGAAGTCTGCAATAACTACTAGATACTTCAAAAAAAATTTTCTTCATTCAGGATACTTTTGTACATGTTATACATGTGTAACTTAAGTGTTACAAGAAGTCATGACTTGCATTTTAAATTGAAGCACTGGAACCATCTCAGCTCACAATTATTTTCAAAGGTTATTGGCATAAAATAACATCTTAAGTTAGTCTATAGGTCATTTCAAAGCACTGTGCTGTATAGAAATAGAAATGAGTGGGCTTTGGATGTCTAATTCATTTAAGTGCTTTTCTTGCAAGCTGGTGTCAGTCCTATTGGGCCTATTGCTGAGGAAAAATTATCTGTGTTTCTTTAAATGTTAAGAAAGGCTGAGTGCTGAAAACTGTTGAATTGCATTAGACAGATGATATCAATTAGAATTTATACATAAATCAGAGGCAGAGTTAAATTCAAAAATTAACGGATTTTGTTTAGATGGCTGTGACCATGTTTCTTCTTACTACAAAAAGAGGGGTTTTTCCTTAAAGAATTTTATTTGTTTGTACTGGCACAAAGTGTTCAGCACAGAATCCATCACTAGGTCCAAGTCATCTGTTAACTTCATCCACTTTCTTAGATGTTTATAGTTCTCTACCCTATATTGGGTGAAAAATGGACACCAAAGCCACAGGGTGACCTGAGCTGACCTAATGTTTGATTGCCTCTATCTGAATTCATGGCTGAGAGCTGCTGTTGACTTCCAAAGTCTTATGCACAGCTTGTAATTGATTTCCATTTGACCTACAGTGTTTAATTTTGTTCATCAATGAGTTTCTGGATCATCTTTGCTGTTTGTTTGTGAGTGGGTGAGGTCAGTGCACCATATATAGGCTTGGGTCCACAGGAGGTCACTGGCAACTGTCACCTACTGAGGGGCCACCAAGGTCCATTTTAGATGCAGAAACAACCCTTTCATCCATGAACACTGGGAAACACCACAAAATTCAAAAGATACCAAAGTGAAAAATATATTCCTAATAAAAACTAACAAATTTGTCTTCACCATTTTATTTGACAAGTATTTTTTAACATGCAGAGACTTTGGTTTTCAGAGAGAAATCTGGGAAGATTTCATGCTGGTGATATAGCAGCTCTGGTGTCCATATGTGTCCTTAAATAATGGCACAAACATAGTATTAACAACAGATATGATTATGCCTTTCATAAGCACCCTAGGAATAAAAGATTTCTGAGCAAGAACAACATTGTGCTCCTAGGAGCCTGTTCTATCACCTACATTGTCCTCCCCTGTGCATTGCTGAAGGTTCATTCTTATGGTCAATAAATAATATCAAGGTGAAATTATCTCAGTCCATCAGGCAAAGCAATGTTCCACTCTCCCAAAAGTATGACAGTGTCAGTAACCCAAAGAAATTCCCTACACTCGACTTCAGACAGAACTCACCTTTTTGTGTGTATGTGTGCAAACATGGCCACTTCATATGTTGTTTAACCCTGTTAATAGAATAAATACTTCTATTTCCAAGCAAGTATTTCAAAGCTGGTTGCATTCTGCAGTAAGATGTAGTTACTGAATGCTGTGGAGCAACACCCTTATTTACATGAAGGTGCTTCCTGTTAGCATGGTATCCTCCATTCCCTGGCCTCATATTTTGTCTGGAGCATGTAGCTAATCACTCTATAAACAGGAAGGATGCTTGAAAGATCATCTAAATAAACCCTAGTGTGTATAATTCTCTGGTAGGTTAATGAGGAAGAAATAGGCCAAAAATAGAAAATTGTTATATGCAAGATAGCAGTTCTTATAAAAGTAAAAATGTCTTTGCATATGAGACCTCCATACTGACTAAAACCACTCTATAAGTAAAAGTCTAAACAGAAGGAAAACCTATACTTGGCTGTTATGCACGTTTTCTCACAAGGAAATGCACACACATATGTTCAGTCCCCATGTGGCCCCAGGTGAAGCCAGAGGAGTTAGGGATTATTTTGTAATCCATTTGCAATTAAGTGCTGTGCCACCTCTGCTCCCTTGTCAGCTGGCTTTATGACTCCTTCTGTGGACTTTACACTTCCAAGGTCCCCAAAGCAGACAGTGTGGTCTGCCACTGGGCACATCATAAGCAAATGCTAAAAGCTATGCAGCTTAAGATGGACAGTAAAGCTGCTGAAAGCTCTGCACCATTTGTCAGCTTTTTGTGCCTCTTCCAAAAACCACCAGACTCTTGCTCTTCATATTAACTTCTATTTTCTAACACTGAAATTGTTCAAGTAAGCAATTCCATTTTACTTTAGTTCTCAGACTGGCCTTTATTCCATACAGATGTTACTGCTCATACTCCTGTCTTCATTTAGAGCAACACTTTGTAGAATACCTAACCTTTAAGTCACTTTTACTTTAATTCACCGCTGTATTTTTTAAATGACTGTGTTTGACATAAACCACTGGCTGATTTCACAACTGTGGTGTTTCCACCTTTGGCAAACTGTTCACTTAGTTGTTCCATCCATGTTTAATGGAATTGCTGGAACCACTTAAAATCCATTAATATACTACAAATTACAAACACAAATCATATTTGGTGAATTAGTGCAGTTGAGAAGACTGAATAGCTTCTACTCATAAGAAATCAAGTCCATTGCAAATGTGTAACTATAGTTTCCAAAAAATGTAAAAGATTTTCCACAAATATTCAGAATTAAATCTACATTTTGAACTATTTATCCACTTTTGAGTCTCTCTTTTTTTCTTTTTAGTTCTCATTTGCTAACACATTTTATGGCCTTTATGCATCGGATTTGTCATCACTAACTCTCAGCTACAAATGCATTTTTACACACTATATAAGCAATTATAATGCTTTTTTTGTGTACATTTGCATATGTATTATTCCCATCCATTCCACATAATAAAACATTCCTCAGGGACTAGATCGTCTGCTTGCTTATTCCCCTTATTGAATTTCATGGTGATGTGCCAGACAAGAACCATTTCTTGGCTTTAGCCAGCCAAAGAAAAACTAACATCACTTCACAGCCAGCGTCAAAAGTTCAGCTGTTCAAAATGAAACTCCCTTGAAACAACCTCAAAGTTTTCAGGTAGCTTCTTCAAATGCTCTTTTTTGAGAACTTAAAGGATTTAGGAATGTAGGTTCTTGAATTAGATTAAGTCAACAAATTTATGTAGTGAGGAAGGTTTGGACTAAAATGCTTTGGAAGCCAATTTTAAATTTATAGAAATTGTAATTTTATCATGAAAACACATCATAATTTTCAAAAATAACACAAGTACTTAAAGAGAAAGTAAATAGTTGGTACCCCTGCTTACAGAACCAAGTCACAGCAGGGTTTATACCCATGCTAAGCAAGGAGGAGTGCCTTGGTGTAGCATTAAATGAACCCACCCACTGCCTGTCAGAACTGTTGCAGCAGTCTCCTAATGCACTCCAAACCTATGGTCAAAATCTGACCCTGATTATACTAGAAGGGCTGTTCTGGAGTTTCTCCCAAGTAGCCAAGACAGGAATTAATTCTGGTATATTCAGTTCTCTCACTCTTATTGCTGGTTTTGGGGGAGGTGAAGGAAAAAACAATATGATCTGCCTCAACCATGTAACCACCCTGCATCACTGGGGCTTTCCACCCCTCTTAACACCCTTAACATATTTGCACATCTTCCACTCACCCTTTTTCCCAAAATAACAAGAAATGCTGAAACCAAACATGACAGGTGTAGCTACTTCAAAAATACACCCTGCCTTGAAAGTTTCACTTCTTTCCTCCTCCCAAAACATAGCCTGCGGAGAATTTTGCTGTTTAAACACTCTGTACTCGTATTATCTTTGCTCATTTTATCCTCCATTTTCCCTTTCTCTTGTGCCTCTTTCCTAGGAGAAAGTTAGTTGCTGAATGTCTTTGGACTTGTGCTGGAAAGAAGTCAATTGCTGCAGGTGTCCAAACTTGCCAGAACCTGATACTTCCTTACAAGTCAGTGTGGGGAAGCAGTTTCATATTTCACCTTTTCTGCTATTGCAATGGACTCATGCAAATGGTGTCTGTTTGCAACACAAAAAGGATCCAGAGAACTCCCAGCATCTCTTGCTGCTGTTTGCTTTGTGCCGAGAAACACTATTGCCTCAGACCCCTTGAATCAGCTTCAGACACAGCATAAAGAGAGAGTAACAAAAACTACGGTTTTTCTCCCTCCAGATGAAGGACAAACTCCTTCCTGGAGCTTTCTCCCTGTTCCTCTCAGCCATCACTATGGAGCCACACCATGCAACTCTCACATCCCAAGTCATAAAAACTCCATGCAGATCATATCTTGTTCCAATTAATTGTACTGCTCAGTCTCTCAGTTAGTCTTTGAGACTTTTTCTCTGTTTGGAGACTTACGGGACCAGAAAGAAGCCAAATATTCAGATCTCAAGGCTCCCCTAAGAAGGATCCAATTTCCAGAGAGGAATATTGATTACAAGCAGCATTCAGGCAACAATGTGTTTTAGGTGTCTGCTCTCAGGCCAGCATGGAATAGAAACAACAGCCCCAGCTTTGTCTCAGCAGCTTTACACCATCTTGGCTTCTCCAGTGAGCTTTCCTGATTGATGCTGACATTAAGGAGAGAGAGGAAAGAAAGAGAGATGTGTAAGGACTACAGGGTTTTGCAATTCACACAGCCAAGAAGCAAGAAGGAAGAAATCCTTCAAAAATCTTCAAAAGGCACTGTAAGACAGAGTAAGGGATTTGATGGCACTGATTTACTATCAGGGAAAGAGACAAGTATGCACCAGTAGAAACATCTATTTGCACTGCTGTTCTGATCGATGAGATCAAGTTTTAATGATTGGTCCAGATCTTCAACAGTTCTGGTTTGTCCCATATCATGTTCAGCTCATCTGTCAGAGAGTGGCAGGCAGTGTTGTCTTTATCAAAAGAAAGAAAAATCATGCCAAGAATTCAAACTGAAAGATGTGATCTGCCATAATAAGAAAACAATTAATTTTTTTCTTCTGACTTTTCCCAAAAACGTGAAAGCTGTGCTGTCTCCGAATAAAAAAGATAAATGAGACTCAAATCTGCATTATGTTAGCAGAAACCACCTGGAGTTAATTACAACTAGATAAAGGGATGACTTGTCCTTTGGTCCAAATCTTCTGTCTTTGAGGCCCACGTCTGTTCCAAACCACACAAAAGAAAGATTTCAGCTCTAATTTATTCTGTGATAGGAGATGAAGGGCATTCATTCCTCCTGTGTACTCCCATAACTGCAGCCCCTGGTACTACATGATTTGCCTTACCTTTATAATTTAATGGATTTTGGTGGGGTTGAACTGCACAACTTAATTAAAATGTTTCCCCCAACAAATAATGTGTATATGCTCAGGTACCCTTTTGTACTGGTTTTTGTTCTTCAAGAGTTTCTTTCCTGCAGGAAATAATTTTTTTTTAAATCAAAGTAAAAAGGACACTTTTCCCCTTGGCCACTAGTGTCAGTATTAGTTACATATTAAAGTTTTATAGGAGTCCAGAAATTATATTTTTTCTATATCAAACTCATCCTTAGACATCTTTCCTTTCAGACAAATCTACTGTTCTGATTCACGTTAGAGATGGGACAACACAAAGAATGGTCTGACAGCATATTTTGAAAGGAAACTCTTTTTTTAGGGTGGCAGAAAACTTTGGGGGTTTATATCTGATGTTCCCTAGCTTGTTGGCAATTTTTGTGTGTCCACACCAGACCTGATGGCTGGATTATTTGCCAGAAACATGTCACCCAAGTAAAGTGAAGTATATCACATCGATTGTACACTATCTCCTAATGGTTTCTAAGCAGTGACTTCATCAGGGCTCTGACACACAGTTAGTGGTTCATGCAGACTAAATAACATTATGCAGAACTTCCTTTGTTCTAAAGCCTGTTTTTCATGTAGAGAAGGGATCCAAGGCTTATCCCAGACTAGGTCCCTTTGATTAAACACAATGTAATTCTATTTTTCCGCTGTGTGCCAACAACAATCTCCATATCTATCAGTTCAGCTGCATAGCTGTCAAATTTAGATGCTGCATTTACTTTTCTAAAGCCATTATCAACCAGATTTGTTCACCTAATTTCAGTGTAGTTACAAGACAAGGCCATAGTATGGGCTTCTTGTGCTACTGTCACATTTAATTTAATCATTTTCTGCTAAGTTGAAGTCTAACCTGCCAGACTTTTGACAAATCAGAAAACTATTTCACTCTTTCTTTAACATCTAATCTCACACAAGGGTTTGTGAACAGACAGGTTCTCTGAGTGATCCACTCCATTACTGCTGTACAGAGAGGGAAGAAATCTATGACCCTGTGTCTTCCAGACAGCAGTGTGAGAGCTGTGACCACATGCAAAGAGCCAAAAAGCTGAAAGAGGAATCCAAATTCTACCAAATCACATAAGTATTTAAACAGGCTGGTTTTATCCATAATCAAGTCCTTTCCTTGTCACCAGGTGCATCTCCACAGCCTGAGGCAGAGACCTGCCAGGAAGTGTTCTTGGGGGGCACACCATCCCACAGAAGAGCTTTGCTGCCAAGAACATGTTTTTTTATTTTACTGTTTAAATGTTGTTTAACAGTTTTCTGCTAATGTGCCTGAAAGTTTGAAGCTGGCTTGTATCCAGCCATGTAGCCTTAGACTTTGTTCATTTAAACTTTCCAAAGCTCTGTTCTCCCTGTTTTCCATTATTTGTCCCTTGCTCCTATACCCCCTTCGCTGAGTTTCCTGGCCAGCACAGCAGCGAACAGCAGCAAAGTCATGGTATGGCTTCAGGGTCCCTGAAACCACAATAAAGAGAGGTAGAGCAGCATCCCTGTAGCATGTGCTGATTATCCACTGCTGCTCCTAAGGGCACGGGGAGTCAGGCGAGTTCCAGCCACTTCTCAGAGTACTCTTGGAGAGGATAGGGAGAGGTGGTAGCAATGGGTTTGACAGGTTTTGAGAAGACTGAGAGTCAGCATGAGGAACTGTGTTTGGCTGTGGAGGAAGAGCTCAAAATGCAGACATGTGTAAGTTGTGCAGAGACATGGTGGAAAAACCCTCTGAGCACCAGCTCTGAGTGGACATGAAACCCAGCAATCCTCACGGCTTGATGAAAATCTGCCATTTTGACAGGAAATGCCAAATGCCTTGCATTAATTATGTCTCTAACCTTTTCCTGCTGGGGAGAGTGCATTGGCCCATTTGAAATAATGAAGCTTGGACAAACAAATAAGAACTGAAAAGGGTAAAGTCATTGCTGGTAATCAATCTTCAGTGAAATTAATGGATATTTCCATTCCTTCTGCCCCTTTACCTCTGCTCCAGTTTACTTCCACAGAGCAGAGCCCATATTTTAAAGGATTTTGCAGTCTCCTCACCATGCAAAAGCCTCAGAAAATGAAAGAAATGGGAATTCAACAGCAGTAGTCAATATTGCTGAATATTGTGAAGTGGCAGATTTAAGGTGCCTTAGAAAGCTGCACCAGATAAGGAAGCAAGGCTGCTGCTGGGGAAGTGCTGGCAAAGTGGTACCACACAGGGACAAGCAAATCATGATGATAATTCCAAACTGGCATTTAAGGGGCAGTAAGGTTGAAACAAATCAGAGCAGCCAAATGGAAAATAAATAAATTTTTAAGCAGAGAGAGGGTTACATGGGAAGGCCATGAAAGGCCAGAAAAAGCACAGAAGAAAACTGGCAGTGAAAGTCCAAATGGTTCATTGCCATTCAGAAACACTGGGAAACATTCACCAGAAATTATTGCCCTCAGGTTCCCTGAAGGGAAAGAATATCTAGATTAGACACGCTTCATGAAGGAATTATCACATGGACCTTCAAATCAAGTGCTGATATGTTCTTTACAGGCAGAACTTCCAATGCAAACACTGAGCACTGGCCCTAGTGTTGAGTTTGTTTCTTTTACAGACAGCAGGGAGAAAATAGCATTTCTGAAATCAAGTATTATTTTAAAAAACTGAGCTTAGCTGTGCAGAATGAGCAGTAAAGCTTGAAAAGATTTAGGAATTTGGTGAGAGAATGAACTAATGCCAAGTTCACTGAGAGATACTACTCTCTCACAAATTACAGATGATTTATAAAGTTTGTTATAAGTAGTTTTGTCTGAGATGAAGTACCTACCACTACACTACTGAGCAGACTAGAAGATTTTTAAAGTATTACCCTTTGAGAATGATCTCTATCCAGATATAAATCAAATTCTAAACTGAATAAATCAAGTCTTATGTTGAGGTGGTTATTTGAAGCACAATTTTGGCTGTGTTCTTAATAGCTGTATTTCCACTTTTTAAATTTTTTTTTGTCAGAATCCTTTTCAAAGCTTGGCTTCGACTAAGTTTTGTATTTAAAAGAGCCTGTTTTCATGATTGTGTGTAAATATAAATAATGTCTTACATTTAACAGTTATTTGCATTGAGTCACAAATTCCAAGGCAAGACAACTCTTCATTTAAGTAGGATATATATTCCCAGATTCAAATTTCTTTGCAAGCTTCCAGTCAATATTCATTTTTCCAGCAAAGGGGAAAAGTGACATAAAATAAAGGATCAACTGGTAAATCCCCCTTTCTTTTATCTATCCCCAGCTTCATAGGAGAGTCTGAGGAAATTGTATTCACACTGGGACCTGTTGGGGCAGTGAAGAAATGTAGAGTGATGTCTGGCTGTGCTGAAAATGACTTTTTGATATAGGAAAGCTTCCTGTGATGTTTACGAGAAAATGTAACCCAAATTGCTCTTCTGAAAGATGTTTTCAACACACAAATTGGCATTTGGGCAAAGCCCAGCTTTGCCCAGGAGACTCTCTGTCCTCCTTTTATCAAAATAACAGGTAGGTTTTCAGAATGTATATTGTATAAGCACAGACATATGTTTAAACATGCTTCGTTTATTTATTCATCTGTATCCACAGATGCCACCAGCCAGGCAACCACTGGGCTTATGTTAGTGTTGCTACCTGATTTAAAAAAGCTGATCACCAGCTTGCACAGGACACAAGCACACTGAGAGAATCCACAGTATGGACTTCATTTTGATATCAAACAAGGATGCTAATGTTCATTAATTAATGCCAGTGTTCAGAGGAAAAGTTATTCAGTGGAGACATTTACTTTTAGGTTGTTTCCTAGAACTAAATATCAGAGCAGAAAAATGAAGGTGAAAAGTCTGAAGTAAAAAGAAGTCCAAACAGTTACTTTTTCCCAGTCATAAAACTGACTGTATCTTTAGGGTACTGAACAGCTGTTTGTACAACTAGTGAAGAAATAGCTTTCAATAATGACCTGTAAGACAATCATTAGAGTTCAGGTCTAACACTCTTAAACCAGCTGATTTCTAGAGTTCAGAGAACCCTTTGTGGGTGACATCCATTCATTGACTCAGGATTCATTTTGCAATTAGATTTATACTTCTCCTACTTTGGAGAAAGAAAGCTGTGATCTTTCAGAAACAGAGGGCTGACAAATTGTACTAATTATACTAGTGAGTCTCTCGGATCAAGCCCTGCCAAAGACCAGCAAAGTGGGTAAAATACTCCAGAAGCATAAAATAACATTTTCTGAAGCAAGTCACTGCCCTTTCATCATAAACCTCAAAGATCTTTTGACCTTTGGGATATATTATTTTCACAAAAAATAGGAATAGAGCTGCTCACTTAACTTCTCAGAGAATGAAGTGTGAGTATGGAGACAATCTTTTCCAAGAACTTCTGGCAAAATATTTTATGGATTGCTTTTCCTAATTCCTATTCCTAAATTATTGCAAATGCAGCAGCCTGTCAATTGCAATTACTGAGAGTGAGAGATGACCAGTAGGTCACTGTTCCCAGATATCCTAAACATGTCAACTTTCATTATTGTATCTTATTATCATCCCTTCTCCAATTACTATTTGCATTCTACCACACACTGGCACATGCTGCTTTTTTTGGGTGAAAGTCCTAGTTATTGAGCAGGACTAATTTATAGCTAGGCATGAAAACCCATTCTTGAAAGCAGTAGGGTGACTGGTAAAATCTATTGTTTGGGTTAAAACATAACTGAATGTCTAAGCTACATTAGGCTTGTCCCTTATTTCTCAAAGCCTTGATCTCCCCAGCTCCTCTCAGTACTCCAATGATCTGGGATCCAGTGCCAAAGCCGGATGTTACATTGTTCTGTTCTTACAAACTGGTACAGAAAGCAGAAGCACTTTGGCCCTTGATTTTGGTGAAGCTTTCACAAAGAGATTATTCTTTCAGGAAGTGTGAATCCATGTGCCCAGTGATGACCCCTCACTGCAGCTGCTGTGTGTCTTAGGGAGAAGGGGAGTCAAATAAGGCAAATTTTTGTCCTTCCTCTCTCTCCCAGAGCTCCCTGGCTTGGCAGTTTGCCAGGATCCACAGCTGGGGTCAGATAGGGAGAGCAACTGAGGTCCAAGGTCAGACTACAGGGTTAGTGGGAGACGTTTGCTGGAGCCTGGAGGGGAGAGGAGATGGGGGATGTAATGAGCTCAGAGAATGGGGATCTTGACAGAAAAATGCACTGAGGGCAAGGAGATGAATGAACATGGTCTCTCAAAGAACAGGGGAGTTTTCTTTTTTCTGCAGAAGCCAGACCCCATTTCTCTATCAAGCTATACAAACATAAGCTAGAAGTAGAGTGAAAATACATTTAGTGAGTGCAAGCAATTGAATTAGAGAATACAATGGAAATTAATTCACCAGCAGCTGTCCTAAAATCACCAGAAGTCAGTTTATCTTTGCCACAGGCCATCACGTAGGAAAAACTTCCTGTTTGGTTTCTAAAATGTTGTACTATGGAAAAAAAAAAAAAAAAAAAAAAAAGATGCTTCCACTGGGTTTTTGTAGTTTCTGATGTTTTATACCAGACCAAGCTATGACTACACCCAGTGCCCACATTTCCCATTAGCCAGCTTTGAGGGAAGGCAGGTAAGTTGTTCCTTTCCTACCTCAGGATGGAAAACCTGGCCAAAGAAGGCTCTGAACTGGGGAGAAAACTTCAGATATCTTCTGTGGCAGGAAAAGAATCAGGTTAGCATGGGTAAGAGTTATTTCCAATAAAAAATGTACCAGGAAGCATAAACAGAAAGGTTCTTTGGATTACTACAAGACTTTAATTGATAACACAGTTAACAAAGAGACAGCTCCACAGGGATGCTCAGATGCAGTCAAGATGGGCTTCTTACAAAGTTAAGTCAACATGGCACAGAAAAAAGCAGTCCCCAAGCCCTGGGGCCGAGGCCATTCCAGGCCACCGCACTCTCCACAGGGAATCTTTTTGCTGTGGCATTTTGCCATGTGTCAGCCCTTTGTTCCACCACCTTCCAGTAGCCTCTGTGCTCCTCAGTTGCTGTGCCTGGACATCTACCTACAGCAGTGTTTGCTAAGCAAAGGCCAATGGTGAGAATGGCAGTCAGGATGTGGGCAGGGGGAAAAGAAAAAGCCTGGATACAGGGAGAGAGGTTGGGAGCTAAGGAAGATGTTGTGATCAAAAACCAGAGAAACTAAAGGAAGGGCAGGCTCACTGCAAGAAAAAATTTGAGATGCAAGGTGGCATCCTTAAGTGGGACTTGCCCCTTGCTGAGAGAGGCCCAGGGACCTGACCAAGAGAAGATAGAAAGACTGAAAGACAGGAGGCAAGAAAAGAGACATGTGAGCACAAGACTCAGCAGCACACAGTGGGCAATGCATCACCTCTGGCAACTGTACCTAAATAAACTGAGATAGGTGCCTACCCTTGGCTGGAGTAGGATGCTGTGGTGAGGAGAGCACTACTGCATGCAGTCCCTCAGGACACAGGGTGGTGGCCACCTGCACCTTGATTGCCTGAGGGAGCCAAGAGAGAACTGCACCTTAGACACCTTTCTGGGAAGTGCTTTTGCTGTTATGAAATATAGCAGTTCTTCTTGAACAGCAGCATAATCCCCTGTGTGCTACAAAGCATGAGAAGAACTGGGCTTAGCACCACTCCCTGCCTAGCTTTGAGCTAACAGTGAAAAAGAATTCTCAAAAAGCAGCTTTGAAGCCTGTTTTTTTCCCACTTCTGGCCCTATATGGAGCAGCTCTGCATGTGCTAGGCAGTTGCAAGTGTGCCCTCCGTTTGCACAGCTGTGAGCCCTGCAGTTTAGGGCTCCTATAGAAAGATTTGCCTCACAAAAACAAACAACATACCTTTGGTGTGTTATTAAGGAAGAAAGGCAGTTTTGTTCGGTATGAAGAAGTGAGTCAGGCTTCTTTACTGCTTTCTTCTTATGTGATTAGATTAGGCTGACAAAAACAATTTTCCAGTAAAAAATCCCAGTTTCTCCAATTATTTTGCAATTGTTTTCTTTCGGGCAATCTCTCCCATATTAACAGTTTTCCTTTTGCGTCCACAGCTGCTGACCCCAGCCCACACCTCTCCTTCTTTGAGTTTCATAATGACTCAACCCCAGGTGGTGGCTCAGGCATGACCATAAGCTCAGTTGATATCTGAGCTGTGTTACTGAAAGCTGCTCCAGAAAGAGGAGGCTCAGAAGAGCAGATCCTCTGAGCCCTTACGTCACAAGGGAAATTATACATTCTGCACTCCTAAAAGCAGAGGGGAGATGAGACTTTCAGATGTGTCATAACAACCAACCTAGCCATCAGTCTTTTCCTACAAGGCTTGTACAACAGCCTGTTTGCCATGCATCCCTAAAGTGTGACTCTCCTGACACTGTAAAACCATCTGAGCTAAAATATGGGAAAGTCAGAAAAGTGTTACAGACAATAATCTCCCTTATTTGTGCTAAACAAGCATGTTTTATGAATATGGACATTTTGCAGCGACACAAGGGAAGCTGCAACTCACCATCTCCATTAGGCACTTGGAGCTTCTGGGAAAGCTTTCCCAGCAAAAGCAAGCTAATAAAACACACTATGAAGGACAAAACAGTGGTTGTGTAAGAAAATACTTCAAATTTGGAATTAAATGAAACTGGAGGCAAAACCAACATTCAAGACACATTCTGAATCATTCACTCTGCTGTCTTTACCACTGAGGAGATCAGCACAAAGCCAGTCCCATGAGTGGCTTCACCAAGTCCTTTTGTACAACGCACATCCACAAGGCCAGCTCTGTTGCTCAGTGTGAGGAGAGATGGTCACAGCCCCTCTGCCTGTTCCTGCAGATGTCCTGGTGTTGTCCTTAGCTGAGGCTTTCCAGGAGACTGTTAGTCTGTTCAGCCTTTCTGCCTGAGCCTAGAAACTCCTTGTGTCCTATTTTCCATGTATAATACTGCCTTACTGCATCTGAACTGGGCTGGCTCCTGGGCAAGTCCTCTCCCGGTAGGCACCATAGACATTTCAGTAAACCTCTGTGCACTGATAGCTCTTTTCCTTTGATATACTGAGCTTTATAATGTCAAAAAGCACAGCACAGAGCTTCCTGCACTGTGTAACCAGTCACATGAACAGATTTGGCCAGAGGAGGGAAAGTGCTAACAGCAAAAACCTGCCCCGCTTGAATGAAGAGAGCACCATGATTCTATTTCCTATTGATGCATAAGAACTGCAAAGGGCAGCACAGGTCCTTGTCTGCAGTTCTGCATCCCTCCTAGTGCAAAATCACCTGGAAAATTCCATGAGCCTAAGAACTGACAGAGCCTGAAGGAATGGGAAGAAGAATGCCCCCCATCGGATGTTCTGGTTGGTGCTTGCTCAGTGGAAAACTCAGAGGTAGAAAATATCTATTTATGCCACATGAGCCTGACCAAGGACTAGTGAATCCCAGCCCAAGCACTGTCTGCTCTCCTTCCTGCTGGGTGTTTTGGGGCCTGGTTGACCAGTGCACCCCTGACCAGGCCTTGTACCCATGGATGAAGGCTCCTTGAGAGCCCAGTGAGTGTGCAGTGAGGCCTGTGCAAAGGCAGGGGCTGTATATGCCCTGGGACAGCAGCAGGGAAGAGGACTGGGGTACACCTATTCCCCACTGCACCTTCCATGTCCCATGGGACCGCCACACCACACTTGAGTCTTTTCCTTTGGAAAACAGATGTCACTGTCGATGTTAAGTCTGACAAGATGGTGCAGAATTTGGTATTGCCAAAACCAACAATGGCAGAATCTTACTGATTCTATTTCTTTGCTTTCACTCTAGGATATCAAACAGATCACCTTGGTGCATCATCCTGCAGGTGAGAACACCCCAAAATAGCAGTTGTCTCTACTGTGGGATTTGCTGGCATGTGTGAGGGCCAGCACCAGGTTTACACAGGGAACACATGCAGGAAACAGAGCAGCTCTGGGACTGCAGGAGAAAACAGGGCCTGTTTTTATCAGGATGCAGAGAAGCATGACAAATCACTAAGTGTGGTTTTATGGGCTTTTGTGCTTTACTGTGCTATATTTCCCTAAGCTCCTGTCTTCAGATGTTGACAGCAGGTGACAAGCTCTCTAGCCAGTTGTAGGGAGACAACTGTGTGAGTACCACCATGCAGGGCGAAACTAACCTCTTGCTCATCTTTAAACTGAAATGACAAGGAAGCTGAGATATGGGAGCAGAAAGCTTCAAGGTGGAAGGGCCAAGACAAGAAATAAGAAATGGCAGTGGTTCAGTAGAGGATGCTAACGATTTGGAGTGTTTTCCTTTGGAAGCAGTGAAATGAAGGAGTGATGACAAACAGAGATAAGGGTAACCTATCAACATTCCTTGTAAAGCATATGGCCCTGTAAATGAGAGTTCACTGCCTGATAGCATCCACTATTGTACATTCTGTATGCTGTGGGACTTTTCAGCAGATGGTGCTGAATCTGCCTCTCCTGCTCTGTGTTTCATTATATGGATTACAGCCTTCAAAGTTGTGAGCTGGCTTTCTTTAGATTTAAAAAAGGAAAAAAAAAGGCAATTGTCTGAGCTGTTTTCAAGTTGACTTACAACTAGCGTGACCCTGAGATCTTCAGAGAAAGCATCCTGCCATTTATTTATTTCTGAAATTCTTCCCAAGTTGTTTAAGACCAAAAAAGTATGGAAAAACTGAAAAAGCACCACACTGGAAATCAACATCATGATGGTTTGAAACCTGTGTAATTCTTTCAGTAAATTCCTTTGCTGTTAGCCATGGGTTGCTGGAAAATGCACAGCAAAGCCTGTAGGGCTGGGGATCTCCACCTCACAGAGCCCTTTCCTCACACTTTTCTGTCTGTTGACATTCAGTTCAAAGACAGATCTCTGGAAGACCTTGTTTTGTCAGATGGGGTGGGTGTCTGTGGGGAGACGTGGTTGATAACTGGTGTGTTGGCCCCATGCACAGCATCATGGAAAAGCCTCTTCCCCCTGGAAAGGAACAGTGCAGCCTTGTACTCCTTATTTATTTACACAGGAGCTCCTGGAGATTTCAGTGAAAAAAGAAAGCTTCAGGAGCCCAGAGCACAATGCCACCAAAAGCATTCTGGCACCAAAAAAGACTGACTACTAAAGCCTGTCAGATTCTGGATTTCTATGTGCAGGTCAGCTAAAAATATTTCTTTTTTTCCAGTTTTTAAAGTAAGCGTATGTTCTAGTTTTGTTATTATTTTTCACTTGATTTACCAGAAAGTTACCCAAGTGTCAAAGCCTATACAAAACAGGAGCCAGCAGTCTAACAAGGCCACCTTCAACATGCTTGGTGTCACTTTCAAAATAAATACCGTACTTTTGTAGTAAAACTGAGTTTCGTGGTAGTAAGCCACATTTCCCAGCCATCTCTTGCTCTTCCCAGGAGGTAATGATCGAGGTTTGGAGCAGCCATGCCTTTCTGGGGTGGAGATGCAGCCAAACAGTCACAGAGGGGAAGATGGGGTAGAGAGGACAGGCAGAAGGGGTCCAGGAAGGATCCATCTCCCCTAATCACCTCTGGTAGGGATGGTTGACAGCAGCACATGCCATCACTGAGGGGAGGGAAATGCATCCCATTTCAGCTGAAGATTTGCTTCCTCCTTGAAGGAAATAACTCATTAAATTAACTAGGCGGTTTTCTGTAATTTATTTCTAGTCTGCTATAGAATATATCTCCACTATGTTACAGCCCACTTAAGATACATGAGAAAATTTTGACACCTTAATTAGAAAAAATCAAATCAACTTGTTTTTAAGAACTTTTGAAAACAAGCATATCAAGAGGTTCCCACTATTTTCTTTACAAGGCTGAAGTGTTTTCCTTACTAGGAAAGACTTGATTTTGCTACCTCTGCATACTCTGTGTTTACTAAAATAAGAATTTTTCTCTTAGCATACATATTGTTTCCCAAGTTGTACTTCTCTGTTTCCAATAGTAGAAGAGTCTGCAAAACACTTAAAATCAAAGTAACAATACTCACCAAGTTATTTGAAAACACTGTGAAAGTGCCATCAAAAAATGTGTGACTGTATGACGAAAAGACTGAAGGAAATATATAATATGCAGAAAAAAATCCCACTGAAGTGACAAGAAATCTGAAAATGCTAAAGTAACTTTTTCAAATAAGGCAATGAAATTAGCTTTCCATTGAATCATGAGTGCTTTTTTTGAATGAAATATTTCTTTAAGAAGAGCAAGAAACCAAGCTGGTTGGAAGGTCTGTTTTCCCTCTTTAATTAATCCCTGTCTCACACTTTGAGGACCTTTCTTCCCGCTGTTTTAAAGCAACATAATCTATCTTGAGTACGAGGGATCCATTTAATTGGTGTCCACAGTCATTCAACTCTTTCTGTAAAGTCAGTATCCCCCCACCCTTGATAAGACAGGCAGATTTCAGTCCGAACTATCACTGTTAAATGTCTTCACAAACATCAGTCTGGCCTTGAGTGAAGGGAAATCTGTAGGAACTTTTGGGTAGGACAGCATGGAGCTTAAGAAAATATTGGAGGCAAATTTATATGCTGCTTGGTTTCTATCTTCTTGCAGAGCAGAATTTGCAAAGCCGTTGCAATGCTGCAATTGCTTTATCATCTCAGATGAATTATCAAAAGCACTTGGCTACTTCTAAGGCATAAGAGTGATTTTCTGCAAAGTGTTCAGATGTAAGCTTATAAGAAAGTTATCTATTTATTTCAGGAGGAAAAAAAAATTGACTGATGTCATAAAACCAGTAATGCAGTTAATCATGATATTAAATCTCAAGTGAGAATGTGTTTCATAAAAGAAAACATATTCCAAATACAGCAAAATTTACAGTTTAGAAGAAGTACTGTATCATTAAGAAGCCATCTTAGTATAGCCATTTTCCCATTAAACGAAATATTTTGATTGGAAAACCAAGTACACAAATGAAGTAACTTGACTTGACAAGGTATGGCACAAATTAAATGGAGCATTTAACACTGAACATTCAATTTTTATTACAGTGGTGCCCAGAAAGTCACATTTCATATATACAGGATTGTTAGAACTACCTTGGAAAAGTGACACTTCACAAGTTATTTGCTTCTAGCTTTCCACAGTAATTAATAATTAACAGCTCAATAGCTGCTGTTAAAACATCTTTTCCTTGGACTTACACTACAACTGGATTACCCAGCTGACCTGACTCTGAAAGTGAGGGTTAAAGAGACTTGTATTTTTATCCCGTATAATGAAGTTTTACTAGTAACTAAAACTGATGGGGAAAATATAATCAAAACCAAGTTTTGTTGAATATTTTATAGATACCATGAAAGACATATCTCCCACTGTGTTTTTAAGGACTTATTTCAGAAGTAGCATTTCAGTGCTTTATCAAAAACAGTTGGATGTTTCATTGGTTTTGGTTTCATTTTTTTTCAACTGGGTGTTGAATGCCAACACTTGCTACTCAGCTTTTTTCAAACATTTGAATTAAATGGATATAAAGCAGAAAACTGCAGATAAACCCTCAATTCGATGTAATTTAACACCGGTTTCTGTCTTGTTTTAGCCTGATACTTCAACGTTGCAGCAAACTGGCCAAAACCTGCAATGGACAAGAGAGGGAGCTCTTTTGCTGCGTCTTCTCTGCAGAAGTGTGCTTGCTTTCCTTAAAATTCAAAACTGTTTCCAGGATTTCATAACACAGGAAACAGAAGTTGTTTGTTCTGCAGAAGATTAAATATTGAGCAATGTTGTTAAAAAAAAAGAAAAAAAAAAGAAAAAAAAAAGTCAATTAAAAAATCCTCACAACTACCCAAACAAAAGCGAACAAACAAGTTCCATTTGCTTTCGCTTCCAAACTGTTGCTCTTTTTAAAAGTTGCTTTTTCATATAGAGTTGGAGGTCCTTCCCTCCCCCTTTCTAAAGTGTGGAGACTGGGGGAAAATATCATCTTTTTTAAGGCTTCATTACAAAAAATGAAGAAACCTCCTCTTTTCCCTGGACATCCCCGGATTGCCCAGCTGAAAGGTTAACATGTTCCTGATGCATCGCATTGCTGCTTGACCGCAGTTCCCAAGCTTTACCTTCTCTGCTCTCAGAGCAGCAGCTCCGCTGCCCCAATAGAGATCAAATTGCAAGCAGAGCAGCTCGGTCTGCCAGAGCTGAGGTGCTGCAGCAGTTCTGTGGCCAGACGCTCAGATGCCCCAAGTGCTCCCTCATCCAGCCACATCAGCGTATCTCCTACCCGGACAGCCAGCCAGGACCACGGCTCAGGCGTCCGCAGCATCCCATGGGGACGGGGCGAGATCAGGCACTGCTCAGCACCGCTGGTGTGCCAGACCTCGGTTAGAACACTTCTGGCAAATGTCTGCTGCTGCCTGCCTTTGGGAAGGCACAACACCGCTGCTGCTACCCAAGAGAGGGCAGAGCGGGAGCAGCCATACCCCACATCTCTCCCCGGCGCCTCTTCAGTTCTGGGAAAGACGGCAATAAATGTAAAGAATACAACAAACAGATAAAGGACAGGCAGGGTTGGTGAGCAAGCAGATGGTTGGGAAGGGTCAGAGGGATCACACACTGGGCTTTCCCAAACCCAGCCACATCACCCAATCGCAAACAGAGAGCCCCCTCCCTCCCAGCAACAGACTTGGGGCTGGATTGCAGTGAGGAAAGGATCAGGGTCTTGAAGAGCGAGGTCCAAACCCAACATTTTGCTGATGTTCGTTGCAGCCAGCAGGCCACTTGAACGTGAACTTCATGCTAGGTTTTAAGCTGAGACGTGTTTGCCTAACAGAGATGGACAGCAAACCTCAAGTTCTGAGGGTGGATAGGAATTTTAAAAACATCATTCCCCTTTCAGGAAAACTGCATCAGTTTCCTCACTAACATCCTTGCCTACTTGAACTCCCTCCTCCGAAACAACCCCACCCAGAGATGGCTGCTATCCCAGGAAGTGTTTTACCTCAGCACAGCTTGTATTTTGAAGAGGCAGACTGCAAGCTGTACTCAGATTTTCTGGTTTTCAGTTTTTTCTTTTCTTTCCTAAGTGTACTATTTGACTCAAAACCAAGAGACACCCATTCTCCAGGAACGAAAAACATCGAGCTATGCTGTAAACAAACTATGTATTTGCTGGACTCAAACTCTAAAGATGCTTCTTGTGCGTCTATGCAACACAAGTGGACTGGTGACCATAATCTACCCAATTTTTCTTCCTGTGAGATAAATAATGCTCAGAATCCCATAAATATTGACCTCTCTCCACTCTCTCACTAGAACTTGGCAGCTCCATTCCTGCAGAGCAAAGTCAGAGCTGGGAGAACCCTGAGCAACTCATGCTTGCAGGGTTACCTTGTTCATCTGGGAACTGCTCGGTGGCCCAGACCAGGCTCACTCTTCCGGGGCATCTCTGCAGCACCAAGAGAGCTGCACTTAGCATTTAACCACCCTTTTGCATCAGGATTCTTGGAGGGTGGCAAGGGGCAAGAAGGTAGATGTTTCCTCAGCTGTAAGGAGACCACAGGACGAAGAATTAGAAAAAAGACACTACAAGTGCCTTAAAAAACTAAGCTTTTTAAGGTGTTGGAATAATGAAGCTGTTGCTTTCACTTAATCAAGATACAATGGATACATTCACCATGCTCCTGATCTGCCCAGTACCAAAGCCCCAGTTCCAGCAATTTGAAGTGAACAATTCATGTAGTAGGACATGTGTAATGCTGTTTAGATATAGCGAGCACATGGGAGCACCCAAAATCCACTGCTCAAGAAGAAAAGCCTCTCCTTAAGAGTTGCTTTGGGCAAAATAGTAGAAAATTCCAGAGGCCTGGCAAAGCCAAATATGTGTGTGGAGAGGTGAGTCCAAACCAAACAACCAGGGATCATGAGCATCGATACAAAGGATATGTACCTCATCACGGCTATTCCCAAAGAGAGATTTTCCTGCTCCTATTTGAGGTCAGTATGTGCACAAAAACACTGACAGATGTAACCGATTACAACAAACACAAGGGAAGGGTGTGGGCAACTACCAAAAGCCAAGAAGTGTAGTATGTCACAATCGAATGTACAGTCTGGTGGACCCACAGTGTTCTTCCAAGCAGAAGTAAAACCTTTCCTGTGCAGGAAAGGACAGTGGTAATCTTGGACCATTTCTTTATGTAAGTCAAAGAATTTGGCATTGCATGAAATACGAGTGAAGTTCCTTCTCCCACAGGCTGAACACCTAAGTCTTGTGACATATTTAGGAGGTCGATACAATACAGCATAGATTGGTTATTTATCCAGAATTCCATGACTAGCTGGGAGCAAAGCTAAATGCGGAGCTGAAGCCAATAAAATTCTTGACTGACTACAAACTTGGCCCAATCGACTTTGTTATGCAGATTTTAATCACAGTAGTGCAAAATGGTTTCATTCAGACGCAAATGCATAATGGCACTGTCCCAGGAATGGGGGCAAGTAGGAGGTGAGGGATAGTGGGCACTGCAGGCTGAGGACATATCTGAACTCTGCATCCCTGGGTAAACTCTCTGATCATTAGATCTGTATATAACAACTGCCACCTCCCCCTCATGCTTGTTCTCAAAGACAAATGACTAGGTGGACAGGATTCGTACACTGAACACAGAAAAGGAATTTTGAATTCTTGTCTCTTCTGGCAAGTTCTTGCCACTTCTTACTCTCCAGCTGTTTTATTTTAAGCTAAGTCATCCTTATTCTCCACAATAACAAGTCCTACGAAATGCCAAAGAGCATTTGAACCCCAAGAAGTGCATAGGCTGGCAATGAACACATTATCCTTCCTTCGTACCATCAGTTGGTGCAAGGCAAAACAGGTCAAAGGGCTTTTTCCACCTCCTTCTTGAGCTGCTGCTCTGTAGAAGGGATCATCTTTCATGGTCATGGAGGCAAGGCAGAAGATGAAGAAGACCCAATCCTATATGTTGGTGCCTGCACAGCTCCTGTTCAGTACAGGACACAGCACAGGTTGTTCTTCAACATGTTTGGAGTCTGTAGATGTTTTATTTTCAATTATTTTCATCAATGATGAAACGGAAAGTCTGGTGTATTTACTTGTGTTTTGTGAGTAGTTAAACCTTATTTAATTCTTGTATTCTTTGCAAATTCTCTCTGCATAGATTTTCTGACCCCTAACAACTAGTGCTGCAGTCAGAGCACTCGGAGAAAATGGTCCTATTCCTCTTCCACTAACCTACTTTAGTGAAACTTCAAGAACATTGTTATCTTCAAGACCCCTGTGTCTGTCAGGTATGGGAGGAGTTGGTAAAGCGTCAAAACTACAGAGGGGCAGACTCAGGCAGAGGCTACTCTGCACCTCCCTGAAAGGACCACAAAAGCATGTGACATGTCCCTGTAAAGAAAAACATTTCATAAAAACCGCTTCTCCCATCTCTGTTTCTCTCTCTCTGTGTCTTCAAAATCAGTTGCAACAAAGGCACTCACTATTGCCCATGAGGTTTCTCATAATCAGGTTTCTGTCTCTGGAAGGCATCACTTTTCCATAGAGCACTGGATGAAATCCAAAGCACAAATTATGAGATCCATATGAGGGAAACAGATGTTTCCAGGCAATGTTTATGGGGAACAACAAATCTTTGGGGAGACATTGAATTACATTTTCTTTAAAGCAAATACTTAAACTGTACAATAAATATCCAAAACGTAAAGTGTAAGAATAGGGAAATAGACACAAGGTGTAGGTATCTTTGGAGAAAAAAAAAAAAACCAAAAAAACCCAAAAAACCGAAGAAGATTAAAAAGTGCTTGCATAGATCATGTGCATTTTAGTGACTTAATACATTGGACACGTAGAGCTCAGGAAGGCCCTTTGGTCAGAGAGACTGCAGTGGGAACCTCTTAGTCTTCAGCCATCCTGGAGCTGCACAAGGCTGCCCCAAGTCCTTAGCTGATCATACAGACCTCAGCACATCATCCCTTCAGTCACTGACCTGTGATTCCAAGGCCAGAAGGGAAGAAACCTCTTACAAGCAGAGCAGCATATTAGCATTTCAGGGAAAGATTTCCTTCTTTGCAGCACTGGTTTGGTGCAATCACAAGCTACCTCTCAGACAGTCTTTGAAAAACCATCAGGCGGGGTATCTTCTGCACTCTATCAGGATAGCTTTTTTTCTTGCAGTGCAATGCCTGAGGATATGAACTGAGCCAAGTAAAAAAAAAAGAAACTGAGCTCCTTGGACCGTTTTGTAGTTCCCATTATTTTTTCTCATTGTTTAAAATCAAACTCTGCATCAGTGTTTTCTGCCAGGGAAGAAATTAACTGCATGGGAAGAACATCCAGCTTCTGAAGCACAGTCAACTCTTGCCAGCTGAGTAGCAGATGGATGGCACCCATTTGCACAGTAGCCCTCTAGTCTCTCATTTGAGAGGTCATGTTGGCTTATGAAGCCATTTCTGCCTTGGAGAACTTACTCTCGTATGTAGACATTGGGCCCACACTTCAAATCATGTATTCATCATTCTCCACTCAAAAAGACCATGTGAAGCACTGGCACAGCTTAATGGAAGCAAAGTCTTTGATGTGTTGCACTTGAGTCTTCATTTTCTACACTATTAACTGAATGCTACTGTACTGGCCTCAGTCTCCTCCTAAGCCTTCTCAAAATAAATAGATGTCATTGCAGACTTGGTTAACTTTACAAATGATAGAGAAGAAATCACTCAGAAATTATCAACTTTTCTGCTCCACATACTGGAAAATATCTGTGTAATATGAGTATTAGAAAGGGACGTTCTTGGGTTTGGTTTCTCTGACCTGAGAATTGGCGTCCCTGGGTGGGCTCTGTCTCAATTCTCCCTCCCCGCCCTGCTGGGGCAAGTGTCCCATGCCCATGGGACATGCCTCGAAAAAAAGCATGTTCTTATCTTGGTCACTGGGATGGATCAGAAGTTTTAATTTTCCTGGGACTGCTTTCTGAGTCTGAGGTTCTGGGGATTGTGGCAAACCCAGGGAAAGTTGATGGCTCCCCTGTGCTAAACTTGGGGAGAGCTGCTGACTCTCCTGTCTCGAGTGGGGTGGCTGACCTCCCTGCGGTACTCCTGAGGGGTGCTGGTAGCTCTCCCCTCCTATTATAACCAGAGGGAGCTGCTGGCTCTCCCCTTCCCCACCCTCTGTAGGAGGTATGAGACCTGCCTGCTGATGGCAGGCAGAAGAACCTGCTGGCTGCTGGCCAACAAAAGAATCCACTGCTTTTTTCCTCCCCAGTTCTCCACAGCTGCACGGAGGGGGGATTTCCCTTATTATTCCTGGGAGAGGGCTCCTCCCATGTTCTAAATCAACCAGTCTCACCCAAATCAAAGAATTGGGGTGCAGGTGTTGTCAAATTCGATCCAGAGATGTCCTGATCACCAGCCAGCAGATTTCAGGATGACGGGTCCTGGGCCTTTGGATCTCGTCAGTCCGAGACGAATTTGAAATCAGCTGCTTTGGCCAAAATTTTCTTCCCCTGTCTTCTCAGGTTGTCTTCTTCCCTTCAGAGGGCTTGCTGTGTCCACTGGTGTCCACTCATGGCCCACCCAGGGATGCCAATTCTTGGGTTTGGTTTTCTCTCACCCGAGATTCAGGTGGTAGTTCGAGAGAGTCCTTTTTTGCCCTCTGAAAGCTCTGAGCCAGACACGAGAACGAAACGGAATCTCAAGGTCTTGTTGTTCAAGGTTTCTCACGTGTTTATTATTTCTTATCTTATAAGTTTCTCTGTGCCCAGCTGAGATGTTCACAACAGCTCGGACACGAGATGACTCCCCCCTTGATGGGAGGTCGCTACCTTCTTATACAGATAATTACATGTCTATTATTTACAGTTATGTGCCAGTGCCTATTATCTATACTAAAAGGGTCACCTCTACTCTGACCCAATCTCCTTAAACTACTTTGTGCCCTCATCAATGCAGAAGATGGATGCCAAGGGAGAACAAGAAGAACACGAGGTACCACCCTAAATCCTCCATCTTGTTCCCCATTCACCTCCATTCTAAGAAACCAAAACTACAAAATTTTCCACCCAGTGATAAACTACACTACTGTCTGTCACACCTTTGTGACTTGTAATTCCTCTCTGTGTTGGAAGTTTTTCTCATGGACTGAAATCAAAGCCAGTGTGTTCCTGGGCTCTGTGCCAGGCAACCCCCCTGGACAGACCCCAGACCCCCCTGGCCAGGACTCAAACCCTCTTTCTCAGGTCCCAGGACTCTCTGCCGAGGCCTGTGACCCCCCAGAGCAACCAAAGGGATGCCCTGGACTCCGACAGGACTCAAAACTGCCAGCTGACTACACAGGACACATTCTAGTCTATCCAGCCTTACAAGCCCTAAAGCAGGGTTGGTCATGCTGGACATGTTTTGATCTCTTGCACAACTACTTCAGTGTCTCACTATCATTTTCATCAGTGCAAAGAGATGTGATAGTGCCTGAGGCTGGCTCCAAGGCAACTGTGTCCAAACCAGGCACAACAGAGTGAACCCCCAACCTGGATAAAATGCTGACAGTCACATCTATGATGAGTGGTTCTTAAATAAAGTGAGAGGATGACAGACCTTCAGAGTGGTTTCCTTTTTTCCCAGAGTCAAAATGCTTATTTTAGTAATTAGTGGGCTCCAAAATCATTCATAGCTGTTGCAAAGTGAAAGTGCAGAGTTGTTTATGGCATCTCAGATAGAAGACTAGTTAACAGGTCAGTGTGTCAGGTAATGTATTACATGTTTATAAGTCAAGACTGCCAAAATCAGACAAATTGTTAATCAGAAATGATTCAGAATTCAAACAACCTAGATTCTCTCAGAGACTATGGTAAAAATGTTTCACAGATTAAGTGCTTCTCTCTTTGATAAGACCAGGTCAGAAGTCTTATTGCCAGATATCTGTAATGAAGTAGGATCCTTCTTGACCAGTGTTTCTAGCATTATTTCATGCTATTTCTTAAAACTTATCCAATATATGGTCTTTCTACTCTGGTTAAGGAGAGCTTCACCTCTGCCTATTGAGATCTTGCTGCTGAAATATTCTGATACTGTCCAGGGTCGGCACATTCTTCCTCAAGCAGTTTTTATACTACTGTTCCTTGAGACTCAGCTGACACAGGTAGGAAGTACCTGCTATTTTGTACAGAGGGCTGTAAATGAAAGGGTAATATAAGGCATGAGGGAAACTGAAATTATTTTGTAATGTACTATTTCACTGTACAAAGCAGCTATCTATTGTATTTAAGGCTAGAAGTATTTTCAAAAGAGTGTACTAATTCTCCTGATTTATTTGACAGTTTCTGAAAGAGGAAAATGTAACCCACTGTCTTTTCAATTGCCTTCTTCACCCACCATCTGCCTTTACACACAGCATTAGGAAGCAATCAATCTGTTCCTAGGCCTACAAAAGCAAAGAATCTTTTCCCTACCATCACAGAAGTCACCTGCTAACTCAGACTGCTACATCTTTCCATTCCTTATTGGTATGCCTTCCTTAACCCTCTGATTCAGCCCTGCTTGGATAGCAGCACCTCTACATCCCCTTTCTCCCCTCCCTGCTTCTCTTCACTATTCTCTAGAGTGCCATCCATCTGCTTATAAAATTATTCAGAGGGATTTTAGCTTCAGATCTCCAGGCCTAGATTCTTGCTCTGGGCACCATCTCAAGGGAATGCTGTGAAACTTAATTTATCCATCACACCTGCAAAGCTGTAGCACACAGACACAGAGTCCACTAAAACTTCTGGGCTAGGATTCCATTTTGTATTCTTGTAGAAATCAGCTACCAGGGAAGCTGCTGCAAATCCATGCTATCCCAGTAAATACTGTGTTTCCTAGTAAGCATACTTCCTCCAACTGATGAAGAATGATTATAAAATTAAAGCTTGATTTTTTTTTGGTAATTTTTTTTTTGAGAGCATGGAGTTTTTTTAGTTTGTGCATGTTAGGGATTCTCTTTAACCTAAAAAAAAAATTCCAATTTTCATAGGGATCTTCTAGTGTTCTTGAATGCAGAGATCACCTTAAAATTATAAATCAGGACAGCTGATATTCAATTAATATCATCAACAAGAGATGGTGTCGTTTGCATTGAGGACTAGAAAAGGGTCTAATATTTTGAAATCAGTTGTTAGATAAATTCACTCTAACTGGTAGTTTTGAGAACAGTAAAAAATATGAAACATTTTTCTCCTTTGCTCCCTGTTATGTTTAGGGGGGGCTTTCAGCAAGGCTCAACAGCAAGAACAAGCGGGCCACAGCAAAGGCAACAGATTCACAACCAAAAGTCCACTGAACAGAAATGAACTGCAGAGTCATTAACTGAGAAATGAATACAAAGGTGTGAGAACAAATACATTGTTATTGCTGGAGTGGAACTGGAAGCTGTGGTGGGAGATGGAGTTAACCAAGCAGGCATCACCCTTTTCTCCAGGCCCCTGGTAGCAGAGAATTATTTCCACCATCAGCAAATTCTCCCTTTGAACAAAGGTTGGCTTTCATGCACCAAGAGAGGTCAGAAAAGACACATGTGAGTTCAAGTGTCTTGAAGTTCATGCCCAAGATCTCAGAGTACCTCAGAGCACCAGGACTGACTGCACTAAAAGCTACTTGCAGCAACGGCTTCAGCTTCCAGAGAAGTGGAAACAAGTTGCCCATCAGAGGATCACACACAGGCAGAAACACGCTACCGAGCTGGAGAGCGGCTCGTTTGGATTAGCAGCAGGGAGAGCCGGTAGCCTATTGCTGACAGTCACCCTGGGGGTCTGCTCTGCTCCCGTCTCCCCAGGCACTGCCTACAAAGGTTTTGTTTTCTGTTCTCGGAGAAAATGACTCCTGCTAGACGGCTGTAAACCTATCCTGCTCAAGGACATCTTGTTTGTGTTAATCCTGTAGATTAAGCACACAGCTTTTCAGTTGCGGCTTTGTGGCTATTGTTACCAGTAAACCCCCTTATAAGTCTTGTGGCCCGACGCACATTAACTTCAAGGCTGCCACTGAGATAGCTTGAACAAGGAAGAGCCCCCAAGAATCATGAGAACTGACTCTCACACCAAATACTCCATGTTTCAAAAAAACCCCAGACTTTGGAAGAGAATTGCCTCCTGTGATCTCTGCGTTGAAGGGTCTCAGCTGTTCCTGGCTGTAGGAGACAACCCGAGCTGACGACTGCAGGCTTGTGCAAGTACAGTGACCCGGTATACACCGCAAGAGCAGCTCAGCAAGAGCTGGAGCCTCCAGAGACTCTGAGCCAAGTCTGTTGCTTGGGCTCGAGCCCACAGAGCAATCCAAATGGGGTGGTCACACTGGCTGACATAGAAAAAAATCAGGATTTCCAATAGCACGCAGAGGCACTCTTGCACAATCTCCCCTCCTGCATTTGGATTAGTCACACCAGGTCTTGGCTAAGCTTGCAAGTGTACATTAAGTCATGACTCAAACACCAGGCATTTGTTATCTTACTGTTAATTATGAATGGTGTTACCTGTAAAACATTCACAGAAAGTTCCAGGTGGGTAGAAAAGCAGAAATAACTATGCATTAAGGGATAATTTTATTTTTACAAATATACAGGAAATTAAGAACAGCTGGACCATAAAATACTTCTTTGTATACAGTGTTTTTAATACGAGTTCCATCAATTCCCTGGACTTCTCTGGTACTGAGGCTTTGCTGAACAAAGAACCGGCTTTTAGGTGGTGTTTTCTTGGAATCAAAGCTAGCTAAAGCATTCATTTTTGCAGGCTTTGCTAATTTTGTTTTTCTTAGACAGGTAATTGACTTTACAAATTGCGTGTTATATTTTCAAAAGAGCAATAAATCATGCAACAGAGATGTGCAGGATCTTGATTTCTATCCTTGATGTTTATCCTGTAGCTTCAACTTTTGTTGAGCAAGATGCAGAAGGGTCTCACTTTAAATACAGTTAGTCTCGACTAACAAATAGAACCAGAAATACTGTTAGCTCAGAAGCTTACATTTACTGATCTCAGTGGAACTGTGAGCATCTTTAACATGTCACAGCACCCTGTCAGCTTGATGCACCTTTAGCGACCACCACACAGAAACATGCAAAATGATCAAGCTTTGTGTCTGGTACAAAGGGGCTTGCTTGCAATTATGGTACTGGGGCATTTGCAGTTTCAGCAAGATCACATTGTGCACTTGGAGAGAACTTCCTTTGCCTGTGTGTTTCAGATTAAAGAGTCTCCTGCAAATATTTCTGGACTTTAAGACAGAGAAGTCCATGTTTTCCTCACAGGACTTAATAGTACAGCTGCCATTCCAGGATCTTCAAACCAAGATCTGGCCACACTCCAAAAATTTTGGGGAAAAAAACCCCAAACATTTGGATGCCATCAACCCAAGGATGTTCTGGATTGTGCTAATATTTCCCAGCAGAAAGTGGCCAGGTTTAGCTCCTAGTGACTAATGAAGCTGTCATACACCATTCCTTCCTGCTGTTTAATAATGTTTCAAAAAAGCCCTTTATGGAGATGAATAGTATAGTAGTGCTGCAGCTGAGAAACTGGCATGCTGTCAAAGAAAACAGAGGTCAGTTTACTATGCATGGCACTGTATTTTTCATTATACTTCACTAAGACTTGCTATTAACTGAAAATTAATTAATCATTAGGGAATAGATATTATTTAGTACATAGTTCAGTGTAATTTTGAGACTTGATTCCAGTAGTCAGATTTCATTTTAGCAGCAAAATTACCTGTTTCTCTAAATGTTGATACAATCTTCATTGTTTTTTAGATCCTGAATTTCAGGGGATTATATCAGTCCAACCAGAAAAATTAACTGCAATGGAAAGGCAGTTCATTCTTTCCACTTTCTCCTCAGTAACATATACATGCTCACAAGCTGTATATCCCATACACTTAATAAAGGTGGCAATTCAGCCGAGCCAGTGGTGTAAATAACACTGATGTAACAGTTCATACATTCAGATCCAGATCTCAGTTTCTGCTCTGCTGGTGGAGTGATATAATCAAGTCACACATATGATTTTTATACTCCTTATTTGACTTGTCAGTAACCTCAGGTAATTGTGGAGCACGGCAGTATTACTGCTGTGCAGAACGCTCATCTGAAACGTGAGTCCCAACATGTAAAAACCTCTCAAATCCACAAGATTTCCAGCTCAGTGCTGTGTCCAGGACTGTCTCAGGCAAGCTCACCTATTTATGGCCTCTTGGGGGCCTTTGGCAGCAGAGCTGAGAAGGTGTGAAACATCTCTACACTCTTTGACTCTTGCTGTGAAGCACCAGGGAAAATCAAATGCCCTCCATAGCCATGCAAGCACTCTTCACCACATGTTTCTTTCAGATGTAAAGCAGGGAGACAAGAGACTGACATATCTTATCAACCCTCCACACAGAGCTCTATCAACATCAGCCAGATGAGCCCAAACTGATCTGCGGCGCGTTTGTTTGAACACAGTCGGCTTTCAGAAGCTGCAATCAGAGATCATAAGCCTTATCTGCGCAGAGAAGTTTAGATAAATCGTGCAGTCATCTTGCTTTAAAGCACCTTGGGTTTGCACAAAATCTCCTTTTTAACCATTTTGAACCATTTGCAAGTATCAGAGGTGGTACTGCATAGATCTAGCTTGTCCTTTATTCTGTGATGGAGGAAAACACCTCCGACCATTTTCAATCAGTATAACCCATGCATTTGGAGAGTTATTTATGGAGCAATACAGAGAATAAACCCATCCCTAACAAAGTTTCCCTACCTTTCTTGTTATTCATTCTCTTGTCCTTATTGAAAAGTGCAGAGTTAAAGGACTTAAAGTCAATTAGAAGGCCCATTATTCTCTTGCAACCTACTCATTTTGTCACTGCCATTTTTAAACTGCTGGCTTCAAGGTCTCAGTGTCAGATATCAGACAGTTGTATGTATTTGGAGTCACACAGGCAGATAAATTTGGCTTGGCATCTTCATACTTCTTTTGATGCTGAAACCAGCGAACTGCAGAGGAATAGCAGGAGAACTGAAATCACTCAGTTACTTCTGTGAACCTTCTTTCCAGCAACTTCACTCAGCAAAGTGTTATTTCTGGCTTCCATCAACTGGCAAATGGCAATTTAGATAGTAGCAATTTAAACGACCAGGCCAACCATTATAAAAACTGTAGAGGGCTCACACTAGAAACTAACACTTAAAAAGACCCTTCAAATGCTACACCTCTTCTTCCAAAATGCAGAAACCTAAATTCAGGCACAAGGGATCTTGGAACCTGTAAGAAAGGGGCAGGTCTGTGTTTTCTTTTCTTCTTTAAAGTAGGCTTGAATCAAAACACAGGACAACTTTGCAACTTCCAGCATATGCTGCAGTCTTCATGATTCGCAAAAGCCCAGAAAACAGAAAAATACAAATGTATTGTTTATTGTAAGAAGGCAAAATGCATTGTGCATTAGGGAAAACATTGGCAGAAGTAGCACTTTTAATCGAGAGGGCATTTGAGCAGATCTGTAGCCGGGTAGTCCACAGAGTAGATCATAAAAATCAATGAGAACCAGTAACAGTGAACACAATGGCCAACCAACTGAATCTAGGTATTATTCAACACCATTCCTGCATTACAGTCCATTAAGCCCAGTTTCTGTTATAATACAGTTATTCCCCAACATGACATATTGTTCAAACAACATCTTCATTAAAAACCCCTGTTTTATGGAATTCTCACATCCCATTTGCACATCTCTATTTATTCATGATCCCAGTACATCGTTCTGGCAACCAGAACCATGTCTTACACGGATAAGCAGCATTTGGAAGGCATCCGTAAATTTTCAATTGTCTCTAATACAACTAACATCTGGAAACCTGCAGAGGAGCCAGTTCAAGAGAGACCACCAGCAAGTGCTGCCCACCCAAATTTCAGGGGTGTTGACACAATGATCTCAGCCCCCACAAACTGAACAGGCTGCTGCAGGCTTGTGGGCACTGCCAAACACCACATTTCCCTGGATAAGCATCCTTCCCTGAGTCACCAGCACCAAGTCACCCAGTGCAATGGCTTATGGCACTGCTGTTGAAGGCGCTGCCTTGGGACTGAAATAACCTTTTGATTGCTGGAGGCTGACCCACTGGTGTTTAGGGCACTGAGCTAGATTCTGTTCTGCCTGAATTTCAATTTCTATAGTATGATTTAAAGGGAAAATTCTATGTTAGCAGTATCACAACTGTTTGCAATGCTCATGCAATATTCTGATACACTACAGAAAGCTCTATTCTGTAACAGTAGGTTTCACAGTAGGTGCAGCCATTTATCTCAGTTTTCTCTTATGGCTGTCACACTCAACTGATATCAAAATATTTGAATTTCATCTAGGGAAAGCACACTGAGGGATCACAGCATTACACATATTTTAAGGGGATAGTCTGGAAAACATAACTGATAAAAGAAAATTTCTTCTAATGAAGCTTGACTGGGATATTTGAAACAAGATCCATGAACTTTAGAGCATTTGGATTTTTATGGATTTAACAATTCCACTAATAGTTGTGCAAACAAAATAATTTTTTTTCACTAATTCCTAAGAGCCACGCAATATGGTATCAACAAATTAACAACTATATGCGGTCTTGATGGTGAGTTGAAGAAAATAAAAAAATTCCAAGGTAGATTTGACCAGCATCTCTACATGAATAACCACAAGATATTAAGAAGCAAGGAAATCCTTATTCTGTATTTCTGTCTCAAACCCACTGCCCACCACTGCTGTCAGTTACTCTTCTGAGGAGAAAAGCCCAAGAATTCCACCTGACCTGCTGCCCTACTTGTCTCACAAAGTACTGGAGCTAGTAGCAGAAGCATCACACATTTCACTGTGAGGTTTCCAAGAATCTTGAACTGTAAGTTTGAAGACCAGAGAATTCAGATTCATGCAGGAGCAAGACTGGAGCACTGAGAGGTTTCAGCCCATATTATTAAGGAAGTTTTTTACATGCAAGTTTGAGGTATCTAGAATCTTCTTGGCCTCATTTCATGCAGAGACCAAATTTCTGAAACTGTCAGGTAAAGTTTTCCCTAAGTTGTTTTTCAGTTCCTCCAACAGCTTGATAAAACAAAATGGAAAGCAGCACTCAAAAAGGGTGAATTTCAACTTCACATTTGAGCCAATTTGGGCAGAATTACAAGCATCAAAAGTTGTCTGCATGATGGGAGGAGGCAATATATCCCTTGCTTCAAGAGCAATAAGAAGTCACTATCCCCTTTCCTATCCAAGAGTGGGTAATGTTGTCTTTCAGTCTCTCATCAAACGAGAATACTGTTAGCAAGGGTGGCCTGGTACAGCGCTATTAGAAAGATGAAACCAGCTCTCAGCCCATGCCAGACCCACATTTATTAGTAGGCCATGGACTGTGCCTTTAGGTGGCATAAATTGGTAGTGCAGCAAGAAAGTCCAGAGAGTCACATTACACCCCCAAGGGTGACTCAGTCAGCATAAGGTGATTATGTGCGTGGCCAGTGTTCAGTAGAGCAGCCATACGCACTTCCTACTAAGAGGATGCTTGTTATGTTTTCCTAGAAGATCACCGCTTTCAACTTTAACCTTCCTAATCCCCTGACAGATGCTTTAACCACAAGTTTGCTTTCATGCCTCAAGACATGCAAGTGACCACCAAATTCAGTTTCATCCCCAGAGTTTACATTATGGGCTGTTTGCCCATGTTGAAAAGAGTGCCTGACATCAGGATTAAATCAAGTTCAAGGACTTTAGTAGCTGGCAATTCAGCTGTGCTTCCCTTCTCTACAGTTTTTCAGATCTGGCTGAAATTCTTCCCTCTTCCCCCTAGGAACTGTATCCCTCCCGCAGGTATACTTACAAGGTGTCTATTTTTTAAACCTTGCGCACCAGTTAGTTTTATATCAAGATAGTTCTTCATTTCCAAAGGACAGAACTGTGCTCCTTCTGAAGAGCCCCAGGGCTAACACCATTGCTTTACTGATTTCAGGTACCACACAACTAGGCGTTACAACAACACTGAACACCACCCTACACATCACACTTAGTGAAGAGCAGTAAATGGACAAAAGTACAAACATCAAAGAGCTGATAAAAGAATAAACACTGAGCAGCAGTTCATCACATGGTTTCCATCCCAGTGATCCAAGATTACTTAAAGCAACAGATTACCCATGTACAGACCTAAGAATGCATCTGTTAGGCTGCAGCTCTGGAGATAAACTGGATTCACATATAACTTTCCAAAGGTTACCAGCCCAGAGGATAATGCAACTTCAGTGCAGAAGAATTTAGTTAGATTTAGAGAGAAACATAAAAGCTAGACGGACTGGGATGTGGAAATATGTTTTGCAAATAAATCACAATTTCTTCACTTAGAAGACTTGTTCTAGTCTGCAAGTGAAAATAAAAATAGGAAGACTGCTTTTATAATAAAAATATTTACTTGGGAAGAAATTTTGTAGTCAGGATTGGCCACTTAACACCCATAAACTGAAGGACTGATTCCATAGAACAACAATCCCAGAATGGCTAACTTCAGTGTATTGAGCCTTTCGAAAAAAAATCTCCTCATAACACATTGTCTAGACATATCAAAGCATTAAACTGCTCTAGTGAGCCTAATTATCCTTATGCACCTCCTACTTCACATGGGTGCTTCAAGCAGGAAAGTTCAAGCCAGAATTCTGGCATGTGAAATATGACCCTGCACAGAGTGCTCAGTGCCACTGTGGGCATTGACTTCCATTGCAGACTAAAAAAGCTGAATTCTGTCAGGGGTGGGTGAGGATGTTCAGCCTCTCAAAGGAGAGACCAAAGACTCCAGCAAGACACTAAATCAAATATTACCTGGAATACACCTCAACACTTCATTAGATATGTTCTTTAGTTTAAACCCCTAGGCTGACAACACTACTGGGACAGAGATGAAAATCCAGAATGCAGAAGGGCCTATTCATCACTGCACAGAGCCTTCTTGCAGATTAAAGTCTGTGGGAATATTCAGTTGTATTGAAACAGCCATTCCTCCATACAAACACATCAACTCTTCGCAAGTGTTTTGATTGCAAACTGCTGCACAATGCCTTCTTTGCAGAAGATAATTTTTACGTTTGTTCCCAAAAATTCATCCTGGTTCTACACAAACTACATAATCAACTAAGAGCAGTTACTTGAATCAGTTTAGGGAACTGTAAGAAATGGGTCTGGGGAAAAGCAAATGCTGTCTGCCATATTATCTCCTTTTTCAGTGGAGCTGACAGGACAGCTGCTTGTTATTACAGTGCACCCCAGGAAATGTTTAGCTGCCAAAAAAGTCCAGAGCCAGCAAGGGATTAGCAGACAAACAGAATTCATGCACCTGGAAGTCATGCAGCTAGATATGCCATCTTTGTAAGGTATACTTCAATCTCATTTGTAAAGAAACAAGAACAAACAGAAATGAATTAATGCCATCATAATTATGATAAATCTAAGAATTACTATACAGTTTTGTGACTAGATTAGGTGGCAGTAGTTTTCATTTAACTGCAGTAATCTGTTGAAGGACTTACATAGCTGTCATAAATATAATAATCTCTATTTTATGTTTAAGTTGTTCCTTATTAATGCAGCATTAATACCATGTTAAGTGACCAGAACCCTGATGGCTCTAGAAACGAATAATGCAGATGGTACATAGGACTTAATGATTTCATGTAACCTGTGTAATACAAAACTTTCATTTCCTTCACCAATATTTTTTTAACAGCAGAAGTTCTGCTACACAGCCCTTTCCTCCTCCCACCACTGCATTTGTCTTTCACAGGCATGCTTTCACAAGCTGCTGGATTTATGTGTGCTGGGTTCAGGTAATGCCTAGTGCCACTCCCATTTGCTCAGGCTGTATGGGAAGGGCTGGACAGCAGCTGCTACCTGAAGCTGAGTTGTGTTCTAAGCAACTCCTTCACTGCATTGACAGTGCTCATGCTCACTGCCTCATGGAGCCTCATGCTCACTGCCACCAGTTTTAAGTGGAATCAGCTTGCATCTTTACTTCCACAAAAGCAGCAGCAATAACACTGACAGCCTAAAGTGTCTTTCGGACATCAAGATGGATGACACATATCCAGCCCATTGTCAATGAACTTCTAACAAAGCTGCTGCACAGTCCACTGAGAAGTATTACACAAGCCTCAGTGTGCACTGGGGGTCAGACAGCCCAGGACAGTTCAGATCGGGACATTTCCTTATAGTTATGCACATTCTTATCATGCCAACACAAACAAGTCAGTAGAAGAATCACTGAAATATTTAAGAAGTCAATAGATTAATTCTGCCCTTCTTTTAGAAATACGTTCTCAGCAGGCTTATGGACAGAAGTGAGAAATGCTTTAAGAAGTTTCAAGAATCAAAATTCAGAAGAGCTGTCACACCCTAGGAAACAGTAGCAGAGAACAGCTGGAGAGCACCAGAGTTACCCCAGTTGTGGCTGGAGATTGGCTTTCAAAAATGAGGCACCACCAACCTGTCAAGGTAGTAGCTGAATCACCAGTATTGAGATTATGCATTACAGAAACTCCTGGGAAGAAACCTGCAGGAATAAGCACAGTGCATTTCAACAAAAGACAAGCTTTTTCTAACAAAGGCTACCAATGTCTTCAGTCACTGACTTGAACATCAGAAGCAGAAAACAGACTCTAATGGATCTACCATAATTGTTTACTGGATTGACTTGAGAACAGTCGCTGTGCCATCAGAGTAATAGCTCAAGGTTTGGAAATGGAAGTTAACAAACAATTCTTTCCTCTATTTTTCTGTAAGTATAAGTTACCTGTAAAAGTTTTCTTGTATTTGTATAATTTCAAGCTTACAGTTGCTATAAACCAAGAACTGTATCTACTGTATCCAATTGCTCACTGCACTACTGAAAAGCTGAGGTTAGAAATAAAGGTCTGTACTTTCTTCTATTCTGCCATCTGCTCTCTCAACCTCTTCTTAATCCATAACCTGAAAGATGCTGCATCTGCTCCTATCTATTTTATATGACAGTTGAAAAGGGAAATCTGCCAGAGAACACTTCCGGAGTTGCATGGATCAGCTAGCTCAGAGGGAACTAACTCCCTGCTACAGGGGTGGGAGACCTTGAGGTCATATGTACAGAGGGGGTAACAGCAGTGGAGAGCTGCAGCCGATTAAAAGTGCATTCACATCTATTGACCTTCCCTGGAAACTCAAACAAGTAAAATGAGTGGTAGCAATTCACAAACTTCATCAGTCCCGTGAGGATGTTACAAGCAGCCTCTTCTTTTCATGAATCCCTAGTGTTCAATTTGTTTCCAGTTTCCTTGCCCAGACAAAATACTGAAAAAACAGAAAACTTGAGTCTAAAAATAACTTTCCCAGTTCCTTAATTCTACTAAGAAGTCTCCCAAATGCAACTTCCTCTTCCTTATGCAGTAGCATGATTAATGGAAATGCACTCCAATCTTCACAGATAAAACAAAAACTCCCCTAGTTTCATTCCTAAATCAAACTTAGTTTCAATGTAACATACTTGCAATAAACAATTTTCTGAAGGCACCAATTGCTCTGCTCTATAAAACCAGTAACAACCACAAATCAGTGAAAATAATACTTGCCTGAATTTTCTACAGAAGGAAATTTTTTTCCCAGCAAAATAACACTAGAAAGTCAAAGTAGATGAGTATTCTGGATTTAGACCATGTAACACAATCACTGTATCAGTTTTTCTTGTCATCATTTTCAAAGGGTAATCACAAGCCATACCATTAATCAGTAGATAAAAGCCCAAAAGGCTTTTGGTGGAGATTTCTCCCTCCCTCGGTTTCACTTTGTGAAGTGAAAAACCTTGTGGAAGCAGAAGACTGACAGAAACTCATCAGAAATCAGCTCAAACAGTGATTATAGGGTGCTGATCTGCCCACTGTCTTTCTACCCATTTTTCCATTTCCAGCAACCAGCTTCCTGTATGATGCCTTCAGGAGAGCTCCAGACTTCATCAGTCGTTCTGTTTGCATACAGACTGCTGATGAAGCAAAGATTTACCTCTTCTGAACCCATCACTCCTCTGCACTATTCTGACATAGAAATAATCTGGAGTAAAAAACTCTCTCTGTTGCAAAAAAACCCCAAACAAACAAAAAATCCAAACCAAAACAACAACAACAAAAGCTACATAGGCTTCTTTGTTAAGCAGTAAATCTGATGGTAAATAAAAGATCACCTTTCTCAAATTATTCATGTGACAAAATACAGAAATAGTCATAAAAGTAGGCATGCAGCACAAGCCTTTTGACATTCCAGGACAAATGTATGGCTCCATGTCTTGTTGCCTCATGAAATTTACCCATGTTACCTGAGGAACCCTGAATATTCTAAAATGCTGTCAGGGGAACACATTGGGGGTGGCGTATAGACAGGCATCTGTAGCACTCTCTATACAAGTGGGATATCCTGATTTCAACCTCTACTACACATGCAGGGCTTGAACCTTAGTTTCCAGACATTTAGACTAGCTTGTAAAATGAAATTGGAAAACTGGAATATTAACAGCAGTCCAGAAGAAGCAAAAGTGGCCCCAGGGGGAGAAAAGTAATCTACAAAGGGGAACCATTATCCACAAGAAAAACATGTAGCCACAGAAGAGGCCACAGCTGCCTTGCATTTTGGAGAAACAGGAGGCCTTTGCACTATTTACATACACACACACCACCATGACCCTTATCTTCTTTTATTGTTTCTGTGGCCATAAAATGCCTTGGTCTGGATTTTCAAAGACTCTCAGCGTGCCTCTGTTCAGGGAGAGACATGCAAGGCAGCCTACAGTAACTTCACTTGGGTATTGGCAGCTGATAAACCACCACAACTCAGCATCCCAACAGCACAAGCACCTGAGCCACTGTGCTTGAAGATAAGGTGCCACTGGAGAGCCTATGCCAGTGTGGTGAGGTGGGCACCCCAAGGGACTGAGAACAAAACCTCCATGTACTCAGTCACTTATTGCTCACTCCTGACCTAGTCATCCCTGTCTGCCCTCTCACATTCTGCTTTTGCAATTGCATCTACAGTGGATGCTGGCCCCCTCCTAAAGCTGCTGAAAATCAAAATCATTAGTCCTGAAGCTGCTTGGAGAGAATATCATAGCAACTGCAATCCTGGATGTCCGTCCAACACACTAACTCACTTCATGCTACTAGGCAGGAAACATCTGTTTCTCTTTGCTCAACCAAGTTTTCCTTATAAAGTGGTCCTGAATGTGCAATTCTGGGTCAGTTTGGACATATACTAGCAGATGAGATATTTTTACTCTATTATATAAGTTGGAAGTGAATTATACTGGAATAGCTTCAGGAGGTCCACCTAGAAATCGTAGAACACACATGGAAGCAATTTATTTCAAAAATAGGAGAGGCTGAGTAAATTTACACAGTTCATGGGGGTATTTTTGAAAGGCCTTTTTCTGCACTTATTCCCAAGTAGGCATTTACCTAAAAATTACTTGGTAGACAAATGCACACTGTACTTGAGAGTATATCTACTGATGTTTTGGTTTTGGAGTTTAATTCCCTTTTCTCCTCAGTGGAAAATTTGCATATGTCTGGAGAAAGAAGGCCTTTTACTTCAAAGCAGAGTGATTCACACAGATGCGTGGACAGTAGGTGACAAGTTGCGCTATATATATCCCTATGAATTTACTTTATCCTGTGCTTATAGGTAAGACTAATATATAATCACTACTTTTTTGTAATATTTACACTGATTAGGTAAAGTTTCAAACAGTGTAAAACTAGACTATTGAAGCATAGTTTGAAAAGTAACTTTTAAGACCTTAAAGTAGCAGGAGTCTTTAAAAATAATCAAATAGAAGAGAAACTTGAGCACTAAATTACGCTGTGACCTATATTTTTTACACATCTATAAAATGAAATTTCTTTTTCTTTTTGCACCAGATTATACACATAAATTGCCAAGTTATGTTTAAATTACCTAGAATTAAAAGCAATTTTTTTCATAGATTTACTTCATAGAACACACCCATTCCCCTTCTGTTGAATTCCTTTTCCTTTATCTGTTAAAGTATCCCAAAGCAGCAAGCTCACAGACAGTGACTAAGACACTACCAGATTATGTTCCCAGCTACTGCAGGGAAAAAAACCCATGAGGGATGTGAAAATTAAAAAGATGCCATCCTATAAGCAGAGAGTACATAACGTCTTTTTCCCTCAAATAATAGAGGGTAAGGCACCTGCCCACAATGCTAGTCAGATCTTTTCTGGATGAATTTAAAAAATCAAGTAGTTGCTATAATTTCCAGAAATGCTTAAGCTTACATAAGCATGGTTCATGGAAAACCTTGTACAAAAAGGTTCCAGTGAATCAGTGCAACAAACATCAGGAGTTCAATATCAATTTCATATTCTAACGTGAAAAGACAACAAAATTGCACAGTCACAAGCCACTGAGAAGTAAAGGATCTGCAGAAAATGTTCCTTTCTAAGGTCCTAGAAGTCCATGCATAGAAAATTGGTAATAATAATTTAAAGTCAATAGAAGTATTTAAGATAAATTACATGTACAAACATGTATTTCACCCTTCTGTTTTCCAAAGCAGACAAACCAATACACAGAGCCATTAAGAAGGGAAAAGAGAACACAAGGCAAAAGACTTAGGTATTTTAAAAGAGGAAAAAACACCCATCTTCTCCTATCAGAATTTCTCACTAAACTTACTGCTCTTCTCTATCAGGGTTTATTTCTCAAACTGGTAGAATCAGCAGTCATGATGCTGTTGTGATATTTAAACTCATGCCCACCTTCATTCTGTCAGTGCCATAAACACTGGGTATATCAAACACCTTTCAGTTAACACAGAAAAGGGGACAAGCAGGTCTTCAGTGCAGCTTTCTGACTTCCTCTGAGCCTTTGCATTTGTGACTGAGGGCACATCAGTTTTCCCCAAACCCATCCATGGTAACTCTTTATTTTAGTATTCAACCTCAAACCATTTCTCAGAACACACTTCCCTTACAACCCTAACCGTTAACTATCAAACATGAACCTGCTTTTTTTTTTCTTGTCTTTTTTTTTTTTTCTGTACCTGAGACTGAGCACACTTATAGTTTTGTCACTTGTCAGTTTTGTCAGCATCCAGGTGTACTAGTACTGTGACTGCACCATGTGACCCCTCCCTAAAAGCTCTGACTGTGACTCTGACACCGTGACATCCCTGGCACCTAGACTTCAAGAGAGAGACTCAGGGAAGGTCTTTCACGTCTCTGCAGATGAAGGTGTCCTGGGTTGTAGTATAAAATATGCACAAAGTATTCTATCACCATCTTCATGAACTGTTGAAACCAATTGCTGAAGCAGTGTTCTCCCAGGTTCCCCCTCCCTTTTCTGTTAATGGGTTTTCTGTTAATGGGTCTTCTGTTAATATGTTTTCTGTTAATGGATCATCTGTTAATGGCCTGCTGCATGACTCATAGGTAACCCCCTCCGGGAGTTATCTCTCTTTAATGGGCCATCAAGGACCCCCTGTACGACTCATCATCCCATTGTGAGATGCTCCGCCCAGGGGGAGGAGCCAAGCATTCTCACCTGGATATAATCTGGGATTTGAGACAGTACAGGGGTCTTTACCCACTGGATTCCCAGAAGATCAGAGCTACCAGACCTTTCTATGGGATCACTGCTTCCATCATCCCACTCAGGTAGTATTCTGACTCTGTCAGTGGTCTTTTGTATTATTGCATTTATTTTATTTTACCTTTTTTTTCTTATTATTAAATTATATTTCTGACTTGAAGCCTCTCACTCGTTTTGCTTTCAAACCACTACAGAAGGTTAACTTTTTTACAAAGCTGAACAGGCAAAAACAGCAGCTGCAGATGTACATGCAGCTCTGAGTAAGCAAAGCTTCTTCACATAGCCTGGCCTGCAGTATCCCCTGTCCTAGAGAAAATTTCTGCTAAGCAAGGATACAGAGGCATACAACAGATCTACCCATATTCTAAATCAGCAGAGTATAAGCTATTTCTAATACAGAATAATTTAGAAGCTTTAATCTTCCTGCTGCAATTTATATTTGCAATTTTTATTTATAATCCACAGGACCCTGCCCTTCCTCTAGTGCATGGGATGCACTTTCTAGCAGTGCCACAGAGTCCCATGGTAAAGGGCATCTCAGATGCAAGGTAAGTGCAAGAGCAAAGACAGTCATACAGTTAAAGTCACTGAATGTTTCTGGGAACACCAGATTTTGTCTAAAGTTCTGACATGAAACAAGATTTTACACTAAACAGACCAAAGTATTTTTTAGAGCGTTCTGAGCAAGGATGAAGAAAAAAATAAACAGCATGTAACAATAAATCACTAGAGAACACCAGAACAAATATGCACTTAGAAGGTCAATTATGCAATTTTAAGTCAGTCTTTGGATTGCTTGGCTTTGCAGTTCTGATGTAATTCTTTCAGTGTAACTTAAACCATACAGTATACATTGATAATCAGGAAGCAATTTCCCCAATGTTATTCAGGTAAAGTTTGATTGCCTCTTCTGTTTCCAGTTGGTGACCAAAAGCCTGCTAAAACACTTGCAAGCTAACCTGCTGAAGAAACATGGCATGTGTGTCTGATTACAAGTTAGCGTATACACCTCACAATAAAACCTTAACCTGTACCTTTTCTGCTGCAGATGTAATGAATCCTTTCTTGCTTTGTGAAAAATCTTGCTTAGGACCAAGACACTTTCACATCATTAGTGAGGTGTTCATAGCTTTGCCAGTAGATATCAGTGTACAAGGTCAAAAACCAAGCACAAGGGAAAAAGAAAAACCGCCCCAGCCACTAAAAACCTCAACCCATCCCTAAAGCAGCTGTGGAAATGCTGGCAATTACCTCAGAAACAAGAAGCAGCTGGGTTCAGTTCCTGATCTTTACAAAGCAAACAAGGAGAGGGAGGGTCATATAATGAATTCGGTTGGGTGTGGTGGGAGAATAAGTGATATTTTGGGAAAATGTAGGGTTAACAGCCTGTTAATGTACAGTTGGACAGGCTGTCTAGAGGGTATTGTGGTTAGTTACTGATGGTGTGGGGGGAGAGTAGAGCCTCAATTTTTTAAAAGTGTGTTATCTGAGTAGAGATACTGAATGTGGATGTGTGGGTTAATCATGGTTTCTTTGGGAAATGCCAGTAAGAGCCTGGTGGTAGTCATGACTGAGGAAAGACGGTCTGGAGGTGGATCTGTGTGTTTTGTTTGTTTCATCTGCTTCTTCCAGGGCACCCTGCAGATGGAGGGGGGGAAAAAAAAAGATCAGAGGAATTTTTTCTACCTGCCCTTTATCTTCCCAGCACACAATCATATATCTGTAGTTGCCATGTGTATGGCCAAAAATGGAGCTTTGAAAAAAGGGAAGGGGTTAAGATGAAAAGAATCACAAAGTGTTATCTATGTTCATCTTGTTTTTCTTGGTTATTTGCAAAGACTGAGCTTGCCTGTATCGTGATACATTTGCAAGTTTGTCACTGGAAATACCATTTGCACAGAGAACACATATATTTACATGTGGAGGATTCTGTAGGGTGGCTGACCAGGCAGTTGTAAAACCACTGTGAGCTCATAGCACTATGAGCTATTCAGGACCATATGATACTGCAGCCATATATGTGCAGGTAAATGGGATTCCCCTTTAAAAAGTGAGAGGCATTTTAACCTGCATTTCAAATCTAACTCGTCTGCGTGATCCTTACTCTCTCCAACTGGTAATTATGCATTTGGCATTTACACAACCTACACTTCCATGAGGAGGATTGTGGCATGCTGGGCTACACCAGGAAGAACATTGCCAGCAGGTCAGTTCTTTGTAGGAATTCAGATGCTCAGGTAACTATCCTTTCTGATATACATTACTTTCACAACAGGTAAGCAGGAAGCAATGTAACACTTCTTATTGCCGGATGGGCTACATTGATATAAAAATATTCTATCCCTGTGTCATAAATTTTTTATAAAATGTTGTAAATGTACATTTGCAAGAGATTATGGAGACAACTCCATAATGAGTTTCAAGCAGCTCACAGTAGTACTTCCTAAGAAGAGAATGCTAAAGATTATGTGAATTGTTATGGGTAATTTTCCCATTTTTTATTTCTATAGAGTGTTCTTCATTTCCATTTGGCATGTTAAAATTTTTAATCTGTTAATATATACTGCAGATTCACACCATAGTTGACACCCTTTAACTATAATCAGCTGTATAGCACATTTTTCAAAGAAACTGGGAACACATAAGCAAATCTGACCAAGAGTTTTCATTTAAAATAACACTATCAACTCCAGATCATTTGGCCTTTTACAGAAGAAGAGGAACTTAAGGATCTATTTTCCATTCTCTGGCTTGATATAGCTGTTAGTGCTATGGCTAAAAGCTGGCATTCATCTTTGAAGATAAGCTGCCCACATGTGTCTCTGGGGCTAGCCAGATGGTCAAAGCATGCTGCTGGTGCACAACTGCAATGTTAGTACAGGCTGAGTGGAACTAATGGGCAGGAGCGTGGGTGGGATGCTCAATGACTTAAACATTTGTTTCTTTTTTCTTCTTTAGATGATACTGGTGGTCCATGCAGGCTAGCAAACTAAGGTTTGCTTCAATTACAGCTGTAGGTGTAGGTTTCACACTTTTTGTGATGTGTGAGTACAGAGAGTTTGCCTTGTCGCACATCACCATCAGATATGCTGTACTCTCAACTAAAATTACAAAAACTAAAAATGTAAATTTACACAAACATAAAATGGTGCTAAGTCTTCTCACACAGTTAATATGTTTATAATATACCCTTTAGAGGGTACATATGCAATACGTCATTTAACACGGATATACTGAATATTGATTAAAACAGACCTGCATTTAAGAATTAAAAGCTGTATTTTATATCTTATTGGTTAGCTTGGCAATGCAGTTAGACAAGAACCCTGCAGTGCACACTACAAAATCAAACATGAATTTTTTTCTGCAATTGGTGCTTCACTGCTCTTTTGTCTAAACCATGTTATGGCACTTAAGGATGCTACCAAAATTCTGAGAGACAGCAATAGGGAAGAGAACAAGAAATCTCCCTGGAGGACAAGAGCAAAGAAACCCAGCACTGAAGTAAGCAAACAAGAGCCCAAACAATCTGGTGGTTTTCTGTTGGAAAAAGGCTAAAACTGACTTCTGAAGAAAACAAACTGAACCTTTCTGTTCCTCCAGCATTCCGCCTCATCTATACAGAATCTGTTCACATTACACAAAGCTTCTGGAAGAAAAAGAAAGCTTTCTTTACCACCAAACAAAGTCCATTAATTCCAGGGGAAAAAAAAAACCCTCTCCTTCTGGGTGTTGTTTAGACTTCTATAAATCACTATTTTAAGCCCTTTACAACTTAGCACTTCAAAATGGCATCCTATAAACTATCTGCTTAAATACAGAAATACTTACTTAGGAGGTACTTCACACTCACTCAAATTTCATTTATTATACTGAAAATTAACCTATAACTAAAATCATATGCCCTTCACTTTCCTAGATGTTTTATACTTTTCCACAATTTCTCTTTTCAACACTAAGAAAACATGAAAAGAGTTAGACTGATTTCTCAGGAACATGAATTGTCTACAGTCACAGCAGATCTACATCAGCTTTTAGCCTGAACCACAAAACTTATATTCTTCATTGTCACTCGTAACTTTCAGCTTATGTTTTCCAGAGTTAAATACCTGAGTTAGACACCATAGTCCCAGCAGAAAACAATGTAATACATTTTAAAGGGAGAATTAGAAGTACCTGAATGAGACTTGCAACTTTGAGCAGACTGACTGGAGAGAAGCTGAACACAACACCCTGGGAACACCAGAGAGAGAAGTATGGTTGTAATTCAGCCATCTCTGAGACATAGACTCTTCCTTACAGCTTGAATTAATCTCCTCTCTCTGAGGCTGAGTTTCACAGCCTAGAAATTCTCCCCAAGACACTGGCCCTTGGGCAACATTTCTCATTTCAAGTTTGGCAGAAGAAGAGCAGTGGGTTGTGGTTCTTCTTTCCTCCCCAAGGACACAGATACAGTCTTATGGCTGAAGCCAATTTCTGAGAAGTGATTTTCTACTTTGATTCCACTCTTTCAATGTACATGCCTACCTCCTGCATACAAAACCTGGTTTACCACATCTGAGACTGTCTCCTAACCCTCATTTGGCCTTACCACTACCCAAATACATGGGGCACAGAATGAACAAATTTGCCTTGGTTACTTTTTATTTTCTAGGGCCCCAAAAAGAAACCCCATAAATGTGTGTCGTCACCTTTGACTACTGGAGCAATGGCAGCATTCATTTTCTGTACTGTTCATAAGTAAACCCCCAGAAATATTAGTCTTCTGTCTGTTCTCACACTCTTCTATCAAACATGAAGATTGTGGCAAAAGCCTGTCATATTTACATGAGTTGCAGTAACTTTTTACTCTTTGTTTTTCTGTCACAGACAAAATATCTTCCCAACCATTCCTAACGTTGACAGGAGGAGGAAAGTAACTCTTCAAACACTCAAAATGCAGTAGTTTTCTAAAGTTTTCATTTTCAGGTATATTTACCTGAAAATTTTTGGTATAGATCAAAGCAATCAAAACTACAAAGACCAGCAGTTTTGAAAACATAAAAACTGTCCATATGATATGTTTTTGTCTTAGTTTGGATAATAAAAGATGACCACAAGTGATTGCAGGGAAGCACTGATTTTTCAAATTCTCTATAGGATGCCAGTATGGTAGAACACAGAAATCAAAGTGTCACCATAAAGCAGGAACCCATCTGCCCCTGCCTCCTACTGGTAGAAAGCTTTCCAATGACCACGAAGGGTGGCAGGCCTGCTCCTGAAGGTGATGGGCTCAGAAGATATAGACCCTGTGGTCAGTAAAAGTCCTTAGACACAGCAGTAGCTTTTTACATAGTTTCATATAATATGGTGGAATTTTCCAATTTTTAGGTGAAAACTTTCAGCAAACTCATCCTTCTGTGGTCACACTGATGTCAAAGGTGTTACAGCATGAATCATTTCATATCTGAGAAGTTAAGTGGCATTGGATCTTAGTTATTCTAGATACTGAGAGTATTTATTATTTTCCTGACGTACAACTAGGTAAGTCTTACTCATAATTGTATCTGTAACCAACAGATATAATTATACAAGGCTTATTTATAGTCTGTTAAAACAAGCAAAATTTGATGCCCATAAAAAACCCACCAACATCATATGATGCTTCCAAGATACATTATTTATCATAAACAGCAGCTGCAAAAGTGAAGTCTCTCCAAGTAAATGCAGAAGGCATCTTTCTTGGCAATTTGTCAGACTGGACTCTGGAGTCAGCAGAGGCTTGAATGTGAATGACGAACTGCACAGCAGCCCACTGTGTGTCTGTAGCCTCAGGAAGGGCAGGCACTGCCCTGACTTTTAAACAAGGACACATAAACAGAGCCAAAATGCTGAAAGTCATCATTATAAAGCCTGAGACAAAATGTAACAACAACAACAAACAGTTGGGTAACCTTTTTGAAGTGGATATACTCCTCTTTCTGTGTTTTCTGAATCTCCTTAAATTTTGATTGGCTTTAGATTTGAAAGCAGTTGGCAGACAGTCAAAATTTAAAATTGATGAAGTACAATTGGTCTGTTCATGGGATGCTTGGAAAAGGAAATAATGATCTTTCAGACAAAAATGTTCTGAGGAAGCTAAGCCTCTATGTCAACAGATAAGAAAGCAAACAGTGGTACTGAAATGACTGGAACAAACAGTATTTAAATGAAAGTTTTGTCCTGGAGGAATTATAGCAGATTCAGAGGGCTCTGTACTTGGTGATCTTTAGGATATTCTTTTATGCTTCCAGGACATGCTGGCAGTATAACTAAATGCAGGGGTCATAGCTAATTTGTATAAATTCCATTAGTCCAGAGGGAAGACCTGAAAATCTGCAGCTCATAGCACAGAAGAACGATATGCCCTGTATTGATCTTAAACTTTTAAATGTCAGACGTAATTAGCACCATCTTTTAGACCACAAGCCTCAAACCAAGGGAAAAAAACCCAACACCAAAACCCACCAAACCACAGCTGAGGTGGCTTTGACTCGTGGACAAATTCAAGAAGGTATATAAAAATACATGTAAATTAGCCTCCCCCTGGCAAGATGCGGGGCAGTGCCAAATCACTCTGTGTCTATTGCTCTCCTCTCTGAATGAAAAGCAGTGAACTTAATGGGATGGCTGCTGGGTTCTGGCTCAGCAAAATGCTTGGCTTCCTAATCTCCCCTGGATCTTGAGGGCAACCTGTGAGATGCTAGGAGATTGAGGAAGCTCATGGCTTCTGCAGTACTGGGGCTTGAATTTGTATATCAAATTTGATCTACTTTTGCATCTGGATGACAGGTAGTTGATGTTAGAGCAGAGAAAAGTGTCAGAGACAATAAAACTGGGTGTAACAACACCACTCAAACTCTCAGCTACCTGAGGATTCAGAAGATTTGTCTTGTCTTCAATAACAAGGCCAACAAGATTCGGTGATCAGTGGGACCAGTGTGAAAGAAAGCAAATATAAGGAAGAATTTGTTTTGTGAGAGTGGTGAGACCCTGGAACACGTTGCCCAAAGAAACCGTGGATGCCCCATCACTGGAACTGTTCAATGTCATTTCACAGGCTTTGAGCAATCTGAAACATGTCCCTATTCATCCTGTAGAAGGGATGGATTTTTCAAGGTCCCTTACAACCCAAACCATTCTGTGATTCCTCTGTGTTGGAGGATGAACTCTGTGGTATCTTATGGTGGAAGGGTTTGTGACATAGGGTTACATCTCTTTGGCAAATCCAGGCCACTTATTGGCAAAAAACTTACTGGCATTGTCAGAAAATAAAGGAGTAATTCCTAGAGTAAAAATGGCAATAATGGCTTCCTTTCCTTTTCCTGACAATACATGCTGTTAAAAAAAGAGGACTTCAATTTATAAGCCTAGTCCAGGTGAATGAATGTCCCTTTTAATCAGCTAAGTAACAGCTCACAGGGGGACCAGCCAGTACGCTGACCCAAAGGCTGGCTTTTCTTCAGCAGGAATGGAGGAGCAGAGACAGGATTAAGTGAAGGATCTATTCTTATGGGTTTATTGGTTGTCTGCTGGAATCATTTCAACAGGTTGGGGCAGTAAAGGGAGGGCAGCAGGCAGTGTGGGTAGTGTGTGGGGAGCTGGGGAGCGGATGGAAAATCAGTAACTAATAGGCATCTTTTCATCTTTCTCACTCTGTTTTCTTTCCAGTGGTGCCCAGAGAGGGGACAAATCTTACCATAAACAGTAATCCTTTAGAAAGTGCTCAAGTATGGCTATTACTTAACTTCCTGATTAGTAGCAATCACCACCTGCTACTTCTGCTCCACATTGTCCAGCATAATGGAAGTGTTCATTTCCCTGGCTGTGAAAAAGTAACAGGAGGGGAGTCCCTCTTCCCTGTTTAGGAAAAAAGAGCAACAGTCCCTCCTTTTCTTCTGTAACTAATCCCAGGCCACATTTATCCAAGAAAATAAAATTTTATTTCTGATTACAAATATCTGGATAAAGCAGGTTATGATCACTTAAAAAACCCAAAAACAAACCAAAACCAAAACAACAGAAAACTCAAATCACAAAAGCAACCATTCTGATTTCTTTGAACTAATTAAGGGTTCTTGCTGCAGGGTTTTTTTATTGCCTGACTATAGCTTTGAGATCCCAGAAAGCACCAAGCAAAGACAATATATTCAACATTTCTGACAATTCAAACATGCAAAGACTTCGCAAATACTTCTGTGTTCTTCGAACTTTACAAGCTGAAGCTGCCAAGGGAGTTGCACATGTTGCCTTGAAACACAGCTGTTAAAACAGTCTCCTTTGATCAAAATTCTTCCATGTTTATAGCTAAAGCAAGAGAAAGTATTATAGGATTTTCTTAGCACAGACTGAAAATCATAAAAAGAATGCAAAACCTGAAAAGTGCATTTGTCATGAGCGGGCATAACTTTTGAAATGTCAGTTAAAAGGAGACAACCCATGAATAGACTATGAGGATTTTCAGACTTTCTATTTCCCTAAAGTCCTCTTTTGTTTTACACTGGGAGTGGTGGTGTCCCTTCCTAGAGAAGCACAGGCAGGCAGTAGATTAGTCCTTATTTAGATGGTAAGTTCCAGCTTATTTGAATTGTATTAAGCATTCTCCTTACTTCTGTGGGATTTGTCATAAATCTTGAGTAAATATACTTAGCGCAATCTCAAAGACTGAAGTTTTGATTTCTCAGAGGGCTCAAATCTTTCAGCCTTAAAACTTCTCTTGTTTAAGAGAGATAAAGCAAAAGAATCTACTTGTCAAAACAAACACGGGGTAAAAAACTCTCAGTACAACCCTAGACTTTACCTCAATGGGAAGTGGCACTCATTCGCGACTGCTCCATAGCATTCTTTGCCCAGGAGTGAAATCTATTACAGGAATTAGTACTGCCCCTTAAAATGATAGTATCACTAAGAAGCAAATGAATCCTACTCTCTTTCCCTCTCTTTTCCTATCCATTCTCCTCCTTCTAAACAGTATTCAAAAGTTTGTTCAAAGGTCTTCATCCTATCTTTGTTGCCATGGTCTCTCACAGAGTTGAAACAACATTTTCAAAACTAATGTCTGCTCTAAATGCATTGTTGTTGGGATGCTGAGTCAGTTCTCTGCTGACTAGGGTGAAAGGAAAAGAATCTTTGAAAATCAGTTTTAACATTCAACTAACCTGAATGGAGAAAAGCAAGACATCTATATGCTACCAGACAGAAGCAAAACTTTTCAGGGGTGAGATGCCTTGTATTTTGGATAGAAACCTAAACTCTCTCTAGCTTTTTTTTTTTGTGTGTCAGCTATGCTGATTTTACTCTTTCTTTTTATTCATACCAGACCTGAGAAAGACAATTGCTTCTCAGAAAGGGGAAAAAAAACCCCACCACAGAAGAATCCTGTTGATTAACACACACCTCCCCCCCCAACTAAATCCTTGCTGTGGGGGTGACAGAGGATGCTTGGTATGCAGTTGTGACAGGCAGGGCTAGTTCTCGCATGGCTGAAACGAGTAGGGGGAAACGATGAAGAAGCATCATTATTTCTAAGGCAACTAACTTTTTTTTGCTTGTATCCAGCTTCTCTGTTTGCCTCTCTTGTTTAACTACTTGCACATTCTTTGAAATAAGGTCCATCTCTAGCACACATATTTGTACAGCACAAAGGGAAACAAGCTTACTTTTCTAATTCAAACTTTTAAGCTTTATTATATAAACGAGAACATCTATTTGCTATGTAAATTAAAGCACTGCACACTCTGTACAGACATTTCAAGGAAAGACAATCTTTGTCACAGACTTGCTTACATCAACTTTAAATTGTTTTTATATGCCTGGCTTCAATTTTTTTGAGATCTTTTGAACATCTGTCCCTAGCCCGTGGTCTGGCATGGCATGCTAAATTCTGTATATTTGTCCATTATTCCCAGGGGAGGAATTTACATGAAAATCCTGTTGGTCTAATTATATGCCTCAGCTAGAAAAACTATTCATCTGTCCACAGCAAATTTCACCTTTATGAAACAGATGACTTTGCCAGAAACTTTCTGGACATGGTAACAACTGAAGGTTTTACAGCCTACATTTGTAATATGGGTCATAAACTGAATTGAAGTGAAAAGAAAAAAAACCTTTAGATCATCACAGTGTTTCTGAAAACAAGCCTTCATCTTCAGGAAAAAAAAATCACAGTTTAACGGGGAAAGATGTTTGCAGCAACTTATTAGGGGTAAAATGTAGCCTCCCCTGCTATTTGTATCTCCCAGAGTCAGGGAATTCAGTTGTGAATGAGGAAAAGCTCAACAAAGATCTGGAAACAGCATGTTGTGGGTCTCAGAGATACATGTGGGACTGAATACTGGAAGTGTTTCAGGGTGACAGAATGTGGAAAGAAGAATAAATGGAGTGAGAGTTCTGCCTATAACTTAAAATCATGAGTGGGGAAGTGGATTCACAAAACGGGAATAGTAAAGATCTTCCCAATTTTTCATCCTATAGGATGAAATTGGATACACCAAAAACAAAGCTGGTGATCTTGGGGTTTGCAGTTTTCAAAGCTGTCCACATTTTGGAAGGTTTAAAGGTATTTCTAAAGAGATGGGCATAGACTGTGCATTGTTTGTACACTTCTCCTGCCCCTTTCCCCCCACTTTTCTCTGTGACCACATCACGTTTATTCCCCCATGATTTAAATTCACATAACTCTCCCCTTTTAATTTCTAAAATCTTTCTCTCCTGGTCTTCTTTTTCTTTAAAAATAATTTATTCTTTCTCTTTTTTTTTTCTGTGCTCCTTGCTCATAATTTTCTAATTTTCACTAAAATTTGCTTTTCCATGTTCTCCTAAATTCCACATTCCCAAAACTTTCATATTCCCCTTTTCTTGTCTGTTCTTGGCTTTCCAGTCTTTTTAAACACTGTTTATATACTGTTGCTGGGGCTTCCATTGCTTTTTTAAGGCTTCCTCTATATATTTGCATTTCCAATCAGCTATATCAACCCTTCAATCCTACTGCCTAATCTACCACGCACTCTTCTTCCTAATCAGTATCATAACCTAAAATCCATTTCTCCAATTAATTTCCCTTTTGGATACCAGTGCTACACATCTGCATTAATCTTTTCACTTTCCATGGCTTGGATCCTTCTAGGTTCATTCATTTACTGCCCAATAAGCTCCTCTTCTAATGAGTACATTCTCTGAGCTCCTCAGTATGTATTTCATTATTCTTATCTTCTTCCTATATGGACTACTCTTTTTTCCCCCTCCCAACTTAACTAAAATATCCCCCCTTTTTGTACCCATCACAGTGGGATCAGAGAAACTAATGACAAGAATGGAAGAGAAAGCACCCTCTGCTTGCCAGCCTGGGCTTCCCCTGACATGTTACTTCCTCATAGCTCGTGGATTTTCTATGGAACTTGTATTTTCCTAAGTGATGCATCAGTGGGATTCACAGAGGCATGGGCAGAGGAGGGCAGTGCCTCTTGCATTGCCTGCCCAAGGTGCTTCAACTAAAGGCTTTCACTCCTGATGGGCTGCACCAGAAGAGGAAGAGTTATTCTCATCTCCATCCTTACAGCACAGCTGGCTCTGTCTTCTGCTCTTCCTCAGGCAGACTCACTGACTGCCGCGGCACAACCTTTGGCACAAAGCGAGGCAGGATTTGGCCCCAAATCAAAGACCTCACCAACGTGTCATACGAGTTAGCATGAGTGTCTGTCCGTCTGTGCTGGGGAAGGACTAAGAGTTAGAATGGCAAGGGTATTTCAGGTCAGGCCTGAGGCGAATTAGCAGACAAGTTGTGAAGCTTACACAACATGTGGCCACATTATGTGTGGCTCCAGTCAGCGCTAATAGCCTGTCATTGAGCTCCACGTTTAAACAATTTGAGCAAACAGCAAACAGAGGATGGGAGGAGGGAAAAAGACCTTCGAGGAATAAGAAAGATCAGGCTACTTAGTATACTTGACAAGCAAATATTGCAGCCGTGAGGACAACGGAGTATCTATTAGGTAGTAAGAGACATGACCCAGATCTTACCATGCAAAAGTAACATAATACAATACCAAAAACATACAATTTGTCCAATTTTAAAATTCACTTGGCCAAAAGTTTTTTAAGCTACATTGGAAACCAGTTAATGGTTTGGGCTGTATCTGATCATGTGCATTATGAAAGAGAAAAAAAAATAAAACATATATGATTTTGGTTTAGCATCAAGGGAACCAAAAGAGGTTTTTTAGTAACAACAAAGAGTAAAGTTCAACCACATCCACATAAGTAACATCGATATTAGTGTTGGGAAGTAAATATAAAACATTTTATAACAGAATTTAGAAACCATACTGCACTGTTTAGTATGAAAATAATAGCCTTTCAAGCCAGTACTGTCAGAGTATTTATTTAATCCAGTGCAGAATTGGCTCAGAAACCATCCACTCTACCATGGGAATGCTTAGCTCAGTATCTGGTAGGTTGCCAGCCATTTAAAATGTTTTTGTGTTGGTTTAATGATTGTTCCCATGAGCACTGACGGTAAGGGTTGACATTAATTAAAATACTAAGTCATCAGAGCTTGCATTGTGGGGAGAGAAAGAATGGGCTGGATCCAATTGTCTTCAAGGTTTCTTCAGCCTTCCACATTTTTCTTTTAGCTGTATCATACATGCCAAGTACCCTTTTAGCTGAGGTGTAACAGTATAAACAGGCTGTCTCCATAAATATAATCTTTTAAAGTTTTTCACATACTTCCATTTAACTGATCAGAGGACAGTCATTAAAATCAGCTAATCATGTAATGTGGTTGTGTTCTGAATGCTAAACAAAATGCCTAAATGAAAGAGGATTTTAAAACAGTGTCTGCTTCTCAATTTATTTCTACTGTATACTCAATGGCACACAATACAGTACAAAATCTGGGCCTTATCCTCATTAACCTCAAAACTCATTATCTCATATAAAAACAGGCCCTTTCCATAGAGCATGTTGCAAAAGCAATGAAAAAAACAAACTAGAGATGTATTTTGGCACACATTCCAGAAACATGATGAAGTATTTCACTTAGAACTGCGAAATTAAACCAGAATGGCATAAAATCCTGAGTAAGACTCACTCCTAAAATGATTTTTGCATTATTCAGATAGAATAGTTATCCTTATTCATTTGTCTCATTTTATGAAACAATTACTCAAGATCCAGATCGTCAAAGGCACACAAACAGGAAGAAGTCACTTAACACCTGGAGTCCTCAAAAGGTCCCCTCAAAAATTAGTAAAGAAGCTGAGTTCTTCTACTCCCATCCATTCAGCAAGCCTCTGTTTTCTTCCTCCTGGCAGGGGCTTTATACTGCAGAGAGCAAAAATGCAAGACAAAGTTTATTCTACATAAAACATGATCAATACCCTAATAATAAAGATTTCTGGCTTGACCAATGAGAAGAAGCAAGCTGAGCCTACATAAATGCAATGGGACATTTTCACAGTAAGCAGTACATATCCTAAAGGAGACTGCTAGTCCTGATGCAAAAGACAGAGCAACCCTTTCTGTATATAGAAACCCTTTCTATATCGCTTTTGCTCCTTTGGTTCAAAAATCATGTGAATCTGCAACTTTGGGTCACTTCTGTCTTGGAGAAGACCAAAATCTTAAATGAGGTGCCTGAAACCAGTTACCATCCCAGCTCATTCACCAGCACATAGCACAGTGCTCACATTGCTTCCCATCACATCAGGGGGCTGCATAAGAGAAATCCTCATCTCTGAATATGTGTAACCACCACTGTGTTTTGCACGTACAAACACTGCTCCTTTACCTTATTTGTGGAGAGACAGAGACCTTCTCGGCTATCCTGGCATCAAACAGGGGGCAGGGGTTTTAGACCACCACAGGCAGATTTCTCTGATATCAAACCCTGGAATGTGGGAACCGTCTTTGGCTTTTGGCTGTAAATGTTCTCTGAATAATCTTCTCATGTAAATGAACTACCTGGACTTTGAGTCATTCAGGAGCTTATCTAAGTAATGTAGAAGAGCCAGAGCAGGCAATGGAGGTCCTTGTCCTTGTACGTGAGGGCAGGAGATCTAATGTCCTCCTAAGGCTTGTTTTCAGTGGAGCCCTCTATGGACACTAGGTTAAAAGGCTTTGAGTAGTTTAAAATTTATCTTTTTATTTTAAACTCTTGGG